>VWZD01003876.1:1959519-2386832 GCA_013396695.1 Sakesphorus luctuosus | reverse complement strand
TAACTGCTTTGCAAGCAGCATCCTATTTGCACGAACATCTTGTTAATAAAAAAAGCCCCAACTCTCCCTGAAGTTGAGACTTTCACAACTGATGTGATGACAAAGTGGAAATTAACTCTGAGCCCAGACCTGAGTGCTTTCTAGTGACATAGGCAGGCATTTTTGTTTTCACTGGCACAAACCCCAACCTTTTTCACATTATTTCTCCTCTCACTTTCACAGAATCACAGACACAGAAGGACAAGGCACCAAGCAAAGTAAAAGTAAAGAGGCAGAGGAAGGGAGGGGAGGAAATGAGCACACTGAGTCCTGAAAGCAGTTTCAGTTTAAGCAGTGGACAAAATTTCAGGTTAGTTGTTGTTTTTAACCCTTTCTACAACAAGAAAGAAGGAGGATTTCTGGCAAAAGGAGCCACAAAAATGGGAGTGAAAGGAATTACCTGTACTGAAACCCTCCTGTGTTGTTTTTGTCCCTCCTAATCTGTCGATCTCTGCTGGTCTCTGCCTCTTTTTCCTCTTTGCAGCACAGAATTTACAGTAAAAACACAGGAAGCTGAATGATTTCCTCTGAGGAAAGTACCTGATGAAGAGGGAAAGGAGCAAAATCATCAGAGCCTTTGACTTCCTCACTGCCCTGCAGTGCAGGTCTCAGGCAGGGATGTCATCCAGGAAAGAGGTGAATGTTGTCTTGGAAAGTGGAGAATGTTGTCTTGGAAAGTAAATGTTGTCTTGGAAAGTGGAGAATGTTGTCTTGGAAAGTGATGGATGTTGTCTTGGAAAGTGGTGGATGTTGTCTTGGAAAGGGGTGGATGTTGTCTTGGAAAGTGGTGGATGTTGTCTTGGAAAGTGATGGATGTTGTCTTGGAAAGAGGTGGATGTTGTCTTGGAAAGAGGTGGATGTTGTCTTGGAAAGAGGTGGATGTTGTCTTGGAAAGAGGTGGAAAGAGGCACCTTTGAAGTGCTTTGGGCAGGAGATTTGGATTCTTCCCTGTGGCAACCCATGCCCAGGGAGTCCTGAATTTGGGACCAACAGCAGTTCTTGGTGCATTCTGCATGTTGTACACCAGAGAAACCTCTTCACCACCATGAGAAGTTGGAGTTGTGCCCACAGAGAGGGCGATTTGGAGGCTCCTCTCTGTGCCCAGGTTGGCTCTGAGGAGCTGCAATGAGGGCACTGGGGAGGGGGAGGCAGATTTTTAGCTCCTGCCTCTGGCACAGCTGCCATTCCAAATCTATCCCTTCTCCACAGACTCCCAAGAAGCCAAAATGGGGAAGCAAAACATCAGCACTAAAGAGTGCAATCTGGGTCTCCTACATTGCAAGACCCCCTTGAAAAGCTCAGCCTAAACTTTTGCAGTTTCAGAGGTTTTGAAGAGGGACTTTTAACCTTAAAAAACCTCCCTTATCCTCACCTGAAAGGGCACGAGTGAGTAATTCTGCAGATAGCATCTCAGTGAGACCAAGAGTTGCCCACACTTTTAAAGTGACTAAAGCTGAACTTTTTTTTTTAGCTTCTGTGTGCCTAAATGTAGGAGTGGAAGGGATGAAGGACAGACAGAGGTTGTATAATTGGGTGCAACATCAGCCTCTTGAACTATAATGCAATAACTTCCTCTGTCCAACTCCTACAACCTCCAGGAAACTTTCCTTTCAATGACAGGGCTGGTGAACTGCTGGTGTGTGGTGATATTTTCCTGCTCTGGCCTCCACTCAGGATGTCATTTCCACCTGCAAAAAGCAGTGAGACTGATTTATTTTGCAGAAAGTACATGATTGATTCGAGCCCAGATGGAGACTCATTCTCAGCCTTGTGGAAATTCCTCACCAAGGCTGCAACTCAAGTGAAAACTTCACTGTGGAGTCATCAGGCTGTGTTGCTACTCCTAAACTTCTTGGGCTGGAGCCAGGAACAGCTTGTGAGCAGCCAAGGATGACCCAGAAAACCAGAGCAATTCTTACATCATCTTTTATTCTGTTTGCTTTCTCTCTTTTTTTTTTTCCTTTCCTGAGAATTATCTTCCCCTCTCACCTAAACCAACCCCTTCACCTGTAGATTGAAGGTCTGATTAAGAAGTGTCTTTACAGGGAGCTCTCAGCCCTCCAAGAGTGAAGACCATCCTTGCAGCTTTGGCTGATGATTTCTTGCAGCCTCTTGCTGACAAACCACACCTTGTTGATCA
This sequence comes from Sakesphorus luctuosus, assembly GCA_013396695.1. Lineage (NCBI taxonomy): Eukaryota > Metazoa > Chordata > Aves > Passeriformes > Thamnophilidae > Sakesphorus > Sakesphorus luctuosus. The sequence goes on along the minus strand of VWZD01003876.1, from coordinate 2,384,653 downwards.
GCACTAACATATGTTGTACCCACTGCAGGCTGAGATTTCTGTACCTGCTGAGGCTGCTGGGGAAACCACTGAGAAAAAGGCACCTGAACAAAGACTGGAGACAGAAGGGGGCCAGGATAGAGGTTTTCAAAGAAAATGCTGGACAGGGGATGTCCCCACCTGGGGCTCCAAAGCTGCTGAACGGTTCATGTCTTCCTTGTTTTAATTTTACATTATTTTGCCCACTTTCCATAAAATACCTGTTATTTTGTCTGATCATTTCTGTCAACCCCCTGTATTTGTGGCATTCCCTGAAGGTGTCTCAGCTCTGCTCCCGAATCCCAGAGCTCTGTGACATTTGTCCACATCGCTGGAGGGCAGGAGTGAGAAGTGGCTGGTGCCACCACCTTGCTGTTTCCTGAGGGGGGGGAGGTGTCAATCTGCTGCTTATTGATGACATTTAAATATTTTTATTCAGCTTTCCTTCCTATGAATCAAGGTGTGACAAAGAAGGTTCCTCAGGTTAAGCACAAAGAGTGCTAAGAAGAAGAAGAGGGAGGAGAAGAAGGAGGAAAAGCGAAAGGAGAAAAGAAGGAAGAGGAGGAGAAGGAGACAACAAAAATAAAGAAAATCATTGCTCCTGCAGAGTTTAACAGCCCTCAGAGTTAGTTTGGCAGCTGCAAGAAGGTTTTTCAAGGCTTCAGTTTTGAGGTCAGGCAGGGAAGACTGAGACCAAAGACTGGAGGGGCAGCCACTGGATCACTCTCTACACGATTTCTTGATGTTCAATGCTCTGTAACCCCCTATTAAGCCCAACAGCTCTCAGAGCAAAGTCAAACTTGCAGCTTTGAACGAAGTAACATCCTTGGCCAGGGAAGATGGGAACTGGAGGGTGTCTTCTGTCACAAGTCACCGCTGCTGATTCACCACTGCAGGCTCAGGCAAGAGTCCTGATTTTGTGTTTGGATTTAGCCCAGAACTAGGTGAGATCAGTTCCCCTGAATGCAATTGCATCAGGAGAAGAGCTGAGGGACCTGCACCCAGAGGTGGTGCAGCAAAGGAAGGTCTTCTGGGGTCAAACTGGGATGACAGCAAGGTATTACTCTGGCAGATGGAGAGATTTAAAGTGTCTGTCATCTCCCACATGCCACTGGATGTCACTCACTCAGTGTGGCTGCACACTCGAGCCTGGATTCAGGAAAAAACACAGCACTTAACAGTCCAAGCCTCATAAAAAGCCACAGGATTTAAAAACTCAAAAGCTGCCATCAGCTTCAGCCTCAGTCCCCCAAAATTATCTCTCCAGCTGATTATTGCCCCACTGACTTGAAGCATTCACTTCACCCAAACTTAAAGAAGAGTCTGAGATCTTGCCCAGACTGCAATAAGAGCAGAGCAAGGACAGAGAAAAAGTTGCTTTCCATCTACTTGTCTCAAAAATACCTTATGAAGACAGTCCTAACCCCATAAATGCCACTCATGTCCCCAAACACCTCCTTCAGTGCCTTTGAGATCTTGAATCTCGCTGCCTGAACATTTTGAAGCCCTTCTCCTGTCCCCCTGAGGTTCCCAAAGTGCTTTGTCATGTTGAGGATTAACAGCAGCATTAAGGTTTGGCAGGTTTATAAATAGATTTCAATATTGAGGGTGTTTTTAAACTCTTGTCACAAGTTACAATGAGGAAAGAGGGGAGAGAGAAAGCAGAAAGGGAATATCCCTTCCAGTAGCCCCTGGTGGAGCTGTTGGTTCCAAATCAAGCTGCTGTCAGCTCCGAGGGGTGTCCTGGCATGTCTTTCTCCAAGGATTTGCCAGTTCCTCTCTCACAGTGGTGATCATGAAAAATACCAAGCAGGGCATCTGTCAGTGAGGAATTACAGGAAATAATCGTCATTCTCCTGTGCAGTGTTTGAGTTTTCTGGACTGAGATTCAAACCCCAGACCATGTCCAGCAGCTTTTTGGAGCTGCCAAGACGAATGACAGCCCAGCCAGGGACAGGCAGCTCTGGGATGGTACTGGGAATGAGGAAACCATTTCATAAATGTCAGTTCTTCCCCTGAATGTCTGCAAACAGACTGCAGGAGCTTCCCAGGCCCAGTTACACAGGTTTAGGGCCATTTTCTAATAACTTGGAAAGAATCTTGAGAGTGGAGCATGTTTCTTCATTATTGGATTTGTTCTTTTTTATGCTGCCTGGCATTTACTGTGATAAACACCAAAGAAGGGCTATCAATTATAGAGAATTAACTTAATACAGTGCTGCATCTCACACCCTTGTTAGAGCTCTGAAAGGTCAAAGGGGAGTTGTTTTCCCTGTGCAAACCAAGCAATATTCAATAGTGCAGCTTCAGTTGGGAGGGAGGCAAGAAATTCAAACTACATTGAATGATATCAATGAAGTTCCTCTTTGACATTTGCTTTTGCTGTGACTCGGGTCCTGCTCCTGCAAGCCAAAAATTAACTTTTCCTTAGAGGTACCCTGGCAAAGATCCTGCTGTGTGGCCACGGGGTGATGCTTTACTAAAGACAGATATTTCTGCGGACAAAGACACTGTTGTTCCCCCAGTGAGGAAGCTCAGAGAGCTGGAAGTCACCCACGAGGAGACAGCAGTGAGGAATGGCAGTGTCTGGGTATCCACAGGACTTCCAAGTGCTGCCAGAGGAGGCACAGCCCGAGGCACAGCCCGAGGCACAGCTCGAGGCACACGGAGTCCTCGTGCCACCTGCTGGCAGCCAGGGTGAGAATGGCCCAGCAGAGAGCAGGGCTGCCAAGGGGGCTGGAATAGTCACTGGATGAGCAGATTTCCAGTGTTTTACTGATTCTTTTTGGAACTTCTCCCACTTCCCCAGCCAGGCACAGCCTTCTTCCAGAGCACTGATCAGTTTAGGAACCTCTTCTGGACTGTTGCAACCATCCCCAGGGGCTAATCATATAATCATAGAATGGATTGGGTTGGAAAAGACCTCCAAGATCATCAAGTCCAACCCTTGGTCCAGCTCCAGTCCCGTCACCAGATCATGGCACTCAGTGCCACGGCCAAGCTCACTTGAAAAACCTCCAGGGATGGGGAATCCACCCCCTCTCTGGGCAGCCCATTCCAATCCCTCAGCACTCTCTCTGCAAAGAAGTTTTTTCTGCTCTCCAACTTCAATTTCCCCTGGCAGAGCTTGAGCCCCCCGTGCCCCCTTGTCCTATTGCTGAGTGCCTGGGAGAAGAGACCAACCCCCACCTGGCCAGAACTTCCCTTCAGGTAGTTATAATGCTCAGCCACAGCTCATAAATGCAATGATGGAAGGATTGCAATTAAAAATAGCAACAATACTAAAATGAAAAGTATATATAAATTTGGAAGATGGATGAAGGAAAGTGATTCCCTCCTCCTTCCTTTCCTTCCTCCTGGTTTTTAAAGGTTTTAGTGCTATTTCCCATGCACACACACTTTTTACATCCTGTGTTGAATCAACTAGATCTGACCTTGCTTGATAACTAACACTTCATACCTGCTGGGACTGGAAGCTCCTGCTTTCCCAGTCACCTCCCAGTGGCCACTGGGGAGGAGACAGAAACACTTGATCTGTTTGGAAAATGCAACCTTGAAAGAGGGCAGAGAGACTGGATTAAAACAAAAGATCTTTTATTATCTTCAGCTGAAGAGTGTGATACAGAGGAACTACACATATTTTCATTCATATAAAAAAAAAAAGAGAGCCCTTTATTTACACAAGTGTTCAAAGCTGCCAATGGTTCCCAACAACAACTCTGCATTCTCTTTGTGTTTGTTAGTTATTCCCCCCTAGATGGAGCAAACATTGGTCAGTAACACTTAGGAAAACATGTAAGGAGCTTTTGGGCAGGAAAAACCAGAATTATGTTTGGAAAGAAACCAAATCCTTAAGGACATTTCACTGTAACAAAGCCACCAAAATACTTACAACCAGTCACTGACTAAAGGAACAGTTTTCAGAAGGGGCTCAGCAGCCTTTTCATTCTCAGCCTGTCTTTTATTCCCCCATCTAAGGAAATATATCCTGGACATGCACAAACTCGACATGTATGAAAAAAAAAAGGTAGAAATTTATTTAATTGTGCTTTTATTTATAAAAAAAAAAAATTTACAATCAGACACTGTCCTGCTGTGTTTCTGAAAGCATGGTTCTCTTCAAAATGACAACAACATAGCTTACTATTATTATCATTATTATTATTATTACTTTGTCTTTATATTAATAATATTAATCTTATGCTTAAGTTTAAAAACATCCTGCTTTCCCTTCCCACCCCCTCCTTCTCTGGGGTACTTGATATATATAAAAAAAAGCCTTTCAAACAACTGATGAAAGAAACCCCTTTCAAACAACTGACAAACTTCAATGCTGACTAATAATAATAATAATGATAATCAATCTGACACATTTCTGTGTGTAAAATATGGCTGGTTCTAAACCAAACTACCCAAGTACGAAGCTGTTCTCCCTCCCTTCCCCTGGGCCACCCGAGAGATAACTCAGAACGTGGAAGAACTTGGATCCCAGAGGCTTTCTGGGGAAAAAAATGAACAATGAATAACACAACATCCAACCCTTGAGATGGTTGTCTTTGGTGTGGAGGCTGTTACTGGTGGGCAGCTGGAGCTGCTCTGCTGGAATCGCTGCCATAGGTAAGGCTTTGTGTGTTGGCATTGCTGCAAAGCCTGAGCTGGGCCACGGGTCCCCCATGCTTTGGGCCAAGTACCAGCCCCTCACAGCCACCCCAGCCGTGCCAGAGGATCTGCCCACCCCCCCCAGCCATGCCAGAGGATCTCCCCACACACACCCCAGCCGTGCCCCCCTCACCCTGCCCGCGGCCCCCTGCCCACTCTGGGGCGCTACGCTCGCTTCTGACGCCCTTCCAGGTTTCGGAAGCTGGAGGGTCTCAGCTTCATCTCTGCAAACTGGATGGAGTATTCGTGGCCTCTCCAGTGGAACCAGTTCACACCCTGCAGAGGGAAAAACTGAGGTCAGGCTTTGCTGCTCTCCTTTCTGGTTGTTTTGTGGTTTGAATACGGAGGCACTAAAAGGTGGAGGGGCTTTGGGAAGCCCAAGGAGTGTACAGCCTGTACAGACACACCCACAGACTGTCACAGGATCACAGAAACACAGAATGGCTTGGCTTGGGGGGGACCTTAAAGATCAGCCAGTGCCACCCCTGCCATTGGCACAGACACCTTCCACTGTCCCAGGTTGCTCCAAGCCTTGCCCAACCTGGCCTTGGACACTTCCAGGGATGGGGCAGCCACAGCTTCTCTGGGCACCTGTGCCAGGGCCTCACCACCCTCATAGGGAAGGATTTCTCCTTAGTATCCCTGCCCTTTGACAGTGGGATGCCATTGCCCCTTGTCTTGTCCCTCCAGGCCGTTGGAAATAGTCTCTCTCTATCTTTTCTGTTGACTCCCTTCAGGTCTTGGAAGGCCACAGTGAGGTTACGTCAGAGCCTTCTCTTCTCCTGGCTGAACAATCCCAATTTTCCCATCCTTTCCTCCCAGCAGAGCTGCTCCAGCCCTCTGACCATATTGATGCCTCCTCAGGACTTGCTCCAGCATCTCCATGTCCTTTCTGTGCTGCTCCCATGGCTGGAGCAGCTCTGCAGGTGGGGTCTCACCTGAGGGGGCAGAGGGGCACAATCCCCCCCTGTCCTGCTGCCCACACTGTGGGACCAGCCCAGGGCATGGGAGGTCTCTGGGCTGGGCCCTGTCCAGCTTCTCCCACATCAGCACTCCCAGGGCTGCTCCATCTGCTCATCCTCAGCCTGGATTGGTACCGGGGGCTGCCCTGACCCAGGTGGAGCACCCTGGGCATGGTCTTGTTAAACCTCTGCCCCCCAGAGCTGCCCCTCTTGCCTGGCTTTCATGACAGGAAGAACGTTTTGTTCCACATGTTGAAAACTACAGTTGCTCCCTGCACATTTGGGAGATTCCCTTGGGAAATCAGGCAAAACCAGCAACATTAAATTCTTATTTTGTGAGCAATTGCCCATGTATTTCTCTATGAGCCTGGAGACTGGGCTGGATTAATGCTCTCTGTCTGGCTGATTGACCATCAGACAGATCAATAATTACAATTCCCCTTTTTCTCAAGCCTTGGAGAAGCCTTCCAAGCCCAAACTCACCTGACTGTGGCTGTTGTCCCCATATCTGCCCATCAGGTTGACTCGGTGGCAGTTCTTGTACCAGAAAGCACCTTTGTATGACAGAGCACAGTTGGTGATGGCAGAGTCATGGTCCTTGTCAAAGGTGGAGAAGGACCTTCCATTATGGTATGTCATGGAGTCACCTGGATGGGGGGACAAAAGAAAGATCATTAGGAGTGATTTTCCTGGTACAGATGTCATGACAGTGCCCATCCTGCAGCTTGGACTGTGCCATGCACTGCCTAAAACCTGGCTGTGTCTCCAAGGTTTTAAAACTTGACTTATTCTAATAGAGAAGGAAATACACAATTTTTTGTTGTTGCAGGCAAGTCAAAATATTTTTGCAGGTCATTTCTAATCCTCAACATGTTAAAAGTGAGGTTTTTATGCACCTCAATTTCTGCACTTCTTGCTGAAAGCTGGATTTTGGCCCTGCACAGTGTGGACAAACCAAGACCAAAGAGTTGTTCACAAGGAGGAAATCACCACAAAGAGTCTTCACATTGATTAAATCCTACCGGATGTAGCAGCTACTACCAACCTGCCCCAGTGTATTTGCCTTAAATCATAGAACCCTGGAATGGTTTGGGTGGGAAGGGACCTTAAGATCATCTCATTCCACCCCCTGCCATGGGCAGGGACAACATCCACCAGCCCAGGTTGCTCCAAGCCCTGTCCAACCTGGCCTTGGACACTCCCAGGGACGGGGCAGCCACAGCTTCTCTGAGCAACCTGTGTCAGGGCCTGCCCACCCTCCCAGGGGAGAATTTCTCCCCAGTATCTAATCTGAACTAAATAGACAATAATTCTGCTACTGCTGCATATCTTTTGTACCTCTGCAGCCTGTGCATAAAGTTCATGTCTTGGGCACAGGGCAGAGCCCACACACACACCCTTCTGGTCTGGTCTATGCACCAGCAGCATGAAATTATCTCCTTTTAAGACAAGTTGTAAGATTGGATTTCTCTCTTAATCCTCTGAAGCTCCAAAGAGGACTCAGTAAGGGCTGCAGGGTTTGTCCCAGTATGATTACAAAAGGCAGCTGATTTGTTCAGCAAAATTGTAAATCATGTTACAGCAGGACTTTGCTGCAAATTCTACTGCCAAGGAATGAGGCTGTGCCAAGCTATTATGAGCTGTATAAATGCCAGTCAAGATTGGCCAAATGAGATATACTGTGGTTTAATATACTTGTTTAAATCCTGTCATAAGCAGGCCATGAAATGTGGCACCAAAACGACTGGAGGATTTAAAATGGAAACATAAACCACATTGATACGTTGCTATTTTGGGACCCAACACGGGAGAGGTGATGCTGATCAACATTCCCATAGTTCCCTTGAGCAGTGGGAAGGAAATCCTAAATCAGAAAGGAGAAGATCCATGTTTGCTCTCACCTGCTGTGCCACTGTACCCGTCCACCCGGAGCCGGTACCTGCTCTTGGCATCGCCCACACTGAACCTGTCATAGACGGCATAGGCCGTGTCCCCCTTGTCCCTCAGGTCCACACGCAGCTCGTATTGCCCCTGGGAAGTGATCTTGTGAAGGTTCTCCAGACCTGTGGACAGAAGGTACAGCTGTTTGTCGGTGTCCCCATGGTCATTCCTCTCCCATCCTGTCACCCCATAGATGGGGGCACAGTGGGCAGTGCAAATACAGCAGGTGAGGGCTGGACTTGCAGCACTGGTGAGGGAAGTTCAGCTGCAGGTGGTGTCAGCACAGCAAATCAATAAACCCAGATTGGCTAAGAAAGCTCCTCCCTTACAAGCACAGGAGCAGGAAACCCACTGGGAAAAGCAACCAAAGTTGTGCTGTGTGACCATCATTGGCTTTCACTGACAACCAAACAAAATGCAGTGCAACCTTCAAAAATGTGAGGTTTTTACTTGTTTCCCAAAATGTGGGGGTTTTACTTCTATTTCCCCAAAATGTGGGGGTGTTCTTCTATTTCCCAAAATGTGGGTTTTCTACATCTGTTTTCCCTGCTTGGCTTCTCTGAATCCTAAGCTTTTGTTGCTGGGCATGTCTCAGGAGTACAGGAGGAAGATGGTTTGCAGTTGCCTCTCAGGTTACCTCTGACTTCATCCAGAGCACCAGTGAGCATCAGGTGGGTACCTTTGGTGACTCAAATGTGATATCTGTGAACTGCAGTGGCAGTTTTGACCTGGCCATTTCAGCCTCTCTAGCAGAGGATATCCCTGCTCTCCTTCACCCAGACCACATTCCCCTTTGCAAACGCTCTTGTCAACTAAACAGAAGCTTCTAAGTGGTTCCTAGGCTTTTGAGCTGTTTTCTTTTTGAAAAAAGACAAATTCTTGCCACTTACCTATCCAGAATTCACCATTAGGATCTCCAAAACCCGCCACATAAGTCTTCCAGTTCTTGTAGAAATCTTCCTTGCCGTTCTGACGCCTCAGGAACACCTACAACCCCCCAGGCAACAAGTGTTATGGACAGACTGCACTGGAGAGAGAGACGACAAGCACTGGGGCTTCTACAAACACAGAGCTTCCCACTCCTGCTCCCCTGCCTTTCCCACCCAAGGAAGAGTCTCACTGCATTTACTTCGTTGTGCCCAGACTGTTGGAGGCTCCTTGGTTTTTTTAAGGCTCTGGTTTCTCTGTTGAGTTCCCAGGTTCCTCTGCAGGATGTGACCTTTCAGTTCCCACTTTCTGCCTTTCCAACAACCCCTTTCAGTTCTGTATTCCCCAGGTAAGGATTTCTCCATCCCCTCTGTCCCACACATGCAATCTCCAGCTCCTTCTTTTTCTGTGCCTTGAGTCCCTGTGGCATGTTCAGGTTTGAGGATGCCATACACAGAGCTGGCATTTTTAATGCCATTCCTTGTTGTCTGGTGTCCCTTCTACACCTTGGAAAGACTGGTTGGCCACCACTTCATGTGGCTACTGAACAAATGTTTTTCTTGGCCTGTGCTTTAACCTCCCTCACTCTCTCATTCAAATAGAGTCAGTTCACCCTCCTCTCACCTTGTTAACTATTTAGAAGGTGTGTATCAATCTAAGATGGTCATTTCAGCAGCCCCTGAAAGAGGAGAGGGATCAAGGCACTTCCTAAGTGCTGAACCCACCCTTTGGAGACAACTCTCCTCCAACTACAGAAAACCTTCGTCTATGCACCCAGGATAAAATTCCCCAAATCTACAGACAAGTCAGCCCTACTCTGATGAAATAAACCCCCTGAGGGATGGCACAGATGGGCAGGGGGGGATCTGCTGCCTCTCTCTCTCCCCAGTACTCACGATCCATCCGCCTCCGTCCTCGCCCATGTCACAGAAGACTTGCAGGGGCTGAGCCTTGTCCCCATTCAGGTAGATTGTGTAGAGCCCAGAGGTGCTTTCTCCATTCAGGAGAGCCTGGGAGCAGTCCTTAGGATAAGGGTACAGCAGTCCAGCTGCACACACAGGAAAAGAGAGAGCAGTCCTTAAGGAATCAGCAATTACAAGGAATTTCTTAAATCTGATGCCTCAGAAAAATCCACTCTGGGTCAAGGGCACAACCAGGGGCAGACCCTGGAACAGGTTTATAATTGCATCCTATAAATCATTCACAGCAAACAGCAAAGGATGCAAATTTTTCTTTGAATGTTGTTTTTCACATCTGTGTAGACTTTTGGAAGTGCTGTGAATGTCAGATAATCCCTCCCGGAGGGAGAACTGAGTTGTGTGTGGCTGTGGTTGTGGTTTGCCTCCTTTCACCTCAAAGCACTGATTTGTTTTCACACCCAGAGGCAAATCAGGATTTTAGAGAGTTTCTTGGGATATTTGGCACAAGAAAGACGGGATGTTTCACCAGAGAAGGGGCTCTACAGGTCCTTACTTGTGGTGAGGATGGTCTGGATGGTTTTGCTCCTCAGGGACCCGCTCAGAGCCTGCAGCTTCACCGTGTACTGCGTGGAGGGGCTCAGCTCGGCCAGGCTGTAGGAGGTTGTCTCGGGGTTTAGGATGACCTCCTATGGAGAGGGGAAATAATGCAGAGAGACCTCAGAGGAAGAAATCTGGATTGCATGTTTTAGCAGCAAAAGATATTTTTATACATCATATATATAAAAGTAATACATAAATACACTTCAGGGCATCTCTGCTGCCCAACCTGGGGCACAAACCCTGCTTGGCTCCCAGAGCTGTACCTTGACACTGCCATCAATGGCCTCGTAGATCAGGAGATACCCAGTGACTGGAGCACGTGGAGGCCTCCAAGATATCACAGCTGTTTCTGACTGAACCTCAGTGGCACTTAAATCTCTCGGGGCATCCAGTCCTGCAGGAGACAGAGGAACAATTACTGTCACATCTGGAAAGAGTTAAACGCACTTATGGGCAGCATATTAAAACAGGTCAGGAAAGCAAACCTTGTCTCTCCAGAATTTTGAAAATAAAACCCATTTCAAGCTAAATTTTGGGATTAAAAAGCGAGTTCCCCATTGGGAGTTTTAAGATAAAGGTATTTCCTTTATCTAAGTTAAAATATTAGCTTGTCCCAGGACTTTTAGTTTATAAGCAGTTGTATTGAAGTGTCTTTTGAAACAAAGTTGTGCATTTCATTATTTCTCACAGGAAGACAGATTGATATTTAAAAATAAAGAAGTATATATTTATATAAAAATATATATTGATATAATTACCTATAATTACCTATATTTTTATAAACCTATAACAATAGTATAAATATATTATTTACTTTATATTTATATATGAATATAAAATATAAGAAAATATAATAAAATAAAACTTTGGTTCCAATGATGACTCTTTTGAATAGGAAAACTTTTCACACTTGGTTGGCTGCACCTTCCTTTCTCTACAGTGATCAGAGCACTGGACTGGTTGGCTCAGCTCTTCACCCTGGAGTTAATGCCCTGGGACAAGCCAAGTACAGTCAGGAAAATAAGGAATGTCCACAATTTCACTGATTTTTATGGAAAGTCATAAATATGGAAAAAAATGGAGACCTTCGGCATCGGTACCCCAACTGCAGCCCCCAGAAAAGAGCTCCTGCTCCTGCTTTGTGTGAGAATCCATCGAACTGGAGACAGGAAACCTCCTCTAGGCTTCCACCAGGGAAAATCAGATGCAAACACCATCAGCATTCAGGTTTGGAGGCAAAACCCCACAACTTTAACCCCTCTGTTTTAACCAGAGGCAGGTGGGAGCAGCAGGGTGGCACCTCTGCCAGCAGTGGGGTGGCACAGCACCTGTGGTGAAGTCGGTGGAGAGGGTCTCGCTCCTCTGCGTGTCCTTCAGCGCGTGGACACTCAGTGTGTACGTGGTGGCAGGTCTGAGGCCCTTCAGGTCATACTCCACAGTGTTCCCTGAGACCATCTGAGTGACTTCTGGCTCTAAGAAGAAAACACAGAAGAGACGAAGAGAAGAAAATGATTAGAGACGTGTCATGCCTTGTTCAGCTCCACTTTCCACTCACTGATTTAGCGCAAAATACTAAAAGCCCAGAGCCCAACCCTGTGCTGGCACTTCTGACTGAATTAACACCAGAGCCCTTCATCTAGAAGTGTGAGCACTCTCTAGTGTTCACAGGAATTATAGCACCACCTCTGCGTTCCAAGAGTCCCACTCATCTCCTTTCACGGCTGAACTGAGGATGCTTAACTCAAATGAGCAGTTTTAAAACACTTCCAGCAAGGCAACTCCTGCAAGCAACAGCCCCCTGCTATGGGCACAGCCCCAAGGCTACCAGAGCTCCAGGAGCGTTTGGACAATGCTCTGAGGGTCAGGGTGGGATTGTTGGAGTGTCCTGAGCAGGGGCAGGAGTTGGACTGATGAACTTTGTGGGTTCAGCTCAGGATTCTCTGTGACTCTGTGATCTTCCTGAGCACCCACTGAGAGCTGTGGCCCTCCATCTCCCCAGCCACCCCCAACTCTTCTCACCTTCCTCAGAAACATAGGACACCACGTAATTGTCCACAGCAGCAATTGCTGGCTGCCAGGTGGCCAGAGCCTCAGAGTCAGTGATGTTCACCACTACCAGGCCTGAGGGGCTGTCCAGAACTGGAAGAAAAACAGATTGGAGCAATTTGAAAAACATTCTCCACTCTGTGCAATGCTCTGTTGTAAATGTATGATAGAAAATGCCTTGGGGCAGCTTTTATGATCCCCTTTGGAACTGAGGAGCTCCACAGAAAAGATGTCAGTGACTATAAAGGGACACCAAAAGGCCTCCACTGGAAAGGGAGGTCAGTGCTTGGAGAGATGAAACACTGGGAACAGACAGAACCAACCACATTCTCAGATCAGTCTCAATACCATCAATCTCTGTCAGAGCTGACATCTTTCTCTCAATGCCCTCAAATGTGCATTGTTATTGGAGCAAACTCAGGAGACAGAGCTGGGAAAATGAACTAAAGTGACAGCAACTGATAGCCACTATGACCTTCCAGCAGCTTGCCCTGCAAGGCTGAAATAAATCAGTCCCACAGGCAGCCAACCACCCAAAATCCCCCCATGTCCTGCCTTTCCTTCTTGCAGGACTCTACTTTTCACATGGGTTTATGCTCTCCCTGAATTAGGATGGATCTCTGCCTCCAGTACCCCTGGAATGGGCTATAAATCTCCTGTTTAATCAAATACTCATAATTTTGTTCCTTGCTTCAGCTCTTGGGATGCCTATTAGGAAAGAATGAAGGGTGCAGGGAGGGATCAGCAGGAGCAGAGTGGAACCTCATTTCCTGCAGGGATATTTAAAGCTTAATTGAAATAAAAACAAGAGAGAGAATTTTTTTATGCTTAGAACAGTCTGGAATCTGGGATATGTGGAGTTTGACTCCAGAACAGAAACTGGTCTGAATTGCTCAACTGAGCAATTAAACTTAATTAATTAAACTTCTACATTATTTTTATGGTGAAGTAGAACTGTAAATACATGAATTGTCTCTGTCTTACCAGTTGCAAAAGAGCCTGATCAAACTTACAAGTTCTACATTCATGTAAAATGCAAAGACACAAAGAAGGAGTGGGCAAAAACTTCCCAGGGTTTGTGGGGGCAGTAAAAATGGGGTCTCAGTGGGTCTGCAGTGGATACCTTTGAAAAGCTCTTTCCTCTTTCTCTGTTACCTGTTTGCAGAGTGCCAGAGATGGGGTCACTCTCCTCAAATCCTTTCACAGAGGTGATGCTGACATGGTACTCAACCCCTGGCACTAACTTCACCAGCTTGGTCCTTGTCTTGCTTCCATCGACTGTAACCACCTCTGGAGTACCTGGGAAAGGCCAAATGCCAAGGGATTAATGACACAACTCCAGTGAATGCTTGCAGGATGTGTTTCTAATTAAAGACTTCATGAGCTTGTACAGGAGGTGACTTTTCCCAGTTAGTTCCAATCCCTGATGCCAAAGGGCAGCCTCAAGATAAATGATGCCATGACACTCAATTCAAAGACACAGGTTTATATTCACCAATCCAAAAATAACATCTCTAGTGAAAGGTGTCCCTGCCCGTGGAGGGGGGTTGAGTGACATGACCTTTAAAGTTCCTTCCAGCCCAAACCAGTCTGGGATTTCAGGATTTCTGATCAGAAAAATGTAAATTCACAAATAAGTCTTAAGGTGAACACACAGCACTCTCTGTATGGAAGTTCAAACACCTTCAAAGACAGGACTTGCACTTTGGATCTGATAAGGGAGGGAAGTTTCTCCTTCACCCACCTCATTTCAAATAAAGACAGAGTACATATTATTTGAAGAGGTGCTGCATGTGTGGCAGAGAACTCAGGACACATATTTACTTCACATTCTGGGTTAATTCCAGGGAAGCACTTAGACAAGTGCCTAACTTTATGGCTGTGGATTCCTTCTCTTCCATGGGACCAGTGTATATTTAAAGTTACACATGTGCTTACAGCCTGTATTGTCTAAAGGCCTAAATCATTAATTGTCTTTGTCAACAGCCTGACTTTTTTGGTCCTGACATCTTTAGTGTTTCTTCTTCAGCTGTTTCCTTTCAAAGATGTCCCCAAATTATGCTAAAATCTGCTTAAGTATAGGAAGTTTTAAAGTTGAACACTAAACTAGAGCTATAATGGATGGAATGAGACAACCCTGAGGAGTACTAAGTAAAATCACTGCACTGGAAAAGTATTTCAACCATGGATTATTTCCAGGGACCATCTTTTCCAATATGTTTAGCTCATAAAGTGCCTACAAAGTAATGAGACAGTCTGGAAACTGGAGGAGCTCAGAGAGAGACTTCAGGAGCACAACCACTCCAGCATCTCCATAGAATCATAGAATCACAGAATGGATTGGGTTGGAAAAGACCTCCGAGATCAGCAAGTCCNAACTTCCCTTCAGGGAGTTATAAGTCTCCATTACAAATCTTGTCCATGGGACGTGGATGCCATTCAGACACAGGTTGGTTACACACCCCCCTCCCTGGTGTGGCCATGTCAGACCATGTGGGAGCTGCACAGGCAGAGAGATGTCCCCCACCCAGCACACCCTCCCTGCTGCCCCTCCTGCCTCCCTGCCCCTCCTGGCAGCACTCACCCCCTGCAGCAGGGACGTAGGCGACCCTGAAGTTGTCCACACGGGAGCGGGGAGGTGTCCAGCTCACCGTGGCAGCGTTTTCCGTGATGTCAGAGAAAGAAATACCCTTGGGAGATCCAACAACTGGCAGCAGAGAACACACCACATGGAAAGGAAAGGTAAATCATTTGTTTATCAGGCCTTAGTACTGGAGCATTGATTTGTCTTATCCCTCTACCCGAAGAGCTGATGTTCTCAAAATTCTGTCCCAAACAATATTAATGCAGAGAGAACCAAACTCTTAATGGTTTTATTACCACTGATTTAGCAACAACCTCTTTGATCTAAACCTATGACCATGGCCTAAAAATACAACATATACCTACATAGAATTATCAGAGATTTCAGTGTTACAGGAAAGCATGGAGGAACACACAGAGAAAAGCCATTTTATTACCCAGGAAATACCATATTTAGTATTTCTACCTCAGTTTCACTTGGATGATTTTTAGACCTTCTGCTGAACCTGTGACACCCAGCAACACCAGCCCTTAGCAGTGAGAGATTTCTCTTTCTGAGCATAAAGTTTCTACTACAGGATGCTTGAAGGACACCTGGACTCAGGTGTGGGAGTCCATCAAGGTTCCTCTCAGGAACTCGTTGCCTGTAACTCCTGTTGGCTTCAAACTAGAAGCAGCAAGAGTTTCTTCTTGGAATCTGTCTCTGAGCACATGATTTTTCTTGGGTAAGTTCAATCACACCCATCCTGAGAAAGGCACTTGTGGCTCCACTGCAGCTCCAGGTCCTGCAGCCTTTCCTTGCCTAAACCTGAGCATTGCATTTGTCCAGATAAATTAGGTCAGTAACGGCAAACAAAGCCCAGATTTTGTCAAAATGACCCCAACTTAAGATGAACCAACATGTATCTGAAATACTCCAGTCTAAGGCTTAATTAAGCCCCTGCAAAACAAGCATGGAAAAGGCTTCTGGAAGGATGTGGCTGAGGGACCTGCCACTCCAAGGCTGACACTGAGCATCTTCTAAACTTTCCAGCTTTTTTGGCTGTAACCAAAACAACCCTGATGTGTTAAAGAAATAAATAGCACACACAGAGTAGGCCATTAGCACAAAGAGGAGAGATACCAAACATCAGCCACAGTGAGAGGAGTGGAGACAGGCTGAGGGCAGGGGAAGGGGGGCAAGAGGAGAAAAAAAGGGACTGTGCTGGAAATAGCTTGGAAAGAACGTGTCTGTGGGCAAGAAGTCAGAGGGCTGTTTGTTCCATGTGTCCCCAAAGCTCCAGCAGCCTTGCACTAAATCAACTGAAAGGCAAGGAAAGACAAACAACTGAGCTCTCCAGAGAAATGTAAATTATTCCTCTGGAGCTCACCAGACATGTTGGGTTGTGGGGTTTGCTCATGTGGAAAAGCCAAGGAGAGAAAAGAATTAAAGATAACAAAGCAAGGTGGGATTAGGAAGGGTCCATGGCACACAAAGTTGCTGCTGATTTAGGGACAGTTTGAAGGAAACTGAAGAGCACAAATAAAAACTGGGAAAAAGAGAGAAGTGAAAATCCCATTTTGCTCCGCATTAGAGGTGCCCTGAGTGGCTGAAGAAAAGTGTCCTTTGGAGGCCAAAGAGGTGAACTAGCACTTGGTTTTCATACATATGGGGAATTCCAGCCTTTCCCAGAAAATGAAATAACACACTCCCAAGGGCCTCATGCTTGCTTTCTGCACCAGCTGAACTGCACAGCCAACAGTGGTAAGAAGAGCTTTGACTCTGGGAGTTTTCCACATGCCCAGGTAGCCCAACAGCAGCAACATTCCTGGGAGAGAACCTGGCAAAAAAAGGTATAATAGAGCATCAGAGCACCAGTCCTGGACTGAGACTCAGAGATGTAAGAGATTTGTACCTTTGAGAACAGGGAAATTAAAAAGGAGCAAAGGGAATCATCTTCTTGAGCTTACTGAAAGCCAAAATGAAGCAGGTATAGAAAATGGTCAGGGTGCTTCTGATTTGCGTTCCTAACGAACCTCAGCTCATCTGTTGGGCAGGTACAGGTAATTAATTACCTTCATCCTCCAGCCTCATTCTCCAAGAGCTGTATGAGAGACAGAAACCTCCCTATGAGGCTGTTGAAGCCCCCAGGACTCCTGAGCGGCTGCTGTTCATTAGGGATGGTTGCTGCTAATTGTTCTTTCCTTCCCAACAAACCAGAGGAGTGTGTTCTTCTCCTAAGCACAGGTTGCATTTATCATATACAAAGAGCATGTGAAGTGTTGTGGGATAATCTCAGAGGAAAAACACTCTCACAGTGTGGCAAACCATCATTAGAAGGAGAAGAAAGTAGCAGCATGAGACCCACAGAGGACACTGTGGCCCAAAGCTGTGGCCTTATGGTGGGGGCTGAATTACACTTTAACTGGCATTTTACAGATGGATTTCTGAGACACCAACTGTCCCTCTGAGAGCAGCAGTGGGCAAACTGCCTTGTGCCAACCTGCTCAGACCCTGCAGGTCTGTGTGATGCTGCCCTGCACTAGAGCGATTTTATCATCCATATTTTCTACAGCAGAATTGAGGGGGGTAAAATGCCACACTCTGGCACAGAGGGCAGAGAGTGGGTACCATCTCCACCCCAAAGAGGATTCAGTCAGCAGTTCTGGTGGGAAACTATTGCTGTTCAACCCTAGATATGAGTCAATGAAGGAGGAAGAACTCCTTGTGTTGGCCATGGGAAGACATTTACTCTCAACTCCACTGCCCAGAGGTTTCCCATCACATTCCTGGTGTGATGGGAGGAAGGGAAACCATCTCAGCCTCCAGGTAACTCACCAGCTGCAGGACCAACACAAGAGGCATGGAAAAATGTTATTTTACTATCTCCCCTAGTAAAACTAAAGATTTTCTAGCTGATTTATTCCTTGCTCACTTGTAAAAAAAAATGGCTGAATATAAGCCTGACTGAACTACCCTTTCAGGGATAAAAATACTTCTTTGCAACCACACTGGAAATGCTATAAATATACATATGTTTGTGCAATAATCAACTCCTAAAAAAGAAATTAGTTTGATGCTTGGCAGCCCAACCACCCAAATGTGGTGTAACCTGCAGTGCAAATTATTTAGCTGCATTTTTGTGGCTCCAGCTCTATTGTCCATTATCCATGGGCTATTTCCAGCTGACAAACATCTTTTGGGCTGTTGGCTTCAGGAGGTGACATAAATCTCCCTGAAAGAACTGAATAAGAAGGTAGTCATGGGGAAAATGATAACTCTTGGTGGTTTACCATAAATATCCTGGAAGACAGTGAAAATGGGGATGTGCTGCTACCAAGAGCAGTGGCCTTTAACATCCCTCTCCATTAGGACTTTAAACATCCTTCTCCATTAGGAGTGGAACTGCAGGAGCCCAGAGGGCAAAGGGTTGTGATGGAGGCATGTTCTGCTTCATGGAAATGTCTGGGTGAGTGCATGGATGCCCTGGCTGTTTATCCAAGGGATGGGATGGCAGGCAGTGAAGCCGGGCAGAAATGTGCCTTTCTGTGCTAACAAGTGGCCCCACAGACCTCAGGGTGGAGCAGAAGGCTATTGCAGGACAGGCTGTTCAATGCTGAGCTCTCACTGCCCTTTCCCTGGGTCCTGCTGGGCAGATGCCCCTTTTAGGCATTCCTGTTGGGCTTCCTCACACACTGATCTTGGAATCATATCCTGAGTTTGAGGGACCCATCAGGACCACTCAAGCCCAACCCCTGGCCCTGCACAGACACCCCAACAATCCCACCCTGTGCCCCAGAGGATCATCCAAACCCTCCTGGAGCTCTGGCAGCCTTGGGGCTGTGCCCACTGCCCTGGGGAGCCTGGTCAGTGCCCACCACCCTCTGGCTGAAGAGCCTTTCCCTGAGATCCAACCTGACCCTGCCCTGGCACAGCTCCAGCCATTCCCTGGGTGCTGTCCCTGCCCTGGCACAGCTCCAGCCATTCCCTGGGTGCTGTCCCTGCCCTGGCACAGCTCCAGCCATTCCCTGGGTGCTGTCACTGTCTCACAGAGCAGAGATTGGAACTGCCCCTCATGAAGAAGCTGCAGACCCTGATGAGGTCTCCCCTCAGGGACTTACTTGCCCCCTTCCTGTTCCACTCCTCTTGGAATGAAGCTGATTTGAAATAACTACTTTCTCACATCAGCAAGCTCAGACTTTTTAAAATACTCAGTTTAACTCATGGGACATTGCTTTGTTTTCTTGAGGTTTGATAATGTTTCAAAATGAAAAAAATTATTTTGGTGGGGAAAAAAGAAGAAACACTTCGTTCAAAAGTGCCCAAACAAAATGCTTCCATAATGAACTCAAATCAAAGCTTTGATATTGCAAGAAACTCAAGTCAGTTTGAATTATTGAGCACATGTTGCTCCTGGTAAGATCAGTCTAAGTTAATGGTGCTTAGGCCTTTGCTGATCAAGCCATAAATAAACTCCTCAATGGCTCTGGTAAATTCATTTTGTCATGATTCTTTTCTAGGGAGGTAAATTGTCGTGCAGTGCTGAGATGTAATTAGTCACAGGAAATCACTGGAAAAGGCTGATGCAGAGACAATATTTCTTGGCCCTCAATGACAGTGCCTTTAATTGCCAGACTCTGCTGCCTAATTCCAGATCATGGAAGTAATTCAATTACACCATATTAAACAGACAGTGATGAAGCTGCAGAATCTGAGACTGATTATAAATAACCGCATTGAACCAGTGACTTGGACAAGGGACATGCAGGAGACAGTTCAAACACGTCAGGAACAGGCTGTGAAAAGAAGAGGTGCTGAAAGGAACAGGAATGAATCAATGAATGAATGGATGGGTTAGACTTTTCCTGCTGCAAAGACAATACCTGTGGTTGCCACTGCATTTACAGGTTGGGAACGCTGTCCACTGCTAAGTCCATAGAGCTCAATCTCATACTCAGTGCCCTCCTTGAGCCCTGTGATGTCCTGGGTGCGCTCATGGCCTGGGACTATCAGCTCCAGGGGGTCAGATTTCCTTTTGGTATCCCTGATTTTTAGAACAAAACTGTTGAAAACCCCTTCATCTGCAGTCCAGGAGAGACGGAATCCATCTGGAGTGGCATCTGAAACCAGGAGGTTGTCGACCTCGGGTTCTGCTTCTAAAAAAGGAGAATAGCAGCAGGGGAAAGAAATGGGGTGTTAATGAGTTGGTCTGAGACCTGCCTGAGGTCTGGCTATAGCACCCTGCAAGAATCCAACCACAGTTCAAAGCAAGGGAAACAGTCTGCCAGCTATTAAAAAAAAATAAAAAAAGACTATTAGTGTTATAAACATAACAAAGAGGATAAATGTGAGTGTGTGCAGGCCCATTCCAACTTCCTCCACTCTTGAACAGCAAATCCGCTGCAGGGACATATGACCTTTGTCTCCACCATGCAAAGTTACACATGCTAAAGGTGCATTTTTCCCTTCCTATCTGTAGGAATCCTTCATGTACCACAAAAACAAGCTGGTTATAGAACTGCAGGCATGCCTGGAACACTGTCAGGCCTCTCTCTGTTAGGAGAACAACACAAAAGCCCCTGGAAAGATTCTTTATCCTCCATGCAAACCCCATATTTCATGCACTTCTGCCATCCATGATGCTTCTGACCAGATGAGTCCTTTGCTGTTAAACAACTGCTGAAGCAGCAAAGGGGAATCATGAAAATCCATATCCCTTGAACAGCACACTTCAATCCAGGTGCAAGACCTACTGTCTTTAGGAAATAACCTCATTCAAAAGGATCCTGGGACACCTGCAAAACACCTTGAATTCAGTATGGCCAGGCCTCATTGCCTGGAGAAATGCTGCTGGAGCTGTTGCTGTCTTACAGCATCTCCCACACCATTCTTCCTTCCACAGACAGACGTTCCTCTTTGTTTTCTCCCAAAGCTCCAGTGAAATAACCCCCAGCTTTGCTGCTGCACAGACAGATGAGGACTGATGGCTGTGGGGCCAGAGGATCAGTCTGTAATGGTTTTCCAAGAAAGCTCAAGTGCTGCTGGAAAACAGCAGCTCTGATGTGGCTGGAAATGAGCTGTTTTGTGCAGAGAGACGCCAACCTTACAGGTGGCAATGATCACACTCAGCAGTCTCTGTGTGGAACCCACACAGAGAGGGAAAGGAAGGAAGCCATGGCAAGAAATCCATGGCTTCCTGAAGGTCCTGATGGTTGGCAAGGAGAATGTTGATGTTGGAAAATGCTGATGTGCCCAGCAGCTGTTAACAAGAGGAACTCCCACATGCAGCCATTCTTCTTTAAAGACTTTGGTTAGAAGTACCTGCAAGACCAGAAACTTTCACCCCTCAACCCCCAACATGCTCCTCTACAGGATCCCTCACAAAGCCAAAGAGGAAGACAAGTTAAAGGGACCAGAATCACCCTGGTGAACCTGCCAGTGAGGAGGAGTTATGTGGAGCCACAATGCAGAGAAGGATGCAAAAGCCAAGGTTTGCTTTGCAAACAGATCACACACAACATCTTCCACAGAGGAAGGAAAGCAAGAGAGGAAGGGTGGAAGGGAACAATTTGTTCACATTAAAATACCTGTGACAGCCAGAGCGCTCAGGGGCTTTGTTTGGTGCCCCTTGGCAAAACCATAAAGCATGACCTCATAGCCAATGCCAGTAATGAGGCCTTTGAGCTTCAGTTGGCGCTGGGCTCCCGAGAGGAGGAACTCCTGGGGGTCCAGCAGCTTGCCAGAGTCCACCACGACCACTAGAAAGTTGTCAAAGGCATTCTCCGATGCCATCCATGACACTGTGAACCCATAGGGGTTAATATCAGACACAGTGAGGTTTTCCAGTGGGGGCATGGCCTCTAAAAGAAGGGAAGGTGCAGAAACACATACACACACACACAAAAAAAAGGCAAAAAAACACTGAGAATTAGGAATGTCAGAGGTTCCAACAAAAAAGAAAGTTACATTTTTCCCCAAGGCATGGATTGAATAAAAGTGCACAGCCAGGACACAGGGTGAGGATTTTCAATGGAGCCTCAAGCTGGATGCTCAGTTTTTAATTTTCATCCAGGGTATCTCAGCACCTCATCTCAAGCTCCATTGAATCTCTTTCCAGGCTCACTGTGTAAGCACATTTCTCCTCTTACACATGCACTGTGAGGCAGTTACAACCAAAACTGCTTTAGAAATGCTGTGCAAAAGCTTTCATTTCCCTCCACTTGTCTCCACCATCAGTGCTTTAGGGGCAAGCCTAAACTTTGCCATTCACAACTCCTGCATTTTGCTTCTTTACCTCTCTACTTCACATGAATATCTCCAGCCTCAGTTTTCAGTGGTGGAGGGGTCAGAGATGCCAGAAGCAGGACATCAATCACTCAGGATCACACCTAGCATGGTATGTTGAAAACTTAAAGAAATTCCAGTGAAGGGTCTTTTAAATTTTCACATCAGCATGACTTTTATCAAAGTTAAAAGATGTGGATCAATTCTTCACAACTTATCACTACACCTCAGGAAAAAAAAAAAAGTTGTGGTTTCACAAGATTCTCAGAGTACTTTTCTCACTCAAAATCTGACAAGCCAAGTAGGAAGATCACCTGGCTCTGCTAAACCCTGGCCTTGGTCCTGCCTTGCTTGTGTTTTCTCTACACTGTTTGTCAAACCTGTCCTGTTGGCTCAGGAGCTGACTCAGCCCATCTTCCAATCCCTCCAATTCCACTCACTTAAGAAAATACCAGTTACTTAAAGACAGATCCTTCCTTCCTGAAAAGGGCTTTGGTTTCCACATTTCGCAACCACTGAAACTGATGGTGTTAGAACTTGGCATAAACATTCCCTCCTAAAGGGTTATCATTTGGAACTCCTCATGTTTTCATATTTGCACATTTGGGAGCCAGAGATTCAGCTCGAATTTACTCAATTTTGAATTTTAATTACTTCTAATCAAGCAATCCCAAAGGTTCACGGTTTGGGTTTGTCTCTGGGAGGGTGGGTAAACACTGAGCCTCCACTACTAAAATTATTTTCCTGGGATAGGTGTTGAGTGACACCAACACTCTGAACCCAGCAGGTTTGTGTGAACCACTGGCACATCCTCCTGCTGCCACATTTCTCTCACTGTGGGAAGCCTCCTCTCCCAGTGCCAGTGTCTGTGGTTTATTTCCATAAAGGAAATATTTGTGCTCTGGGGGAGCAAAAGAGCAAAGGGTTTGAAAGCAGGTCCTCAGTTCTTACTGTGTGATTGACTGTCACTGGGAGCAGGTCAGCAAAGCTGCTCACTGCAACCATTTGTCTTGAGGGAAATCTCTTGGCCATGGTCTTTCCCAGCCCCTGAGAGCCCAGATGCCGTGGGGATGCTGCTCCTGCAACCTGTGTTCCCACTGCACATCAACAGAGAGAGGAGAAAGAGCAAAATATCTCCATTTCTCCATTAATCCTGGCAGGAGGGGCTCCATATGTCCCTGTGACAAGCCCTGGTCATTAGAGGTCACTAAGCTGATCAGAGGGCTGGAGTAGCTCTGCTGGTGAGGAAAGGCTGAGAGAACTGGGATTGTTCAGCCTGGAGAAGAGAAGCTTTGGGGTGACCTAATTGTGCCCTTCCAGTGCCTGGAGGAGCCCACAGGAAAGGAGAGACTATTCCCAAGGGTCTGGAGTAACAGGACGAGGGGAGATGGCTTCAAACTGCCAGAGGGCAGGGTTAGATGGGATATTGGGAAGAAATTCCTCCCTGTGAGGGTGGGCAGGCCCTGGCACAGGTTGCCCAGAGAAGCTGTGGCTGCCCCATCCCTGGGAGTGTCCAAGGCCAGGTTGGATGGGGCTTGAAGCATCCAGGGCTGGTGGAAGGTGTCCCTGCCCATGGCAGGGGGTGGATGAGATGGTCTTTAAGGTCCCTTCCAACTCAAAGCAGCCAGTGATTCTCTGGTTCTATTCCAGTAGCACACACTGCCCACATGATTCATAGAAGGTGACTCTATAGCATTTATCTCATCATTTAGGAGGCATGTGATCTACAACTGATCCCAGTCAAAATCTGGACAAAATATTCAGAGATAAGAGGTGGGAGCTCTTCTGAAATCCAGGCCCCTCTGGATCTTTCAGATGGAACTACTAAACATCAGGCAAATCTTCCCCTCAGACTTTAAGAGTTAAAAAAATTAATATACATATGAGAAAAACTCCAGGGGGCTCAATCAGCAAATGGTTTGGGTTGGAAGGTACCTTAAAGATCAACTCATTCCACCACCTGCCATGGGCAGGGACACCTTCCATTAGCCCAGGTTGCTCCAAGCCCTGTCCAACCTAACCTTTTAACTAATTCTCAATTAGTTCTGCTCTTAGGAATTTTTTTAAGCTCAACATGACCGGTCTGACCCCTCCTTGCACTGAGCTTGCAACAAACCCACTGCTGCTGGAGGAGACATTCAGTGTTGCAAAGCCCTTTCTTTTCCTGAGCCAACAAACAGCCTCCCAAGCTTCGAGCAGGTACCTGTCACGACAAAAGCAGTGAGGGGCTCTGTGTGAAGCCCTGCCCTGGTGGTGCCTTTAATGTGAATGTCATAGGCAGTGTGATGCAGGAGGCCTGAGATGTGGGCGCTGCGGGTGCCTCCTGCCACCGTGACCTCCTGGGGCTCCTGTGCCGCCTGGGCATCTCTAACGTGAATGACAAACTTGGCAAAGGGCCCATCTCGGGTGGTCCAGGAGAGGTTGAAGCTGTCAGGGGTAACGTTTGAGAGGGTGAGTGTGCCCAGCTGTGGCTCAGCCTCTGAGGGAGAGAGGAACACAGGTGAAGAGAGAGTTACTCTGTGAGGGGTGGGGGAATGAGCTCAGAGACGAGGCTGAATGTTTTGGCCTTGCTTTGCAGTAAAAAAATAAGCATTGCAAAAGCTGCTTTGTCAGTTTTTGGAAGGAAGCCACTGAAATTAGTGCTGGCTTGGAAATGATATTTTCATTCAATTTTCTTAAATAAACTCAATTTACCTAATGAAATGTGGGCCTGCTTTACAGAAGCACCAACAGAGCACAGCCCTGTGGTGAAAACTTACAAATTACAGGAATTCCACACTGGGGATTTGACAGGAATACAAACCCACAGCAATTCCAAAATAGATAAAGTAGATTTCAGGCAGGAATCCTTGAAATCCCAGTTCAGCTTTTGTTTAGTGTTTCTGTTGCCTGGAGTCATAGATACTTCTATTTTTGGACCCTGAAGTTCATGAGGGGTTTCAGCCCTAACAGTGATTATCTCAGCACTAATCTCAGGCCAAAATCTCCCTGGCTTCCACAGATAAGATGTTCCTCGTCCTCCAATTAGGCACAAGCAGGGAATATCTGACAGACTGCACAATAAAACCCCCACCACTCTTGGTGCTCTTCTTTCTGACTTTTCAGTGGTCAGGGCACTTCTTTAAGAAGCAAAGACTTTCCTTTGCTGCTGGAGAAAATTCAAAATCGCATCTCTCCCCTGCAGAGGAGACACTCATCCTCCAGGAGGGGGAGAACTCCTTACCCAGTCTGTTTTAAAGCTATTCCACTTAGCATAAAGTCATTAAAGATTCATTAAAGCACAGAGAGAGCACAAACATGACCCAGCAGTCAGATGGTCAGAGAATCCTGTGTCTGCTCTCTGGGCTGAGTTACTGCTTGTTTTTCTTGCCAATTGAGTACGAACCAAGAACACCTTGGGAAATGCAGCACAGGAAAATAACTATTGAGGTGATTCATGCTGGGAGACAAGTCAGAAAGATGCATCCCACCAACAGAGAGGAGGGGGAGAGAAAGAGAAACCTTTTTCTTAACTAAAATATGAACTGCTGCAAGATGTTCCAACTTTTACTCCAGTTCCTCAGGGCAAGAGTTTTAATTAATAGTCCACCTTCTTCCCTGGAGTTTTCTAGGAACAGGTGAGTGCAAGTGGCCCCAATTAAGGACACATGCAGATGTCATGCTCTCAATGAGTGACCATCAATGCCTTCATGGCTGACAGGTGTCACCATGTAAGCATGGTACTCCTGGAGACAGAGGGGATGAGAGAATATCCACAAAGCAAACAGGATTGGGTGGAGAAGACATGGAAACCAAGCTTGGAGCCCTCAGCCCCACATGCAGGTCAGGGAGGGCAAACAGAGCCTTTCCAATCCCATCCTGGCACAACAACATTCCTTTACATGCCACTTGCATCCCATCAGGCATGTTTCCATCATGGCAACCTGACTACAAAGAATGCTACATGCAACACAAATTGAAGTCATGTCTTCAGGCAAGTCTTAGTGATCTCCTGCCATCCTGGAATCACCATGGGAAAGGCTCTGACATCAACAAGACAGGTCGTAGGGGCTCAAAGGTAGCAATGCTAGTGAGAGTGGTGGGTTGACCATCAAGAAAGGGTGAACTTGCTTTTAGAGCTCTGCTCTCTTCTGCGACCACACAAAAACACTGGTAACATGAGAACCAGAACCACTCCATGCAGATTTGGTTGTTCATTTCACATGCTGCATGAAACTCCCACAAGAGATGCAAATGTCTCAGGGGACATTTGGTTTCAAGAAAGAACAACAAAAATGGCATGCACGTGCCTCTCCAGGCTGAGAAAGACATGAAGGCCTCCCACCCCCAGCAAGGCAAGTGAGGGTGGGATGAACAACAACTTCATTCAAGATCAAATGCAAAGATGCTCCGTGAAGAACATCAACCATCTGGAGCAAGTCAATTATATATACACAGGACTCGCAGAGAAGTGTATATATAAGGAAACCAATCATGGTTTACTACTCTCTTAATACTGGGGGCACTTTTCCAGCCTCTTCCATTGTCTCAGATCCCTGTTTTTCCAAGCACTCTCAGTGCATTTCTCCTCCCCTCACAGTGATCTCCCTACGATTTGCCAAAGGAACGACAATGAGTTGGAGCCATGTTTTGGAGCAGTTCGGTGGAGAGCGAAAGAAAGAAGAACAAAGAGCAAACCTGGAAGGTGAAACAGCAAAATACCTGTAGTTGCCAGTGCTGTCAAGGTCTGCCCACCTTGCTCATCAATTACACCATGGAGCTGGACAGTGTAATTAGTGGCAGCTTTGAGGTTGGACACTACATGGTGCCGGGAGGCCCCTGGCACTGTGAGCACCAGGGAGTCCAAAGGGAAGTCAGAATTCCTGACCTCCAGGATAAAATGGTCAAAGGCATTGTCCTGTGCTTCCCACGTCAGGGACATGCTGTCTGAGGTAGCATTTGATACAGTGAGTTTGCTAAGGAGAGGTTCCTCTACTACAGGAAGAAAAAACAAATGGAAATGGTATTGCAGTTATTAAGAGCCAAAGCAACAAAATAAATTGATACAGGAGCTTGAATTCACATGACCACAGGTCACAAAGGCCATCCAGCCTTATATTTCTCCATGTATGTCACACATCACCCCTGCAGTCTCCCTGAACGTGCCACCCATCATTCAGTGAGGATGTTCAGCTGCTGATGTTGGAAACTGCATTATCTGACAGCTGAGATTTGATATTCTGCTTTCATTAACTACATTAATCTATTGCTATGGCAACTTCTCCTAAGACCATATCAGCAGGCCAAATTTGGTAGAGATAGTGAAGGATCCCAGTGTGAGCTCTTATCTGCCTGCAATGAGAATGCACCTTCTGTTTCTGGAGTCTGGTCCTCACCTTCCATTCTCATACTGGCCTTGGCTCGAGCACACTGAACATTTGCATGTCCTGTCTTTCCTGGAAAAACCGTCAACTGTAAAACCTTGAGATGTGCAACGTGCCAACAACTAAATGCCTGCCTGTTTCAGTCACTGACATCAAGTCAAATGGACTTTTTCAATCTCTCATCCAATGTAAACTGAATACTGAAGCTGTTTTCAAGCAATGAATGTGCCTTGCAGGATTCTGCTGGCACAGACTGAAACATGCCTGACATCTGTTTAGAGAATCAGGATAAAAACTGTGAGCAGAAATCAGCTTGTCTGAGACAAACAGTGTCTCCTCTGGGCTGTGTGACAGATGCCAACACATCCTGAAAGGTGAATATAATGGATCATCTCCCTCTTGGTCCTTGGGAAACTTGTTTTTTTATCTATCATCTGCCTCAGAGGTTGCCCCAACTATAATGTTTGAACAAACTCATTGAGTGACTGAAATCACAGCACAGTGTGATCGACTGACTTTGCTGGATGGGATGGTGGGGGAACATTCACAGCTCGAAACGCCCCAGGCTGGTCTTCCTTGGAAGGAGGATTTGGCAATGGGGTGGCCTGATGGGGTAGCTGAGGGCAGGGAAAGGGGCACAACCTGTAAGGAAGAGTTAGAAAAAAGGAGAGTTAGCCTCGAGGTAGGTTTATGTACCTGTTGTAGCTGCAGCACTTATTGCCTGTGAGCGGAAACCCCGAGACATCCCCGAGAGGTAGACAATAAAATCAGTGCTGGGGGAAAGCCCTGAGATATGAGCAGTTCTTGAATTGCCTGAGAGGTTGAACTCCATGGGCTCCAGCAACCTGTTAGAATCAATAATTTCAATAGTAAAGGCGTCGAAGTCCCCGTTGCTGGTTGTCCAGGAAAGGTTGAAGCTTTCGGGAGTAATGTCGGAAACCACGAGCTCACCAACTTCGGGGTGCTCTCCTGAGGAGGGAAACAACACTGGTCAGAAGGGAAAGCCCTGCCCCTGCTCCTCCTGCTCAGAAATGCTTCTCTCTGCCCATGCTGGCAGCACTCCAAGCTGGAGAAGAGGCTGTGAGTAAAAGCTTGCTACAAGCAGATGGGTATTAAGAGGAAAGAATCAAATGAAAGCATCACAAAATGTTAAATAAGGGAAAGGAAAAACAAGCTTTAAAGCTGTGGCTGTTCCCTTTATCTGCAGGAGCAGCCAGGCATCTTTGAGGTCTGAGCATGAAAGCAGAGGCAAAAGAACTTTTCTGAATGCTCCCAAGGCATTTGGAAAAAGTCACTTCAGAGTTTTAGGAGAAGTTAAACTTGAGGTATTGCTTGAACCAACTGAAAAGGTTGGGGTTTGTTTGCTTTTCTACTTTCCCTTTCAGCTTAAGCCCATGAAAGCTGGTTTGTAACTTTGGAGCTGGAGCCAAAATGCAAAACAGGGGTTTCTTCCTCTCTGTGGACATCCCTGTAGTGCTACAGGAAGGTTCAGAAGATTCTGACAATTGAAAGTTCCCAGAAGGGAAAATTCTGAAAAGCGGATGCTGAGCATGACCCAGAAAGGGCAGGAAAACCTCAGCAGGGCATCTTCTGCTGCTTTCAGTGGTTTAATAGAAAGAAAGCACATTGCATATTTAGGCAGGACACCCCTGTTGTCTGTCCCCTTGTTTGTCCCTGCACAGCCTCCTTTGTCCAGCCACATTGCTCTGTTTTCAATGGGCATCTGCCACCAGCTCCCACCCAGGACTTTTACTGGGCCACAGCCCAAGGCAAGATCCTGGTGCCAGGCACATTTCCACCTAAGCCAGGCTGCTTAGAGCACTATTAAAACAAGCAAGCTCTGCTGCATCTCCTGGTTTGATTCTGATTAGTTCTTACATGTACTTCCATCCCCCTCGGTGCTGGGTAACATGTGCTTGGGGAAATCAAGCATGAGCCAGCTCTGGCTGTCTCACAATGACAGGAGTTTGCCAAGGTCTGCAAGGAAGCCCAGAGGCAGCAGATATTGTCTACAAGAAATTATCTGAAGGAAGAGCCACTGGTGCTCCTTTAGTGCCAATTAATTCATGCCCTGTTCATTACCAATTAACACCAGGGAGGCTCGAGGAGCCACAAGGAGAAATCTAAGTAGGTGTTTACCTCTCACAGTCAAAGCTCGTGATAAGCTCTCATTTAAAGCTGCTGCCTTTCACATGAACAGCCAGGAAATTATTTTTATGGCTCTTGATGAGCTTCATGCCACCTTCTGACAACACAGGGCCAGTTTTATACCAGGGTAGTTCTGCTGAATTTGGTCTCCTTGCATTATACCTGTTTCAGACCAATCAGACTGTTTAATGACCTTAAATGACTTAATATATGATATTACTCTTTGATAGCAATTAATTTGTGTCCTTTTGTCTCTGGGAACATACAGAAGGTATTTGTCCTTGCTCTGGAGTCACATACACACACTATACCCCCCTGAGTTTGAGTTTACACAGAAGCTGATGTATCATTTCAGAGGCAGCCTCTGAAGGATAAAAACTAAACACACTCTGATAATCTGGGCTATAGAGAAAGGATTTTTATCATTTTCCCAGGCAACCTGGGCTTTCCCGAGCATGTACAACAGCCAGCTGGGTTTGGTGTTAGTGCCAACCTGTAGAGAGTGAGTAAAGGGAACAAAACAAGCCATTCTGAGCTGGGGGGAAAAGCATTCCTAAAAGGGAAGGGCTGCACAAGGGCACTGAGGCTCTTGCTGGAAAGTCTGACCATGAGACATTTCCATGGCAGAGATGCCCAGCCAAGCTCTCAGGAGGTCAGTGCCCCCCATGCAAAGCCAATCAGCAGCTGGAATAGCTCTGGCTGCCATCCCTGCCTGCAGAGCAAAGGAGCCGTGGCACTGGAGGAGCCACTTGGAAGGTACCTGTGGTGGTCTCAACAGAAAGGGGGGTGGTCCTGCGGCCTCGAGTCACCCCATAGAGTGTGATGTTGTAGGGGGTGTTGGCCTTGAGGCCTGAGACGTTCACGGAGTGCTGTCCCCCCGGGACTGTGACGTTGAGGTTCTCCTCGGGGTTCTCAGCCTCCTGCACCTGAATGACAAAGCTCTCATAGGCCCCGGGGTCTGCTGTCCAGGTGAGCTGGAGACCATCCCAGCCAGCCTTGGAGACCGAGAGTCTGCCAAGCTTGGGTTCCTGCTCTGAAGAGGGACAGAGAGTCATGTGTTACTGAGGTTACACTGCAGTGGGGATGTCCTGCTGGTGAATGGGGTTGGGTGGTGATGAACTTCTCAAAGATGTCCCCAAACACATTTACATTCTCAACTGGCCCAGATGACTGCAAGGAAAGTCTCTTTAGAGGTAA
The DNA here is from genome assembly GCA_013396695.1 of Sakesphorus luctuosus. NCBI lineage: Eukaryota > Metazoa > Chordata > Aves > Passeriformes > Thamnophilidae > Sakesphorus > Sakesphorus luctuosus. Next base: position 2,354,025 of record VWZD01003876.1, on the reverse strand, counting down.
CTAAAGATAAAGTCTCTTTATAGGTAACTAAAAGTAAAGTCTTGTTAGAGGTAACTGTAAGGAAAGTCTCCTTAGAGGTAACCAAAAGTAAAGTCTCGTTAGAGGTAATTGCAAATCAAGTCTCTTCAGAGGTAATTGCAAGTAAAATCCCCTTAGAGACATGGAAAACCAGAAGGGTGAGAAAAGAACTGTAATAATAAATAATAAGCATGTTAATACTAAGAGGCTGCTCCCAGAAAGCAGCTTATAGACCATCTTACACCTGCAAGTGTTTTGCCAACATTAATTACAACTCCCTATGAGACAAGTAAGTATTACTATAATCACTCTACTACAACCCAGTGTTTGCCCTTCTGAAGTAACTGTGTTGTAAGGAAGACTCTGAGTTTAGAGGGATTCAGATGTTTATGCTTTTAATTGTGTCCACATGAATGATGCTGTTTATGCTTCCAAACTATTTCTAAGACAAAACAATAAAGAGGGGGGAAATGCCTTCATGTCTTCACGTATTTTAGTGGATTTGTCCTCCTTGTATCACATTATTCTGTGCACAAAACATTCCTGCAGGCAGAGGAGCTTGGATTTTCAGGTGTAGCAATGTACTCTCAATATATGGCTTGGAGAATGTCATGCCAGAAATGGGCTGATGAAGAAAAGCAGCCATGCACTGAGAATGCTTTAACAACTGATGTTTTTAGTGTGGTTTGAATGTACTGAATGCAAAACTGCAAAGTCACTGTCTTCTTCCCAGAAGTCCCTTGCCAGGACAGGGGGCTGGGACACAGATAGTGACCTCCTGTTATCTGGAACTCTCTCCCATTCAATGTAAATCCCCTTACTCTTACTGGCCTGAAGCCAGACTTCCCCCCTTATCCCTTATTGGAGCATTTGAATCCCTCCAAGTCCTTTATAAACCTGTCCCCCTGAATAAACCGCCTCTTTTGTTCCTGCCCTGACCTGTGCCTCTGTGTGTCCTTTCAGGGGGGCTCTCAGGGACCACATGGTGGGGCTTAGCATTGAGCACACACTTCTCCTGGGTTAATGGATTAAGAATCCTAACTCCAGGTAGAAGCACCATATTGTTGCAGATTCCTTCAGCACACACCATCAACGAGGCTACAAGAGAACCACACCGCCTTATTCAGGGTTACTGCTATTAATCTAAAATTGAAATGTGCATTCACAGAAATGAACATTCTCAGAAGCCACCACAGACGTGGCCAAGGACTTTGGGAACCATCAGAGCTGACTCTGATGCTGTTAAATGGGAAAGTCGAGGTCATTTTCTCAGCAAGATTACAAAGGCCATACAACTGATTCCTTAACATCAGCAGTGATATGGGAAATGACAGAGTTCCACCTGCCCTGTTCTACCTCCGCTCTCATTGACCTGAGGGTTACAATGACTTTCTAGCACATTTCTCATTTATTTGCATTGTTGACACACAAGCTTTACAATGAGAACAGTCTCTGAATAATCCCATTCTGCATGGCTACAAATCTGTAAGAGGTGCTACATGAAGGGAAATGGGTCTGCTTTGTCAGGTGTGAACTTCAGCTTAAGGTTTATGCATGTTTTATGACAGAAGATAAAAGAGCTCTGGAATAAATGAAAATTAGACTCAACAGCATCACTCATGTAAACTTGGTCCTTGTAAAAACAAAGTGATTGTTGTCTGACTGCTCAGAGCATTTCCACAGGTTAAGCAGTCATATATCATAATTATATTCAGGGAGATTCATTAATAAATCAATAAACTGCTATGACTCAGGAACAAAAAAGTTTTGATGAGCTTTTCCCAACCTGCTGGAAGGAAAGAGATTGTTTATGAAATAACAATGATGTTCAACAACAAGAAAAGTGCATTAATCCAGAGCTGTCTGGCTTTATCAGGAACAGAAAGGAAATTCACTGAGGTCAAATATGAATCCTGTCAAAATTTCACTGTTATCTGGAAAAGAGAAAGCAGGGCAGAAAAGGAACTGGTTGTATCAGAAATAATGATCTGTTGGTGGCAACAGAAACAAATAAAACCAATACATTTCCTTAAAAAAAATGAAAATGAAACAAAAGTTACAGTAAGGTTAAATCTTTTCAGTGGAAGTTGATTATAATAATTAAGTTATCAGCACAGGTTAAAAGAATTCAGATTTCTGTGAAGAATGCTCAGTTTTCTTCTCCTCCAAGAGTCCCTTTCCCTCCCATTTGTTTCTCATGCACAGCTGAGACAGAGGCAACACAACCCCCTCATGCTCTGCAGGACCAAGAGATTCTCACATCAAATCCTGCACCAAACTGGACTCTGGGAGAGCTCCCAAAGCCTCGTGAACATCCAAAACAGATGACAAAACAATCACACTGTCAAGATAAGTATCATGGGATGATGTTACTTAGTTAAAAAAAAAAAAAAAAAAGAGAGAACAAACCATTGAGAGATGCGACAGTTCTGGCCTTGGAGCTGGGAGGAAATAATCTGTGTGTTTCTATGTAAATATTTTACCTCATGCTGAAAATTTGGGTTTGAGAGATGGACAGATTAGGCTCCAGATCTGAACTTACACACTGGTGCTTTAATCATTATTGAACTCAGCCCTGATCCCTAATGAAATTCATGGAATGGGGGAAGATTTTGGAAAGGTAAACTCTCAATGTGTTTCAATCTTCTTTTTTTTTCTCTGACATCACCACTCCCATGCCAATGCTGCAAACCCCTTGCAATCTTTGTTGCACTTGGACCACAGTCCAGACAAACACCTGCAGCATCTTGCTGCTTTCACATGCTTTGCCAAGAGCAGATGCATCAAAGTCTCTCTCTGCATGCAATTTGAAAAGAGAGATTTGATGCTACATCACCTTAAAAGCTGAGTGGGGCATTGTCTGCACCACTCAAAGCTCTCATTCCATAACAATCCAAGTTTCATCCCATGCAAAAGGAAGAATAAACCAATTAAGGTGAGATGCATCACTCACAAAGCCCAGAATCTCTGCAGTGCAACAACCATGTGGAAATGAAGTTTTGTATTTTAATGCAGCAAAGGAACACGTGGCTAATGAATCCATGGAAAATATCTGTAGTAACCATGACTTCCAGGGACCAAGAGAGTGCTTCCATGGAGGTTAATCTGGAATTGTTGCCAGCTGGGAGATTGGGAATTTGGGTTTCTCAATGGTTTCCCATTTAAAAAAAAAATAAAAATCCTGTGTTCTTTTCAACCTGACCTGGTCTTTCAGAGTGATAAAGAACTGATCAAATCCCTCATCTTGTGCTGCCCAGGACAGGAGGAAACTCCTGAAAGTCCTGTGGGTTAAACTGAGGTGATGAGGAGCAGCAATGACTTCTGAGCTGGGCAAGGCAGGGGGCACAGAAAGCAGAGCACGAGAATCAGTGCTGGGTGTTGTTAAACAACTGAGCTCTGCAGGGGCAGGGCTGGGAGCATGAAATGAGGTGTCAGTGATTGAGATGACTGGAAGTGCTACACAGAGGTAAATTACAAAAATTACAAAATTTTCCCCAAATATGCCAAACAACATCTGGTCCAACAACATTCGTGTGTTTGGCATTGAGGAGCTCCAAGGACAGAGAAAACAGGTGGAGTATCTTTTTTTGGAGAGAACTGAACCCAGGCCAGGAGCAGGGGCAGCACCACCAAGCACTCCATGGTTGTCCCTGTAACCAGAAGAGCCAGAGCAACCACCAGTGAACAGAGAGGAGCTGAAATGCTTCCAGCAGAGAAAGTGGCCAATCCTCAGCTAATGTAGGTCAGTTCTCTTTGCTCATCTCCAAAGAACTTGGCTCATTTATATCAGCAAGGAATTGAACCCTAAGACTCAAACATGCCTTTCATCTTTACTGCAGCCCATCAGTTATTGCTTCTGATGCAAAGCATGAGTGGAACTCATGCCAAATATTGCAAACACATCCAAAGCCAGGCTGAGAATTCAGCCCCAGCAGAACCATGCCAAAGCATCCTGTCCAATCAAAGACAGGCTTGGAGGAGTTATCCATTGGGATACATGCAGGGAAAAAGGCAGAAAGGTCTTGAGCAACCTTTCTTCAGAGAGATCCCAAGGAATGGAAAGGTTTTGCCTTGCCCCTCAACATGCTGAATGATCTGTGATTACATCCTGTAGCACAGCCACATTCTGAAAATCTGAGCACTGTGGAATCACAGAGAAGGTGTTTGTGGTCACAGCCCCAAGGCAACAGGCAGGTGATTTTTCTGACATGCAGAATTATGTCCTCATTAGTGGAAACCCACATCATTTCACACCTCAATGACTTCCTTTCTTTCATGCTCCACTTGCATTCAATTAAGAGAGAGCAAGTCACCCAGCAGCATCAATCAGCTCAGCACAAATATGTACTCAGGATTCATTATCTGTCTCCAAACTCACACATTTATCAGGAAGAAATATATTTCCGGGGGAGTAAAATCAATTAGAAGTGTTTTCAAATAAATGCAGAAATGTTAGCTTGAAAATACACTCTCAGGGCAAGCACAGATGTAAAAACATTGTTTTCTGCTCACCTCCAGGAAGGAGAGAAGCCTGCAAGGCAAACAGTCCTTTATGTTTACATCTATTATTGGTATTCTTGTCTGAGCTAAGGACTGTCCTTAAATCACCCCAGTTATGACTTGAACCAGCTGCAGCCTGGACACAACCATGTTTCCATCACACCACAACACCATGAACATCATTCCCTCTTTTCTCAGGAAACCCCTGTCAAAACTCCCATGTGGCTGCACCAGGGTTGCTGGGCATCTTTCCTGGCAGATTTGGTTTCCCAGTGGTCAGCACTGCAGTTTCCCATCGAGCTGTTCCCCTCATCGCTCTTCCTGATGTTTCTCTGAGTTTGTATAAAGAAGGGTGGTGCAATCTCAGGCTACAGAAGCCAGGAGAGGAAGAGGGACTGACGCACAGCACAGACAAGGGCCTCTGGTAAACAGCATAAATCTTCTTAAAAACACTCAGCAGAATGGAAAAGTTCCTTCCCCAAGCCTTGCTGGGATGTGCAAACTCACTTCCAGAGGAGAGGCAGCGTCACATCCACGATCCATCAACAGTTGCTGCACAGTCTGGGTCCCTCAGCAGAGGAATTCGAGTCTGGCACTTGGTTTCTCTAATGCTCACTCATTTATCTCCCCAGGCCTCTCATGCCTGATGGATTCCCAAGCCTCCTGCTCCAGGACCCACATTGTGCTCAGCAGGCAGAGCTCCAGAACCAGAGCAGGGGAGAACAAAGCTGCAGTCTGACTGCTCAGCTTCCTCAGAGCTGGTTTACGTGCTCACCCTGCAGATTAGCTGCTAATCTGATGTCACATTCCCAAGATGTGCTGCCACACAGGTCCCCCCAGTGAGCAAAATGGCTCATTTTCTGTGATTTCTGAGTCAGGCCTTAGTGTGGAGCTGGGTGGGACCTCAGTGATACCTTCATATATTACAGAGAGGAGGCAGCTGTTGTAACCCCAGGCTCCAGAGGAGACTCTGCTCTCCAGCCAATCCATGCCCCTGGATTTTACAGGAAGCGTTAGCTTGGAGGGCAGGGATTCTCTGGGCAGGAAGATCTCTGCAGTGACACTTGTACTCCACTGCAAAACTACAGTAGACCCCTGTATTCACACACCACAAGGCACTAAAGCTGTGGTTTCTTATCTTTGAGCCCAAAAGGTCCCTCAGTGCATCTCCTGCATCCCTGATGCCTCTGGAACAAGGAAACTCCCAGAGCCAGGAAGCTCCTCTGGGTCAGGACTCATCACCTGCACTAAAGTTACAATATAGAAAGCTACAGGAGACAAACAAGCAAATGCCAGGGTGAAAGATTTAGCCCCTCCTTTTCAGCAAGACAAAATGACATTTTGCCATCCCTTGAATGCAGAATCAGGGATATCAGTCAGAAAAATCTTAGTCACTTAGTATTTCAGCCATGTGAAGAGACAGAAGCAGCAGTAGGCTGTCATACTGTGGATGTGATGTGTCCTTTGCTAGAGGTTCACAAGGTCTCAGCATTTCAGCTGCCTGTGTGCGGGGAGCTGATGTGCACAAGTGGGTGACAGGGAGAATGTGAGAGGAGAGAGAAGGTTCCAGCAGAAGACCTTCAGCTCTGGAGCTGAAAGAAGCTTTACCCTCAAGTGCTATAAAATTAATTGTGCCAGCAAATAAAAATAAGCCCTGGGAAACTCAATACCTGCTGGAAGAGAAGCTTGACTGAATTAGCAAGAGGATGAGAAGAATAGGAGATGAAAACCTGGCAATCTGAAGAAGTAAAGGAAGCTGAAAAGCAAAACTCAGCCCTTTTGCAGCTGCTGGCTCCTTTTTCAGCAGAGAAAGACCTTCTAAACAGCAGAGCTGTCTCCTCCACCCACTGGGAAGAGCTTATCCGTCCCAGCTGTGCCCCTGGCATTGCCCACTTCAATCACCCTCTCTCTCGCCCTGGTTGCTCCAAGTACTTTGCCCAGCAGTGCAATGGACCTGAGGTCCTCCAGAGCTCTGCAAGAGAAACAACAAGTTTGTTTGGCTCGGCCTGAGGACTTCAGGACCTCCCAAGCGCTGGAAGCATGGACAAAGAGGACTGACTTGAGGGGAGGTGGAACAGCAAACTGAAGAGCCCACTTGTGCTCAGAGCCCAGACTTCCAGAGCCCTTCTGCTCCCCATGCTCGTGTTTGGATTTGTCCATTCCTACGCAGCAGGGAGGTCACAGAGGCAGGTCATGTCAACTGCTACTCCAAGAAGCCCATTGCAGAGAGCTCTGTGTTTACTGGCTGCTCAAGGTAAACACACAAAACAAATACACTGGCCAGATGAAAGTATTTCTGAGGAAAAAGAAAACCCAACAAAACAAACAAACAAAAGCCACCTTATAAAGCCTTGGAAGCTGGTGATGGACTGTGAAATTCCACAGAGTGTTGTTTCTGCCTTTTCACCATCTATGCCCAATTCTTTTGAGACCATTCAGGCTTCAGACAGACAGGGAAACAGGGAATTTTGGGAAAATCCAAGCCTGTTCACTCCTGCCACATAAACCTTCAGATCCTTTTTGTTGTGTCTCAAGGCTTCCTAATTTTTCCCTGCCTTGGACTGTATTTCCCTGGCTGACTTAGGCATCAAACAACTAAGTCAGTACTGATGGTTTGCTGCTGTTCCCACCCCACACAACCCTCTGCTGTCCTGGGTTAGTCTCTGCAAAGCACCCAGAGATGGTGCTGGCACAGACACTCCCAGGGAGCAGGAACCCAGTTTTGATCACTTCAGCTGTATAGGTACTAATTTGTAAAATCCACAACGTCTGGCACGTGTTTACCTCATAGATGGTCCTTGAGGAGCAAAGGACAAACACCTGGATATGTGCTAAAGACAAGCTGATTGTGATTTCACTGTCTCTGCTCCCTCAGAGCAGCTAAAGCTTTGCCTCTAAAGGCACATAAAGATTCAGGACTTATTTGTGTTCTGCACTGAGATGTAATTCTGGATGCAACAAACCTTGGGTCCAAGTGTTTCACAATTAATAAAACCTTTTTCAGCAAGTCCACTGATATTGGTCAGTTGGAGTGGTTTGTACAAGCAGAGATAGCAGAAATGGACTCTTTTTTTGCAGACAAATATAAGTCACAGTATCCAGTGGGAATGGTGGCTGAAAGCAGATTTGGGGCAGTAGCCTTTCCCACTTTTGGATGAGAAAACTGAAAAAGGACAACAACAGGGCCCTGCTGCCCCTGCTGAAGGATGAGGAGTGGAGGGATGCTGTGAAGAGAATTCATTAGGCAGGAATAAGCAATGTTAAACACGTTCTGGTTGCTCTTCCTCTCAGTTTTTGGCTGTGGAAAACAAAACAAGATATAATGCACAAAACCCCCAACCTCATTTAAAGCAGAGGATGAGCTCTTTGTGTAAGGAAGAAATCATTGAGAACATGGAGCTAAACACGGTCATCCCTCAGTCTCTGGTGTTGGGCAGAGCTAACTCTGCTCTCCAGGCAGTGCTCCAGACCTGGCTTAGAAAAAGAGGTGGCATTTGTTTGGTGACCTGTGCATGGCACCCACCAAAAGCTGTTACTCACCAGTGGAACCCTTGACAGTGGTGGGTTTGCTTTTGTGCCTGCCCTTCTCTGCCACCAGGCTGATGGTGTACTCTGTGCCTGGCTCCAGCCCTCTCAGGATGAAGGAGGTGCTGTCCACTGGGACCTCCACTTCGTTCTTCTTTCCAGAGGGACTCATGGAAACGAGGCGGTAACGATCAAACTTGGCCACTGGTCTCCTCCAGCGAAGGGACAGGGTGGTTTCAGTGGGGTCACTCACTTCCAAATCCTTGGGGTTATCAAGATCTGTGAGTTATAAAAGGCAAAGTTGAGGTGTCTCTGAACTGCCCTGGGATGGGTATAGACACAGTGACATCTCTGCTGGGTATCTGGCCATGCTCAGGGGCTTATCCACCCTCCAGAAGACTTTGAAGCCCCATTTCTTGATAGGGGTAGAAGATGGAATTTTCTTTTACAAATATTCTTTTACAAATAAAGCACACTAGAATGAGTTTCCTTCATTGACACTCATTGCAGCAGGAACTGCATGGAAGGGAGGCAGGAGTGAAGCCTTCAGAGTATTCACCTGGGAAAAGGGACTGAGTATTGTGAGGAAAATCCTGGGTCTGAAGGCCAGTCAGGACTTGCAACCACCGAGGCTGCACTCTTGTCAGATCCACCTTTTGGCCATCACTACCTGCCGAAAACCCTCACAACCAGAGTGATCAGCATAAGCACAATGACCCCTGAGGAGCTCAGCTGGAGATGAAACCCCCAGAACACTGAGAGATCCTCATATAGGAAAAGAAGCCAGACAGAGGTCAAGATCTTTGGGGGAAAGACTTTTCCCTTGAGGGAAAATGTCCCATTGGGAGTAAAATGAAAGTTAGAACTTTCTCAAATATTTCTTGCTGCATCATTTGGAAATGAAAAAGTGACTCCACCTGACTTGGTACTTCCTCCAGAGCCCAAAGGGGGGATCAGATACTCACCGGTGCCAGCGTTGATGGTGGCAGGAGCACTTTCCCTGTTGTTCCTCACTGCTGTCACTCCAATGCCATACTCAGTTCCAGGCCTCAAACCTAAGAGATGAGGTTTGGAATGATGAGTTCCTGTCCATGGAATACACCTACAGGCATTTGTTTCAACAAGGAAGGCTGAATGTGTGCAAGGGAAGAAGATGCTTTCCTGGGTGTGCAGGAATTTGAGGTTTCAGTTGACCCTCCAGCTGATCTGATGTTAATAAATCCTTATTCCAAGTACATGCCAAGGGATAAAGACTATGACTGACTGAGACTGCATTTTAGGCACTGGGCAAATGCATAATCAGAGAGAGCCTCTGCTTTCAGGAGCCTGCAGGATGAGGCAGGTTGACATGCACCAGACAAGGAGGAAGAACCAACACTGGCCTTGCAGGGCTGGTAAACCAACTTGCAGGTGCACAGAGAAGTTTCAGACTGGCACCAGTAAACACCATCCCCAGCACATGAACTCTGGGTGTGAAGCCACCTCCACAGAGATGCGGAGCTGCCTAGAACTCCGGGAGCTGCCTGATGGGATTCAGAGATGCACATGGAAATTAAATGGTTAAAACCCACCTTCAGCTGGCTGGTTATCCACCTGCAGGTGTGTACAGACATGTCTCATGGATTTGAATTTAATTCAGTGTAATCAAAAATCAGAATCACAGTTTGGCTTGGGTTGGAAGGGACCTTGAAGAGCATCCAACCCCTGCCATGGGCAGGGACACCTTCCACCAGCCCAGTTTGCTCCAAGCCCTGTCCAACCTGGCCTTGGACAATTCCAAGGATGAGGCAGCCACAGCTTCTCTGCCCAACTTGTGCCAGGGCCTGCCCACCCTCACAGAGAGCAATTTCTTCAGTATATCCAATGAAAAGGTGTGCCCTACCTGTGAGTGTAGCTCTGGTCATGGCTTGGTTGCCCTTTGGCACTGTGATCTCCACGTGATCTCCCCCAGAGATGGGAGCAAACTTAATTCTGTACTTGTCAACGTTGGCATGGCTGTTCCTCCACTCCAGGGTGATGCTGTTGTCTGTCTGGGACACCGGCTTCAGGTTTCTTGGGGCATCCAAGTCTGTAAGCCAGAAAGCAATGAATAAACAAACAGGAATATTTCTCTCATGAAAACAGTCTCTTACAACAATACTTTTTAAAAGGTTAAATGACCCTTAACATCAAAGTTAATCTTCCTCTCCATGACACCACTGTGCTCTTTACAAGGAGATTTTTTTTTTCAGCCTAAAATGCAGAGTTCATCAGCTTTGGAAGAAACATCAGTTCAAAAAATTCAGCTTTTATCTCCTGAGATAAAAATAATATTTTCAATTGTAATAAATATTTTTTTATTACAAAATAGGCCTGTGGACAAATATATTTGGTTGAAAATACTTTCCATTATGGATGCCTCAGCTTTCAGCAGGAAAAAGGCTGATAAGAACAAAGAACTGATCATCTCTAGAATTTCTGTTCAGTAAATATCTTGACTTCATGGATGGATCTCTAAATCTCTAAAAAATGTAACTATTATGTAGAAGTTCAATGGGTTTCATTGTTCACACCTCAAATCCTGCTCTGAATGAGCAACTGTATTTTAGGCTGAAAAGAGGGACAATTCTCTGTGTACAAGTTTCTGAGGTCCCTTGATATACCAAACCTTGATGACATGCTAAAGGACCCACACTGCATTCCCAGGAGCACTGGGGAGCAAAGTAAATTTATAAAAGCACAACAGGAACCACCTGCAGAACTGAAGAAGGAAGAAAAGCAGTTCTCTGCTAATCTGATATTTATTCAGACAAACAGAAACAAGGCCTTAGATGGAGCAGAAGCCATACAAGACATTTAGCTCAGCAGACAGAAAAATAACCCAGAACTGGCTTCTTGAAGTAGAGATTTAGGGTGTGAGTGACAACAACTTAATTCCCATTTTCAGAATACATTTAGATTCTTGGGAGGCTCTAAATATTTTGTTGAGCCAGTAAAGCATTTGAGGCACAGAAAAACATTCTCCACTTTCACATACCTCTCTAATTGTGCTGAGTCTGTGTTACCAGTGACTATGAACTCAAGTAACACAACCCAACCAGCACAGGAATGCTGTTGGTGACTGATTGACCTACCCTGGAGCCTGGTTGGGCTCCAGCCCCTCACCTGTGACAAAGGCTTCTTTCACAGGGTCACTTTCCATGTCCCCTCGACGAGAGACAAGTGTCACTTCATACTCTGTGTGTGGCCTCAGGTTTCCAATGGAATATTGGTTTTCATCTCCAGAGAGGTCAATGGTTGTCCTGTCCCCTGGAATATCTTTGGGGCCGTAGGTGAGCTCTATGCCTTCAACTTCAGCCAAAGGTTTGGACCACGTGATGAGAGCTGTGGTGTCTGTGACATCTTTGGCCTCGATCTGGCTGGGGGCATCAAGCTCTGTTGCAAAAATAAGAGAGAGGAAAAGGTGCTTTTTTAAAAGAAATCCTTCCATAAACCCCACACACATCCTTATGCTTTTAATGGCTGTTCAGAGTAAAATTAAAATTATTTCTTTCTACTAACTGAAGTTAACCCTCATTTACTCTCTTCCTTTCCTTCATATAGTTTTAGACTCCAAATGGAGCCATTTATTCAGAAGCAAATGCATCAAAATTCATTCACACTGGAAGCTACCAAAGGTAAGATGAGCAGGAACCTTAAGAACTTCTCCTTCTTCCTGCATTCTGCATGCAAATATCACCAGCACGAAAGAAATTCTACCTCTTATTTAGTTGCTGTTTAGAATTCTAGTTCCTCTCTAGTTCCTATATATTTCAAAATGTATATTTTAGAAGAGAATAAAAGTTCATTCTGCCTGCCTGCCTTCTAGCTGAAGTGCTCCTTTCCTCTTCAGGTAGTTTGGAAAGGAATGAATTAATTGTGCATTAGCAGCTCCACTATTTCCTTTTCCACCCCATGAATTCATGGTGTAGAGCTTGGTTTTCTCTTGTATTAAACCTCCCCTGGTTACACCAACAGCAGTTGTTTGTTAGTGGCCAACAAATACAGCCCAAATACAGGTTGCACTTACTTGTTGTTATCACTTTGGACAATCCTGGTCCTCTGGTGTTGTTTTTCACCACGTGAATGGACACATTGTACTGCTGCCCAGGGATCAAACCCAGCTGCTGGTAGGAGGTCTCTGGCCTTTTCAAGCTGCTGGTTATGTCCCCAGTGTCATCCTTTTCCTGTCACACATGGAACAATCTGTCAGGAGAACATTCAGGACTCCAGGATCTTTCATTCCATGCATGGAAATACTTTCTTACCAGGTTGCGGAAGACCAACTCCCAGCCATCAAAGGAGAAGTTCAGAGGATCCCACTCCACCTGGACAGATGTTTCTCGAACGGATTTGAATCTCAGACCTTCTGGGGCTGGGAGGTCTGTGGCATTAAAACAGAAAAGCCTCACATGGACAAGTTCCCATAAATCAGGCACTGGGGTGGGACATCTTTCCACCACTAGAAACATCTGCTATGTAGGGATGTGCAGCTGAGATGGTTAAAACCCCCTCACAGCCAGTTATTCTGTGTTTGGAGGGACCTTCCTCTGAGTTGGTTCAGATGTCACCTCACAGTAAAGTGAGTTTTGCCCTAGAAATCTTCTTTGTGCCCTCTGGAAAGAAACCTGGTGTGGACATTTATAGCCAGGTGAGCTGAATCCTCCCCCAGGTCTCCAAGGTGAGCTCAAGGACAGAAGTCAAAGAGCATCTTTTGAAGTTGGGCTGTTTGGATATGACTGGGAGGTGCACACTATGAAAAGGAAGATGAGGAACAAAAGGACAGACAGGCAGATAAAAGGTGAGTTGTGGCAAAACACACTGAGGATGTAAAACAAATATAAACTCCATTTTAGCCAAACCAGTTTGAATTCAAGTGATTTCATTATATTACATACTGTGACATTTTTACCTTTTTTTTTCCCCCAGGAAGAATTACAAGAATTTTTAAATGTACATTGTAATTAAGCAGTCAAGGCTCTTAATTTACAAAGACCTCATGACATTGATTGGGAAGCACAGCAGAAAGCAGAAGAGCTTGTGAATTGTGTTTGTAACACAGTGATTGATATTGGAAAAGAGTAGAAGATGAAGGGGCAGAAGGCTGTCTCAGCCCAGAACAGATGAATTGAAAATAGAAAATACAAAATAAATAACATCCAAAAAAAGGGGGATGCAAATCAATACAAGTCACTCAAAAACAGAAAATAAAAAATAAATAAGTCCCCAAAAGGGATGCAAATCAATCCATGCTGTGGAATAGACAAAAGAATGAATACAGAGAATATTAAACTCACATGTGGCTACCCTGGCACTGACTGGGATACTCTTCTGGTTTTTGAGGATTGCAAAGACACGGATGAAGTATTCCACACCTGGCTCCAGCTCATGGATGGTGGCAGCTGTCTGGTTTCCTGGCACAGTGAACTTCATGTCCAAGCCCCCAGTGCTGGTGGGGACATAAGTGACCTGGTACTCACTGACAGGATTCTCATGTTTCCATTCCAGGTTGACAGTTTTATCTGTCACGTTTGTCACGGTGAGCTCAGTTGGAGGAGACACTGGGAATGGGGGGAAAAATAGGCAAAACAAAGTTATAAGAAGTTTTCAAGGCTCAGAAAATAATGACTTAGCCAGTTGTCACATTTTCCCAGGGATTTCATGAGAACCATCTAACAGGGGAGGGGGAAGCCATGTCCCACAAATTAGCTGCTGAGCAAAGGAATGTTCAGCTGATGAAGACCACAGACATTTCCAACAGTCAGGGGCCAATTTCTCCTCTCACACTTGCTCACAGCCTCTGGCTGACTGTAATCCAGCTCCTCCTCTCATGGCTGCAGCACAAGACTATTAGAGCTGAGTCCCAAGGGCTTCCTATGTTTAATTTAACTGCCAGCAACACATGATTGGAGAGCTACAAGTCCTAGGATTTGCACAGGTTTTCCAAAATAATATCAAATATTATTTTAGGAAATACTTTCAATAGATCTGCATATGCAAGAGCACAAAATGGGGCTGAGGCATCTTCCAGAAGGAGGAGATGAAAGATGGGAATTTCTTTTCAAGGGTATTTTATAGTGTTCCCAACCCCAAAGTACTCTTTGATTACCCTACAAAAAACTTAGTTTCAAAGTTTCTCCCCTGGGACTGACTATAGAAAACTACCTCATTTATATTGTAATGCCTGGCATTATCCAGCTGCCAAAATTCTCTATCTATTTCCATGGAGTCAGTGGTGGTGGGAAACTAAGCATGTGACTTTCTAATTAGGTTTCCACTCCAGCTGATGCCATGATTTTCCTTCAAGTTATATATATATATATATATATATAAAACCTCCATATTAAAAAATATAAAAATAGATTTTATATCTATATAAATATATAATATATTTATATCTATCGATATAAATATAGATATAAACCAAATATATATATATATAATAAAACACACACACACGTGTAGTAAGAAGACTCTGGATGCATGTCCCTCCTCTCCACAGCTAGAAAAGTTTCTTTCAGGTGCATTTTTTTTTTGGTATCAAGATGTACTACGAGAAATGGGAAGGTCATGGTGACAAATCCCAGCCAGGGCTGGCTACAGCTCCAGTGGCATTGTGGTGGGAGCAGAAATGGGGATAACAAGTGGACTGCAACACCATTATCAGATCAAAAGTCGCCAGGAAGCGCTACACTGTATAACCCTGATAATTAAGGGATGCCATGGTGGTGTTATATCTCTTATTAAACTGTTTGGACTGTGCTGAAGTGCAGCCTAAACTCTTTATTATGTAGTTTACAGGTGCCCTCGTACCAGTTTTCTTAAATATGCAATAGACAGAAATTTTAACAAGGTCAAGAGTTTCCTCTGTCTGTGAACTGGGCTGAAAAAGAGACAAGACATCTGCCAAAAGCAGTCAAAGCTACTCAGAAACCCTGAGACCATTCCAGAAGGTGTGATTCTGTGCCAAAGGAGAAGAGGAAGAGGAAGAGAAGATGAAGGTTGGGCCTTTTTGAGACCTCTGACTCAAATTCGGGAGGTGTGAGAAGAGCAGTAATATGGGAGGGACAGTTTTGGAAGTGGGTGTAATTGTTAATTAGGTAAGTGAATAAAAGCAAGAGGCTTTTGTAACTCAGGCATGCACATTTTGGAAAATATTCCTATGCACCGCGGCTGCTGAAATAGAGGGCCTTTTGCTTTCTAACACCCAAAAAGGGTCTTTGAGCGTTTTTCCAGCATCAGAAGGAAAGCAGCAGCAGGGCTCAGCCTTATGGAGAAGGTTCACAGATCTTCCCAAGCTGCTAGATGGACACTGGCAGTGTGCCCATCCAAGGGGAAGCGGTCCCAGAGGGCCATTGGCACCTACCGTCGGCGCAGTCCTGCCCCATGTACCCCTCCTCGCAGACACACTGCCCATCCACGCAGCGCCCGGCGTTGTTGCAGTTGTTGGGGCAAGCCCTGTCCCGGCAGTCCTCGCCCACGAAGCCCTCCTGGCACACACAGCGCCCGTCCACGCAGAGCCCACGCTGGTGGCAGTCATTGGGGCAGGCCAGCTCACCACAGTCCTCCCCTGTGAAGCCATTGTCACACTGGCACTGCCCGTCCACGCAGCGCCCGCGGTGGTGGCAATCCTCGGGGCACCGCAGCTCCGCGCAGTCCTCGCCAGTGAAGCCCTCATGGCACACGCACTGCCCGTTCTCGCAGCGCCCACGGTTGTTGCAGTCATTGGGGCACCGCAGCTGCCCGCAGTCCTCGCCGGTGAAGCCCTCATGGCACTGGCACTGCCCGTTCACGCAGAGCCCACGGTTGTTGCAGTCCTCAGGGCACCGCAGCTCGCCGCAGTCCTCCCCGACGAAGCCCTGGTGGCACACGCACTGCCCACCCACGCAGCGCCCGCGTCCATGGCAGTCATTGGGGCACCGCAGCTCCGCGCAGTCCTCACCCAGGTAGCCCTCGTGGCACACGCAACGCCCGCCCACGCAGCGTCCGCGGTGGTGACAATCGTTGGGACACCTCCTCTCGCTGCAGTCGTCCCCCACGAAGCCCTCGTGGCACACGCAGAGCCCGTTCTCGCAGCGCCCATGCCCGTGGCAGTCGTTGGGGCAGGTGAGCTCACCACAGTCCTCGCCCGTGTAGCCTTCGTCGCAAAAGCACGTCCCGTTGAGGCAGCGCCCGCGGTCAAAGCAGTCGTTGGGGCACACGAGCTCGCTGCAGTCCTCGCCCGTGTAGCCCTCGTCGCACACACACTCACTGTCCACGCAGCGCCCGCGGCCGTGGCAGTTGTGGGGGCACAGGGGCTCGCTGCAGTCATCGCCGGTGAAGCCCTCGTGACACACGCACTGCCCACCCACACAGCGCCCGTGGGCACAGCCCTGGGCACACAGCTCCTCGCCGCAGGCCGGGCCCGTGAAGCCCTCAAAGCACACACAGAGCCCATCCACGCACTTGCCCTGGTCGTTGCAGTCGGAGGGGCACGTGGCCTGGCTGCAGTTGGGGCCCCTCCAGCCTGGCTCGCACACACAGCCACAGATCTCCAGGCTGTAATTGCCGTGCCCGCTGCAATAGGGGGTGGTGTCCAGGCGACCTGCAAACAATCCAGAAAAGCCATTATTCCCTTGCCCATGGGATGCCCTAGGCCGGCGTGGCACACACAGCCTAAAAAAGCTCTGATTTTTCTGGCTCCTGATAGGAGAAATAGAAACTGCACTCACAGCATCCTGGAATGCCCAAAAAAGGACCAGCATAACCTTAGAGGAGTCCTGGAGAACTAGATAAGGGATGTACCTCAAACAAACAGGATGCAAACTACACTCTGTGTGCCCAGATAAAATAAAGAACAAACATTCATTTTTGGTGGTGAAACACAATGATGCTGTGCCAGCTCGAGAACTGAGGTCAAGGCAACAAAGAAGACCAGGAAGGACCCAAGGACTTCCAATAGGGGTGTGGCTATTTAAATTAATGAATATGTATGGCATAAGAAAGACTATCTAATGACTATGCAAATGGATGTGTACTAAAAAGCCCTGTCCATCTGTCATTTGGCACATTTGATTAGAGGAGTTACAAGGAATGTCCTTTTTAACACCTAGAAGTGGGCGTGAAGGAGTTTGTTTCTGCTGCTTTATGGTATCACTCCCTACAAGACATAATTTCCAGAGTCACCAAAGATTTTGAAAGTGTGTCTTTTTCTTTCTCCAGTGAGATTTGCTTTACCAGGATTCCTTTAATTCACTCTAATGCCAGGGAAGAGCCCCTCCCAGGTGCTTGGTAAAGGAGCACGCTGGATTCCTCCCCTCTTCTCAAAATCCTCTTTCACGGACTGAGCAGCTTTTCTGACTGTTTCATTAGGGCATACACCATGAAAAGTTATTCATCCATTCACTCCAGAACACAAAAAGCCAGGCAAGTCAGTATCAGCAACTGTGATATCAGCTCTGTGCTCAGAGGGATATCAATATGAAGAAGACCTGGATATGACCAAACCCTTCTGTCAGTTTAAAAATCAGCTGGACAGACACCTTTTTTCCTGCTTCTTGAACTATTGTGCTTGTCTACAGCCTTATGTCCTGCTGTATTTTTATTGGTCTCTAATAGAGAAAACTTGGAAAGGAGAATGGTTACATTGGCAGCTTCCTCAAAAGGACAAAATGTGGAGCCAAGAGCTTGGACTGTGTGAGTTTTAATCTCAACCCCGACACAGGTTGTCACTGTGCCCAAGTGCCGTCCATGCTCAGTGCCACAGCCACAAAGTGTCCCAGGCCAACTTCTGACCCAGAGATCCACAAACCCGTGAAACTGTGAATGAATGTTCCTTGCACTCTGGCCAAACACACTCCCAGTTTGGATTACATTTCAAATTCAACAGGTTGACTTTTGCTCATTCTTGAAACAGATCTGAGGATCTACTCTAAACAACCCCGACAGCCAGCACGAGAGTTTCCCCAAGAGCAGCTCCCCAGCCTGCCTTACCTTCTGCAGCCTGGGAATTGGGACAGCATCCAAGCCCGCTGGCACACTGCTCCCGGAGGGAGGACACCAGACCCTCCAGCTCCTCCAGCCTGCTCAGCAGCTCCTTGATGTCCGGGGCAGCTGCGCAGCCACAGGCACGCCGGGGAATGTTGATGCGGTGCGTGAAGACGATCTGGTTGCCCTCGGCCACCGTGTGCTCCTCGGAATTCCTGATGGGCTCCATCTCCGCCTTCAGGTCAGCATCGCCGCTTGCCGTGTCCAGATCTACAGAGCAGAGCGAGCCAACAGGCAGCTTAATGTTGTAGACGTGATTGAAAACCACAGGCTGGTTATCCTCTGGCAAGGTCACGTTCAGGCCAGTCTCCCGCTTCTGCCGGATGATCCTCTTGATGAGGCCACCACTGCCGTGCTGGCACAGCAGAGCGAGGATGGCACAGGCCAGAACCCGTGTGGGGAGTCCCATGGTGGTGCTCAGTTGCTGTCTGAAGCTGAGAGAGTCTTAGGGCTGTTTGACCTTTGGAATCTGGAGCAGGAATTGGAGAGCCAGTTCAAACCAAGCTGGATATCCTTTTCCTTCCTGGCACGTTTGTTGCCTAAAAGAAGAAGGAAGAGTGTCAGGGATGAAGAACAGCTACACCACCCAACAAAGGCCTGTGACACTGCTCATGTGCTGCACCCTTAGAGATCAGGGCCAGGGTGGTACCTAATGTACAACCTCACCTCCCCCAAGCTGCTGAGCTTGCCTTTATATATAATAACTCTGCATTACCTGTTTTTCCAGGATCTCAGTGTGATTGTGAACCAAATGGCACCAGACATGAAGAAAGCTACAGTTACTTCCAATTTAGAACAAACACAGTGTATTATAGAAGGTTTAACTGCCTCAAGCAGAAGGCCAGGGTGAAGGAGCCTGCTGGGTCTCATCTCAATTCCAAACACTACTTTCAGACAGTGGTAAGTAAAATAAATGCATGTTCTGTTATGACACAACTGATGTTTAACTCTGCATTTCCTTGACCCGTCTACTCCTTGAAGGCTGCTGAAGGCTGGATCACGTAAGAAACTCAAGATGTTGTCAAAAGGTTTATCAACACCACAAAGCTCATTTCATTCCTTTTTTATGTGCTTTAAATTACTGCAATTTCTTGGGAATCTGAACTCCAGGGCTTGTAGCCCAGTAATAAGTTTCACTATAGGCATGATTTATCTACAGCATGAAGGTAAATGGATCTTTCTGGAGGGCTCTGCAGGCTGAAGGTTCTTGTATCAGTGTTGTGTCAGAGCAGGATTTTAGCAGACAGGGAGGGAGAGATAAGATGACACTCCAACAGGGGAAACACACAACAGAAACAGCAATAAAAATACACGTGTAAAAATCTCTTTCCACCAGCCAATGGGCCTTTTCACCAGGCCACATTTCCCACTGTCTGAGCCTTCCTCAGCTATAACACAGTAACTTCCTCACAGTCACAAGCACCTGGCTGGGCTGTACAGCTCTTCCTGAAGCTCATTCTTTTCACTAGTGTCAATATTTCCTCTTCCTCCTTGGTCCGTACATGTTCCTTTTAAGAGAAATGAGCCAGGGGAGCAGAAATACATCCAGTGACTTCCATCCAGAATCAGCCCTTCAGCACGTAGAGTGCAAACCCAGAGCAGCAAAGGGACTGGCTGAACAAGCACACCTAATAAATGTCAGCCCAGCATTGGTTTCCTTCCTCCTCCCAGCAAGGCTTGGCTGAATGGTCAGGCCAGTGACTGTGCCTTCACTGGCTCTATGTTTGTGAAATGGCACTAATGGGGGAAACAGCAGTTTATTCTCTATACACCCTTGTTTTGAGGATAATTCATTTGTCAGATGAGAGAGCAGCTCCTTCCACCCTTGTGCTTCCCCCAAAGCACAGAGATTATTTCTCCCATGCTGCCCCAGCTGCTTTTGTGAGAGAATGGCAATAATACATCAAACACTTCACTGAAGTTGGTGGTTTTTGTAGACAGTGTTGAGCTCACAAAGAGCAAACCTCCCCCTCTTTTTACTGGGGAATAAATCAGAAGTAAACAAGCAGCAGGGAAACCTTTTTTCTTGTCATGGAAGAGTATTCAGCTTTAAGCTATTTCTAACACTTGCCCTATTTGTTCAAATATGTCTGCAAGCTCTGTCTGCACCAGAAGAGATCACAAGCTTGCTACTGAAGAATAACAGAGACAGACATGGCCCAGGTCTTGTTTGTGACTCAGCCCAATCTCTGAACTGAGTTGCCAGTTCATAAAACCTGTTCAGGGCTGCATTTGAAGTGGGATTTTACTTTCAAGCACTCCCACTCGGGGTTTGCAAATTGATTTCTATGCAATGGGATTCCACGTGCTCCACACTTTTTGCCCCAAGACAAGGTCATACAGCTAAAATCGGTGCCTAACCCTCGAGTAGGGGACAGGCTGCTTGACAGATGGATCCCCAATGGAAGATGGAACAAACTAGAAGCAGCTCTGCATCTAATTCTCACTGAATTTTAGTAGAAGTTGAGCAGCAATTTCCTTATGGTTTTCGTAATTCCCAACCTACAAGAATATGGGCCCTGCCCAAACCAAGAGAATTGATTGCACTTTTTTCTGCTGGCCAGTGTGAGTTTACATGTCACTTAATGATGGCACAAACTGCTATTTCTTTAATAAGCCTGGAAAATGCAAAACCTTCTTCATGTAAGAGCCCCTGTCACTGTTACCTTTGCTCCTGAGGAAAGCCACAGGAACACCAGGACTTCTCCTGAACACTCACTGCAGAGGGGCAGCCAAAACCTCTCAGCTTATGGATGATATTAGAAGATTTAATGTCTCTTGGCTGACAGCCCTTTGAAGTCTACGGAGAAGCATTATGGTGGTCTAGAAGCACATTCCATGTGTGCTCTGTGGCCTCTGTGTTGTGACACCTTGTGGGATGTCTGAGCTAATTCATCCCATCAGGTTATTTCTCATCTGACCTGCCAAGGGCCCAGCAGGATCGGCTGAGCTCCACTCCTGGACCTGACATCTACAAAGCAAGGCACCTTCATACAATTATTTATACACTAGCCATACTTTTGGCTGGAAGAACAAAATGACATCCTTCTGTCCAAGCCCAGTTCCTCAAACATATCCAAACAACAGCTCGGGCCACAATGGACCACCCAGGAGCAGGTTCTAGAGAGAAATGGAAGCCACAACAACTGTCAGGCTCTGTTATTCCTTCATTTTTCGTCACCTTCCCTTGAGAGCAGACCATGTAGATTGTATTTTAAACCTCTCTGTATTTCCTTTCTAGACATCAGCTGCTGGATTATTTACAGGCACATAAAAACCTTGCAGCAAGGGTTTGCAAAAAGATGACCCTTCTCGGCACGAGTTTGGCCTTGTAGAGTATGAGAGGAGCTGGGTGAGGTCTGGACCTCATCTCTCAGGTATGCTGAGAGGTTTGGATGACCAAGAACGTGTCAACTTTTTACAAGCAGTTTGTCTAATACAGAATATTACTCATGCTAATGAACTGTGCCCCTCACATCTTCCTGCCACCCTGACTCCAACCCAACCGCCTCAAAGATCTTGACAATGATTATGTGGTTGACGTGCAAAATGTTCTGCTTGTCATGTAGGACAATAAAGTCTAGAGCTCATGTTCTCCCCAGCTGGCCATTGGCATCTTCCCAGAGCCCTCACCCTCCTTGGGAAAGACTTATCCTTACTTTTCTCCTGCTTCCCCAGGCACAACCACAACATAAATAAGAACAAAAGGTGCTGTGGCCTCTTACACAACTGAAATTTCCTCAGTCAAGGGAGATTTTCTGCAGGACTGAATTCTGCAGTCCTGTCACTCAATAGTTTCTTATGGGCACCAGGTTAAAAAATAGACCCCAGAGTGTATCTTTGGAGTCATCTGGGACCTGTTGTAACATCTTTGCTTCCAAGAGCACTTGGGCAGAGCTGTGCCCACCTGAGGACATCTTGGGCAGGTCCAGGTTGAGTGATGCAACCTTGGATTGAGGTGTTGAGCCATTGAAGTGTTGGAAGTTTGGAACCATTGCAAGGAAAGCTGGGTTCAAGTTCAAGTCAGAAAATTATGAAGATAACACACATATTTTCATTGCAGCCACAGGCTAAACTTGTTTCCTTTCCACTGTTCAGTCCTGGCTGGCTCAGAGGATGTTGTTATTCAATTTAGAGTTTCTTTGGACTATTAAAAAGTAGAGACAAAGAACTGAGAAGCAAATCATGATATCTCTGCAGCACCAGCTGGGCCAGAAGGAGATCAAGGCAAAAATTTTTTTCTTGTGTAAACACTAAGTGTCAAAGCCAGATATAACCAAAGAGAAGAAAAAGACTATTTGAAGAAAACACTCCTTAAAAACCTGATCAGTGGCTAGTAATACTCTTGATAATATGTGGTGAAAATGAGATGCCCTGTCAATAGCACAAAGGGAAGCAATAATTTTCATTTCCACTGCAGCCCTTTCATGTGAGGATCTGAAAGCATGTCAAAATCTGGCTGTCAAAAGCTGGAAAAATATTATTAAAAAGGGTTATTGCTTTGTTTAGACATTCCCCCTTTTCCTCCCAGCACCAGAACTTTCTTAGGACTTTTCTATTTAATTATAAATTTGTTTCTTAATAGGAAATTTTTAATCAATCTTGAAAAAAAAAACCCACCCCAGGAATCCTGACACCTGGGGAATACTACGCAAAGGTAATGTATGAATATTTTCCTTCCCCTAAGACATATTTGCTGGAAACCAGCAGGTGTGAGAAACTAAATTAACGTCTGCAGAGCTGAAAGTCCTGCTGGAGCTCTCTAGTCTGTCCTGAACATTCAGGAGTTGCGGAGTTGGGAGATGATTTGTGGGTATGTGCACTGATAAATATGCAGATTAGAAGAGCCCTGTGCAATTTTAATCGAAACAGATTGCAGCAATGAAGAAATGGAGGTGTTAAAGGGGACCTCAGCTGTCCTTCTTGAACGAGGCAGAAGGCTCATAGATTTGCTCAGACACTCTCTACATGTCATGACTTGGAAATTAGACTTAAAAAAGGCAGGAGGGGGGGAAAGAGAGAGAGAAAATAAAAAAGGAAGCAATTCCTCTCTAGGCAGATATTTCCTACATTACAGCAGGAGGGGATCAAATATTGTCAGCACATATTGGATTCAAGCACAGCTTGTGGAAAATCTGCAGAAAATAGCAACAGGATGGATTGTGACAGGGAGGAAGACTCAAGTTGGAGAAGAGCCACGGCCCTCTCCAGGGAACACAACGAGGAGCATTTTGAGGGTTGTAATTTGCTAACACAAATATAGATTTCTGTAAGCTGGCAAGCGAAGGAACTCCATGTTCAAGGGTTTCCACCAAGGTGTGCTCTGGCCATCCATTCCCTCCAGCCCAGGGTACCCAGCAGGGCACACGTGCGGGCACTGGCATCATGGCATCACAGCCCTCCTCTCTTTATCTCCTGCCACACACACAAAAGGGCCACAGCAGGACTGAGATCTGACCCGGGATATTCCCTCTGGGCAGATTTGGTGGATTTTCCACAAGCAACACAAGCAGTGCTATCACACAGGATTAATAAATTGAGACCATCTGCCAAAGCACGTTTTTACAAGGCAAGGCTTCAAAAGATACAACATTTTAAAGCCAAAGTGCTAATGTGGCTTTGCCAGGAGCATGTCCAGGCATCTTCTCCACCAGGAGTGGATTAAGTCTGAAGTAAATCAATATATTCAGTTTGGGAGGGCCCTGAAAGTTTGGACACGACAGGACAAAACAGCACCAGCTCTGACTTCATCATCATTCACTGCTGTTTCCACACACTCATAACTGCAGAAAATCATTTCCTTTCCATTCCCAATTCCAGCAGGGTGAAGGAATCAGCAGGGATACTCAGGGTAGGTCAAACTGCATTAAATCACAGCAGAGAGCAGAAATTCATAACAGCCCTGAACCATTACTGCCGAATCTTTTCAGCAGAAATGATCAAAGACAAATTGTGGCCCTTTTTTTCCCCCTTTATTTACATTGTATTCATTCTAAGGAGAGGAATTTTGAGGCAGCTGAGTTGAGAGTAATTCAGAAAATCCCTTGTGTTCCCCAAGGCTCCCAGAGAACCCATGTGCAAAGAAGTGTTGCCGTGGTTTCAACCCCAATTAGACACTCAGATATGAAAAGGCCCTTTGGGTGGGGAAGCTCCAAAGGGAAATTTTCATAATTCAGAAATTTTCTTCAAGGTCTTAAATCAAGTACATGAAGAGAGGAAAAGAGGGTCATAACTTTCAAAGAAGACAGAAGGAAGGTGATTAGCCTGTTCTCAATGGCTCTAACAGGTAAAATGCAGGGGGATAAGGAGGAATCCATCCAGTTTCCAAGCTGCACTGTGAAGATTTACCTCTGACCTAGAGTCAAACAAGTCCACTTCTATCTCCATGGCCAGGTTGTAAAGAAAAAAACATCCTGAAATTACTCTGCAGCTTTCTAAACAAGAAATTCCCCATCTGGAAATCTCACAACCAACTTTGAATCCAGACAGAGTGAGCCCCTTTGATAAATAGCAGAATGGTTTGACAGCCTTTGCCACCCCACCCTGGCCCACATTTGCAGAGTGCTCCTATTCCTGGAAGTTAAAAAGACAGAGAAGCCCTGACCAAAATAACCTTGTTGTGTGTGGAGGTCCGGTGAAGGTGAAAACGAGGGGAAAGAACCTTCATGGAGCAAGAGGCAGAGAGGAAAAATCTGGGAAGGAAGTTTTAAAACTTCCTTGTTTAACTAGAGAACTATGAAATCTTGAGATACAAGTGACAAGCCCTTCCTGGGACTGACAACAATTACAACTAGAAGGGCATTTGGAGATGGGAACTACTTTGCACACTTAATTCCTGATTGATTTCTCAGCTGTCCCACATCAGGGTTTTCCAGCCCAGAATGCATCCATCATCCACTCCAAGGGCCTTGCCCATGCCACTGGAATTAATAACAACAAATAAAAGACATTTTAAATCTTAAATGAACCCTCTGAAAGATCCTGGTGCTCACTAGAATTGTGATCCCATTTCTCCCTCAGACTCCTTCAAAGAACAGCAATTAAAGCCAACACATGGATATTTTTTGCCCCATCCAGCCCCTGAGGTCCTGCATTAAATATCACTCAGCTAAGCCTGAACTCTTCACTCCAGTTCAGTTTCCATCTTTGGCTCTGAGATGATATTCCTACTTTGGGGAAACTGGATAATTTCTGGTTCACAGGTCCTACTGTACATCATCTTCAAATAAAAACACTTGGATCCATTTTAGCCTCCACCCATTCTACCTTGGCTGAAAAGCAGCACATACACAGCGCTTTGCCAAGGCTGTTTTGGAAGGAATTTTAATTAATTGCTTTGTGTACAATTTGGAATTTAGCAAAAGGCTCATATTTCAAAGCCATCAGCATGACAGTGCCACAAAGGGGAAGGAGAAACAGCCCACTGAAGCCAACCTCCATAAAAATGTGGAAGAGCTATGGGAAATTCTGAATGATAAGTATAAAAGGAGACCCATGAGAGACTCAAACCTTCTGTTATACAGTGACTATTTGGAGTTAAATTAGCATGATTATTCTATTATAAACTACTTTGTTTCAGAAGTTTTGTACTCTCAGCCATGGAAAATCTCTCCAGGTCTATCCTTGTTTGGGATCTCAAAGAGAGAACAGACCTTTCCAAGCTAAACAATGAGCTTGGCCGGTGTTCAAAGCAGAGTAAAAGTTCAGGGATCAGAGGTGGTCTTCTTCCAGTATCAGTAACACCTTTGATCAATGAGGTATTAAATATAATGAGCAAATCTCATGAATTAAATGAAAAATTAAGTCAGTTGGCAGAGATACAGCAGGGAAAAAATGCCTGCTGAAAACATGCAATAATTAAACAGAAGTGAGAACCAGATTATGTGACGAGGTGCCTGCAACAACAGGATATTGAACTCGGCAACCAAGAGGTGCCTTCCAGGTTCTGAGTCCTTGAGACTCTTGATTTATGTTTCTCAGGAATTACCTGCCTGCTGATGAGAAAAGCAAGGAAATTCTGCCTGAACACACCACTGCTGTTGCTATTCCATCAGGAGCCACGCGGCAAGAAGCCAGAGGAGAGCCAGGAGTGTGGGATGGCACCGTACTGGGGCTTGGAACATCTGAGATCACCCCTCATTTCTGGCATTTTAGCCCACTCAGTTATCACCCTGATTTCTAACAACTCTATGGGACATTTGCAACCTAAACAAAGCACAACCAACCAAATTGAACTTATTTCTTTTTATACTTCCCACAGTTTCTCTAGAGGGAAATTCTTCAATTCAACCCCATGGAAATTGTTTCCCTGCTCTCAATTTTTCTGCCTAAATTCCATTATCTTCATGCTAGAAGTTGTGTCTTAATGCTTTTCTATACTACCTGTATTAGAGGAAGCCCCAAGTGTGTTAAGCAATGGGAACCAAGTGGCTACAGCTCTTATTGAGGTTTAATGACAGCCACCTTCTAATTAGGCCACAGGTATAGATAAAATGGATGGGGAATTGGCAAAGGAGATACCCTTGGAAATGGTTCAATTTGGCTCGGTCAGAGCTGCTCTGAACAAACTAATGTGTTGTTTAGGGCTGTTGGGTATGAGATGTTTGTTAAGGTCTTGCCCACAAACTTATCAAGGAATCCCAGACTGGTTTGGGTTGGAAAAGACCTTGAAGCCCATCCCATTTGACCCCCTGCCATGGGCAGGGACACCTTCCACCAGCCCAGGCTGCTCCAAGCCCCATCCAACCTGGCCTTGGACACTTCCAGGGATGGGGCAGCCACAGCTTCTCT
This sequence comes from Sakesphorus luctuosus, assembly GCA_013396695.1. Lineage (NCBI taxonomy): Eukaryota > Metazoa > Chordata > Aves > Passeriformes > Thamnophilidae > Sakesphorus > Sakesphorus luctuosus. The sequence continues at coordinate 2,327,148 of VWZD01003876.1, read as the reverse complement.
TGGCAACCTGTGCCAGGGCCTCCCCACCCTCACAGGGGAGAATTCCTAATATCCAACCTAACCCTACTCTCTGTCTGAAGCCTTTCCCTCTTGTCCTGTCAATCCAGGCCCCTGTAAACAGTCTCTCTCCATCTTTCCTGCTGGTTCCCTTCAGGCACTGGAAGGCCACAATTAGGTCACCCCAAAGGCTTCCCTCTTCCAGGCTGAACAATCCCAACTCTCCCATCCTTTCCTCCCAACAGAGCTGCTCCAGCCCTCTGATCATCTTGGTGCCTTCTCTGGACTAACTCCAACAACTCCATACCCTCAAACCTCAAGAACAAGGTTTGCAACATCTGTTGTCCCGTCAACAGGCATCCAAGATGTTGTGCAGAATTCATATTTTTGGGATCAGAGCATGAGGAAACAGCATCTGCTGCATCCTGGGCTATCCCAGCTCTTCCTGGCTTGTGGCAGAGCCCTGCAGCTATTTAAGTTGTTTAAATGAGGAGCATCCAACATGGCACTGTGTAATAGTTATATATATCCAACCAGCCTTGGGGAAAGACCCACACTAAAAACAGGAATCAAAAGCTCTGAATTCATTTTTGGTACCAGCAGAATTAATAAAATTATCCTAGCTATAAGTGACTGGAGGTAATTGCTGAGTGACTTAGATGTGTAATGCACAATGAATCACACCATGCTCATAACATGCTGTTTAATCTTTCATGTAATTTACTGCTAAATGTGCATCATCAGAAACAAATAAATGATACATCTCAGTGGGAGCTGCAGATGTGTTGCCTTCCAGCATGTTTATGAGATCTTGTCTAGAGATAATGTGGATTATACTGAGTGTGTCTCCAGCTTGGTAAGATCTTGCATTTTAGTTCATTTTACTGCGAGAACTGCAGGAGATTTTCCTGCCTTTCTTGGAGACCAGAAGGTCTCTGCTGCTCTACCTTGTCCATCCCTCCCAGGGTGGGAAGCAAGACATTCTCCTCTTCATCCCAAAGGCAATAAAAACTATGTCATGACACTGAAAGTGAGATCTCAAAGTGGAAACCCATCAACTGCCCAAAAAGTTCCTACCACGAGGATATCCTAAGGATGCTGTCCACTGTTAGGTGCTAGAGACCCTGAGAGCACCGAGACAACACAATGGTGTCGCTTCTTATTTATTAGGGAGGGATTTGTTCCACCTCCTGGCAAAGGGGTAGTTCTGTGTGTGACCCCAGAGTCAGCTCCTGGCTGCCAAGGCTCTGAGCACCCAACAAAACCCGGGCAGACAATGGGATCTGGGAGTGAAAACCAGCCCTGCTCCATGCCTGCAAACCTGTGCCAGAGCTGGCTGGTGCCAGGAGGGCAATGGCCCAAAGGCAGGGCCAGCCAGCAGCTTTTGAGGCTGTTTGGGACCAGGAAAATCTGCCTCTTGTGCTGAATTTCGATCCGTGTTTAATCCCAGGCACTGAGGAAGATGTTGGCAAAGCATATGCCAGGGCAGAGGGAGGTGGGTAAAGCTCTTTGCTGCCAAGAGAGCCCAACACTCATTTGGGGTGTGCTGGGGAGTCTGAATTCATGGGATAGAGTAATCCTGGAGATGAGGTCATGTGTTCCTGAAGGGCCCTCTTTGTACCCCGGGTTAGTTAGCAACGCTTTTTCTGTTATCAAGAATCTGATTAACCTCACAAAGGAAGGGCCTTTAAAAAACAGTCTCAGGCAGAATTGAGAAGTGAATAAACAAATTGGGTTGGGTTTTTTTTTTTTGCCTTTTCATTTTACCCTACAGGAAAAGGGGAGAGGAATAAGATGGGAAAGGGGCACTAAGAAGGGATTTGTTGTTCTCGGATGGCAGAACAAAGGTCTTCATCTATTTTCAAAAAGAGATCTGCTGTTAAATATCTTGACTTACTACAATTACATTATTTCAGATTAGTTATTTGGTGGCATCAGTGATACTCCTATGTTAGAAAAAAACCCCAATAACTTGGTTCCTCTCCTTCTGGATTATTTCACCAAGTATTTCTCTGTCTTCTCCACTGGATGTCTGAGTAATCAAAAATAATGTATAAAGCTTGTCTCTATGAAAGAACTGTGGCCAAATGATGATAAAGTAACAGGTACAACTGATTGAAAGGTTCTCACACCACATATTTAGTCATTGAAAGATGTCATTTTTCATTTGATTCTGCAAACTCAGCAAAAAAAGAAAACTAAGAGAGAATCAGCAGCATTTCAGGAGGTCCCTTTCTACAGGAAAAAAAGAAAACCTTTTTGAGGAAATCTTTGAAACCAGTGATAGTTTGCTTTGAACAAAATGGCCTATTTAAAGAATAACCACCTCAATAATTTCTTCAAAGGATTTCTGCTCTTTTTTCTAATAAAACCCAGAGCAGGCTGGACTTCAATTATTGAGTGAAGAGCCATGAAAGTGAAGCCCCAGTGCTCCTGCTCTGCTGCACCCCAGGACAGCAGGAGAAAGTGAATTGCTCTTCTGTTCTCTCACACCTCTAAGAGTGCAGAGTTGTGTCCGTGGGGGAGTCAAACATGTCATTTAAGCACATTTAAAATACCAAACTGAGTTGTCTGGTGGCAAAATACTTCCAAAAGAGTGGTCCAAGAACCAAAAGGTTTCTTATCAATGGTTGACTCTGTCCAAGGACCTTCTGTGTCTTACCATCTCTGAGGACACAGATTCTTCTGTTCCCAAAGAGTAGATGATACTATTATTATTATACTATACGTATTATATATATTTTATATATCTATCTATGTATATATTATATACAAAAGTATTGTAACTACAGATAAATACCACTCTCCCTGCAGTCCCAGCATCTTTGGCAGGAAACCATCCTGGCTGGAGATGAGAAACAGCTTGAAAAACTGGGAAAAGAGAGGAAAGCAGAGCTGGGGAGGGGGAGCAGAGGGGACAGACACCAAGACGTCCCAGTTTTCACATTTGATTGTGCTGGTGGAGTGTATTCCCCAACCCCATTTTCTCTTTTCCTCCAAAGCATGTCAGACCAGCTGGTGGATTTGACCCTTGGCACTGCAGGGATTCACAGCAGCTAAAAATATGTCTCAGTATTATTATTTTTTAAAAAACGCAGTTTTTGTTGGAGGCAAAATAAAGATAAGACCATGTAAAAAGGATGCTGCTGAATGAGTTCAAGGGAATAACCCAGACTGGAGTAGGTTGGCTGAAGTGATGTCTCACATGGCTTATGTTGCTGGTTCTCAGAGGTGCAAAGCTCAGGAAATGAAAAAGCTGCATCTATAAAATGCAAAGGGTTTTTTCTGACAGATTAGGTTTATTCCCCTTAGTATGTAAAGGGGTGAAATTCTGGAAGCTGAGCTGGAAAAAAACAAGCAAATGCTCATTTGGAGTAATCTTACTTTTGAAAATACATTTCAGCTGACATTTCCAACAGTGGAATGTGATGTGATCTGGGTCCTGCTACTCAGGCAGCATAAGGGAAGGGGCAAATATTGTCCTGCAGGGACACTTGGGAGATGATGGCAGGTGAGGGAGCACCCAGCTCACCTCTGCTGTCCCATAGGGCCTGGGAGGATGGACCTTTGTGTAGAGGACAAAGTCTCCTTTATGAAAACTGGGACTAGAAACTGCCAGGTGGACTTAGCAGGGAGTCTGCTGACTGATGGGGAAACCTGAATGGAAATAAAACCCCAAAGAATATGTTCACCTGGGAGTTAGAGCTCAATGGAATGAGAGACAGACTTAGGGTATTCTTACAGAGTGGAGAATGAACAGTTCTCCCACTGAATGGGCTCCCCAGGCCTGGAAAAATTACATTTTAGCACTAGTGGAGAGAAAACCTCCCTGACCAAGGGTCTGCCATGTCCAAATCTGCTGAACCATAAGGAGAAATGAAACTAAACAGAGTTGGAGTTCCCACAGAAATACGTGCTCACAACCTTGGGTTAACGGTGTGGTCTCGTGGTTAGAGCTGAGGACAAACTCAGGCACCCTGCACTGAAATGATTTTATAAATCATCTGCTGTGTCTCTGTTTAACCACTGGGAAAACCTCCCATGGGGAACGTAGCTCTCTGTGGATTAAGGATTCCAAGCACCTCACAGGAAAGGTGCTGGCAAATCCTCATTTCCATAATTAAACATTTTCCTGAGGAGTGCTGTAAAATTGTCAGAAAACACATAATTAAATAGCAAAGAGCTGAAGTGTTGGCCCCTACAATGTGAGGGGGAGAGAGAATCTCAAATCAGAAAATCTGTAGAGCTGCTCCAGTTCTGGGCCCAGCACAGGAGGGACATGGAGCTGTTGGAGAAAGTCCAGAGGAGATGCCAAGATGGTCAGAGGGCTGGAGCAGCTCTGCAGGGAGGGAAGGCTGGGAGAGTTGGGATTGTTCAGCCTGGAGAAGAGAAACTTTGGGGTGACCTAATTGTGGCCTTCCAGTGCCTGAATGACCAACAACAAAGATATATAGAGAGACTATTTACAAGGGGTGGAATGACAGAAAAAGGGATGATGGTTTCAAACAGAGAGAGTAAGTTTTGATTAAATATGAGCAAGAAATTCTTCCCTGTGAGGGTGGGCAGGCCCTGGCACAGGTTGGACAGAGAAGCTGTGGCTGCCCCATCCCTGGGAGTGTCCAAGGCCAGGTTGGACGGGGCTTGGAGCAACCTTGGACAGTGGAAGGTGTCCCTGCCCATGGCAGGGGGTTTGGAACTGGGTGATATTTAAGGTCCCTCCAACCCAAGTCATTCTCTGATTCTCTGAAGTATCTTTTGCACCGAGGCAGAAAGTCTGAGCAGATGTGCAGCACAAACACACAGAGCTCCAGCACTGCTTGAAATTCCAGGGTAACAATAGAAAATTGCAGATTTACTCTGCAGCCAAAACAGAGGACGTGCCAAGCCAATTACCCGAATAAGGAGATGAATCCATGGAAATAAATTATAGGGTTACAAAAATCCACAGAGAAAGACACCAAAGAATTCAAGAAAAATCTGCAACTAACCCAAAAATTGAGTCCAGAATGGCCCCTCATCTCAAACAGGCTCTAGGTGTTTTATGCAGTCAGAGGACTCATTCATGCACATATTTACACCCAAGCTCCCTGCACCTTTGTGTAGCAATGTCTCCTGTTGTTGCACACCTCAAGGCACTCACTCCTGCAGATGGGATGTGCAGGAGAATCCTCCATCCAGCTCAGACCACAGCAGGACTTTTCTACAAGCCACAGGGAACAGCCCAGTGATTTTATAGGACAAATGATTCAAATATGTTACATAGAAACTTCAAAAGGGAAACAGAATTAGAAGAAATAACTATGGGAGAACAAGCACCAAGCCCATCTGGTCTAACAGCTCCTGAGATGAGGCACAAGTTAATTCAGCCTGTCCTTGGGGCTTGTTTTTTTTTGTTAAGAGCATCAATTTCTGGAAATGAGAACTCAGAACTAAGAGAAGCAAACCAAGCAGGTCAGTGGGGTGCTCTGGAGCTGCATTCAGGCTCCTGGCAGGGGCACAGCAATCAGCCAAGCACAGCAATTTCCTACAAACTCAGGAGGGAGAAAGAAAAGACAGGAGTGTGCAATCCCCTAAATACTTTTTTCTCACATCTGCAAAAAAATCTCTAGTTTTACTACAGCTGCCAGAGGGGGAAGAAAAAGCCACTGGAAGATACAAGCTGTGGATTAGAAACAGCAGGACACAGCAGAGATGGGGACGGCAAAGGCAACAATGGACTCGGGAAAACTGTGGCTGTTCTAAAAATAGAAGCAGAACTGTAGAAATGGGTCACCTCCAAGGGATTCCATGGCAAGCAGAAGGGATGGTTCACACCCTCCTTTCTCTTAGTTTCTGCCTGAAACCCCTGTTTGCATTTCTAGCACAGGAGTGACTTTTGCCCATTACCCTCTGAAGACACAGGTAGGACTCTGGGCCATGGCAGAGCTGCCACAGACACAGAAGCCTCAATCAGTGCCTTTTCCAGTACTAAAAAATTCCCTTCTTTCACAGCAAAAGCAGCTTCTGTTCATAATCTCACAACAGAAACCACTCCTGCCCCTGAAGTACATCCTGTACCTTTTAATAAAGCCTTCCCTAATAGCAAAAGCATTCACTTGGGCTCTTGGCTTTTCCCTCCCCGCAGCAAAGACGAGGAGCTGGAAAAGATCTACAGCTTTCAAAACTCATCTTTGGAAAGTTTCTTTGCCAAGTTACACTTGGTCAGGAGCTCATTATTTTCTGGGTAGATGCTGGAGACTTCACTTTGAAATATTCTGAGGGCTTTGCTGCTGCAGTTTTTGAAGGATGAGGTTTGTGCTTCCTTGCATGGATCACAGAGACTCGTGTTCATGCTCCATTTCCAGACCTTTCTCCACTGCACTTCATCCAAAACCACCTAGAGGTTTTCCAGAGCCCATCTCGCAAAGTTCTAGATGGTTTGGTGAGGAGATGGGAAGAGCAGAAATTCAGGATTTCTGCATTTTCTGCCCACTCCATTCATGTTGAGCAAGATTTAGGCGAGCAAGATTTGGGCCAGCTCTGGAGGTTGGAGCTTGGACAGTCTTATTTGTCTCAAAAGTTTCATGATTGAGGTGGCAAACATGAGCTTTTCTGCAGATAATGAGGGGTGGGAAACGAGCCATCAATGTTCTTGATAAATATAACAAGAATAGGTGAATAAATATCTGATTTGCTATAAAAAGCAGATGCCAAATTAATACATTTACACAGTAGAAATTAGAAACTTTTATAAGAACCATAAATTACTGACTAATTAAACAACTGTCACACAGTGTCAGAGGGAATAGGCACTCAGACAGCACTTTTCTCAGTTTCTCCTGGAGGTCAAAAGGAAGAGGAGAGCCAAAATCCCACCCCACCCTTTTCCATATTTAAAATTATTTCAGCTGAAGGAGTGTCATGTACAAAGGAGAGTGATGTGGAATTCTCCTCCTTTAATGACTTTGCTGTAAGGGAGAGCGTGAACAATTTACATTTATATTGGTCTGGAATAACAAAAAGTGTTTTAAGGGGTATGAATTGCTTCAGATGCTACTGGTGAACAGGCAGCGGGATACTTCCAGAATTCATTAGGAATATTTGCATGTAGCTTCAAATTTGGCTTTGATTTAACCAGATATTCATTCAAGCACTGAAATGACATCTTTAAAAACATCTCAGAACTCAGCCATGAAAGCTTGCAGCATTCTTGGGGACCAGAAACATTATTATTGGCCTCCTGTCATTAGCAGGCTTTGGTTATTGCTTTAAAAGGACCTGAGGAAACATATGGGTGACCCTTCACCAGGCAATTCTTTGCTTTTAAACCAATTATTAGTTTCCTCAGGCGGCTTTTCCTCCCTGCCAGAGCTCCTCTGTCCTTGGTACTAACATCTCAAACCGGCAGGAATGTGCACATTTTAAGACCACAGAAGGAGTTCCTTGAAATCTGACTTCCAGTAATCGCCCCCAGGCTACAGATCGGCCTGGCCTAGTTCTGTCACATGTGGTAGCATCAAGAATTTGCATCTTTGGCAGCCCAGGGTAGGGTAGCAAACTCATCACAGAGCAAAATATGGAATGAAGAGAAGATGGGATAAAATGAAGCTTGGCAAGACAAAATGAAATTTGTATTAGATTTACAAATTGAGCACAAAGCATTTGGGAAACAGAGAGTATGAAAAGTCCAGTCTGAGGATGTTTCTCAGTGATCTGATGCAAAGCAGAAGCACTTATGTAATGGAATGGAAAATACAGCCATAAACACAGCCCTGAGCAAGTGATTAGTGGCAATGGTGACTGAACTCAGACAAAAATCGGAGCTGCTGCTTCAAAAGTCACCAAATTGGGCACTGTTAGACTAATGGGAGGCTCAAGGCACCTCCACCACCACCATCTGACCTCGTTCTCTTAACCCACAGTGACTTGAGAGCTGCCTGTGCTGAAGCCTGAGCTGACAGCCATCGGAGCCGGGAGTGAACGAAGGGCTGAGGAGCTCAATTATCCAGTGAAATCAATGCCATTGTGTCACATGGGAATTTGGCTGGCAGCCCCTGGAGCCTGCACAGGAGAAACCCATCCCTTGGCAGTGCCAGCTGAGGGGAAGGCACAAGGCACAATGCAGACAATGAGGTGCCTCCCTGTGCATGAGGAACGCTCGGGGGGTTCTGATTTCCCCTCTGTCAGTCTGGGTTTGTCCCCACGGTGCTCCATGAGCAGCACTCCTGACCTACATGAGCATGAACCAAACTAGATCAGGCCAAGACACCCTCTGTAAAACCAAACTGCTCTACTGCATAACTAAGGCAATGCCAAGCATGTGTCCTATGGGTATATTTGATACCCTGCATCAAAGGGATGAATAACTGCTGCTGCAGGTAGAAAAATTTCTTTCCCCAGGTGAAACCACTGGAGTTGGACACCACAGACTCAGCTTTTATTTACACTAAGGTCCCCCTTTTTTTTTCAATGATATTAGGACATAGAATTATAGGATATATAGGGCATATATAACCCAGACATATGCCCAGGTTGCCCAGAGAGGTTGTGGACTCTCCATCCCTGGAAGTGTCCAAGGACAGGTTGGAAGGGCTTGGAGCAACCTGGGCTGGTGGAAGGTGTCCCTGCCCCTGGCAGAGGGTTGGAATGAGATGAGCTCTGAAGTTCCTTCCAACCCAAACCGTTCTGTGATTCCATGATTTCTATTTACAAGAATTCCACTTTTCTTACACCAAGAGGGAGCTCTATGTGTGTACACAGAAACAAACAGAGTTCAAGTGTTCCTGCCCATGTTCTGAGCAGCATAAATTATACAAAAGAGACTCAGGCCACAACATGAAAAGCACTGTATTTATCCAGAATCAGTTCCCTCCTCTTCTGGAGAGACTTTGCCCATTTGAGTGATGTCAGTGGCACCATCACCCAAATCTAGAGGGAACCCAACCAAAGCAAATGAACTGTGTGCCAAAATGATCTTCCACAACACTGACACAGGGATTTGGGGAGGACAGACAGGACAGTGACAGTGAGCTCCCAGAGATGCCAGAGCCCAGGCACCATGTGCAGGGGTGGGGAAAGCACGGATGGGCACACATCTGACTGGTAGTGAACTGTATTTCCTTCTTCTGCCAGCACTCCTGCACTATTGCCAAGATAAATAACCAATATATGAAATAACAGCCCAAGAAGGACAAATAAAACATGAATAATGGTACTGCATTTGAGAATGGCACTCTCTGCGTGCTGCAGTCTTTCCATCAAGCCTGGAAGTGCAGCACTTGTAGTGCTGGATCCCTGTGATTGACTTGCTAACCTGTAAAGTGTGTGAGTCGACATCATAATTAACACTTGGCAGTGGAAACATAAATTCCCTGGCTGGTAGATGGTATATCCCTCCTATAAACACCTCACTTGGCCACCAAACTGGAAAAATAGATAGGACATTCATAAGGAGTGCTCTCCATGGGAAATGCCAACCTTTTTTTCCTGGAAACTGTTTGCCCTGCCAAAATACTTCAGTAAGAAAAATGATCTGAGACCTTTCCCTTAATATGTATCCTGTTCTCATCTGACTTGTAGCCCACAGTGTGCAGCATTCATTGGGAGTCAGCCTTGAATTACTGTGGTACAAGCAATGCAGGAGGGAAGTACAAGCCACAAGTAAAGGGAAAATATGCATTACACTGGATCTCACTAAGAGGAATGGATTGCCCACACATCACAAGCTACCTTTATATCTTTCTTGGCACAGGCCTTTGTCACACAACACAGAGAAACTATTTAGGAGGATTCAGTATATCCAGAGGAGGTTTGGCTTTCCAAAAGGAGCAGGAGAAACAAAGAGCCAGTGCAAAGTGGCCACTGAGCTCCTTTTGAAAGCCTGACAAACTGGCTTCTGAAGAGATGAAATCATGCCTGGCCAAGAAGGACCATAACCACCGAGGTCTTGTGCTGAAGTGCAGAGCACACACTCAAAGAGACCCTTTCCTGTACAAATAAAGGCTTTTCAGGAAAGCAAAGAGGCAGAAAACCGCAGTCCCAAGAGTGCTCAGTTCGCTGCCGGCCCTCTCACCTGCTCCTCCTGCTTCCTGTGCTTGAGATAAGCCCAAAATTCCCTGAAAATATCTGTCTGCTCCCAGTTCCTTTGATTTCTTAGGAATGGAAAGTTAACTCCTGGAAATAAATCCTTTTATAGCCCCTTTCCAGCAAGAGTTCTTTAATGGTGGAAATAACTCTTTAGCCAGTTCTGATGGGCACACAGGGGAACAGTCTCAGAGTTTAATTTTTGTGTATACTCAGAAGAAATTTTAGCTTTGTGCTTCCAGAATAGTGCAAAAGAACATAAATTTAAAGAAGAATCAAGACAGTTTATGTTAGTATTATGGTAAATATCAATTCCATCACAAAATTAGCATTTGTAATTTTAAGTTTATGGACTTGCCAAGTTCTGGTGCAGGTTGGGCAGAGTTAAAGGAAAATCTTTCGAGTGGAATTTCCCCAGGCTCTCACTTTCAGACCCCTGGGAGCATCTTGGCCAATATCTATACACACATATAGTCAATGCCACAGCCTGGCATGGGAAGAGCCTGGCATGGGAAGAGCCTGGCCACTACAACAGCTCCTTGTTGTGCCCATGATTCAAGCAATAGTTTTGAAACTCTGCATTGAAAGATTTCTGTCCTACCACCCTGCACTTTCGACTCAATTACTAAAAAGAATATGTTTTCTAAGCATGAAACAATATCATTTTTGTGGTGGGTTTGGAACGGGCACGTTGCTCTGAACCAAAGAAAGCTCCCTTTCTCTTCCCTGTGCAGGGCTGGGCTGGGGGAAAGGGCTTTCTGTGTGAGTAATCTTTCAAAGTAGGAAGCAGAGCTCCCCCATTGCTAGGGAAGAATGGACCTCCAGTAGGCTGATATGTGATGGATGACTGAATGCAAACTTGGCAACCTTGTCCTGCGCTGCCCAAAGAATACAGAATGCCACGGGCTATTCGTGCGCTGGGACGCTCCGTTGGAAGGTCGGGGGAAAACTTGGCAGCATCCCACCTTGGTTTAATTGAAACTACAGACAATTAAGGATGTGAATCTGGGGAAATTTCTTGTGACAAGGTCAGCTCAGGATGGATTTAGCTTGGGTGGTTCGCTCATGCAGAAGCCAAACACAATCATAAATGGAGAGTTCTTCTCGTTGGCTCCATGAGCTGAGCAGCAAAGCCTCCCCCTGATTTATGACATATGTTATGAGGTTTAATTTATATTAACCAGTGTTCTTTAAATTCTACATCTTGGTATCTGTAGGTGGGAGGTTTTGCTGTTGTTTTGTTAGCACCAGGATAAGCAGCATATAGGAAAGAGAGGAATGATGCCTATAGAAATCCAGGAAGATACTGCAGGAAGGCCATGCCTGGGTATAAGGGCATGCATATCATTAATTCTGTGTTCAAAAGTGGCATTAAGTTATTCAAACTTCCTTCTTTCTGTGCCCAAACTTTTTCTGCAGGATCAGGAGGCATCTCCTGTCAGGCAGGATCCCGCTCTGACTCCTCCCAGTCTGCCCATTCCACACCGCTGAGTTACATCAGCCATTGAAGGATTTCAGGATTTCAGGGGCTGGAAGAATGCCCAGTTTCTAACTTTTCCCACATGTGGAAGGCATTTAACTTCAGCTCAGACTGGACAGAGGTTGAACACTCGAGTGGACAGTGAGCACCGAGGGAGGGGAAGTTTCACACTTGCCCTGAGCTTGGTGGAAACTGACAGCTCAAGATTTTCTCTTGGGGTTGTTCACTGCTCTGCTCTCCAGCGGTCCCACTCCTCAAAGAACTGCTTCTTCCTTCTTTTTTCTCTCCACTATACAAAGAACCTTCTTTGAACAACTAATAACAGCAATTGTAAGTTCCTTATGGCAGAGAGCATCACTTACTATGTCTCAAAACTTCTTCCAGTACAATAAAGCCCTAAAATGCTGCAGCAATAGTTACATCAACTGCTAACAAACCCCTGCCCAAACCAACCAAAGCCATGGACAGCAAGGCCACTTTGATATCAAGCAGTTTAATTAATTAAATTGCACCTTATAAACTCCCAAGTCATCTGTACATATCCCTTATTTTCCAGCTCTTGACCTCGCTGGGATGTTTTCTGTCCAGAACTCATTAGTTACAGTCCTGCAACTGCTCTGGCTCTGCACATTTCTGAGCCTGGCTGAGGATAAAATATTTCCTCAACTTAATTCCCTCTGATTGCTGCCTTCCTTAGTTTCCTACTTCGGCAACAATGATTTTTCTGCAATATTACATCAGCAAATTCCTTAAAACAACCAAGGGGAGCTATTACATTTCACAGTAGTTTCAGACTTCTGTAGTTTACAACCACAGGGTTGGACACAGAGATCAATCTTCGAGAAGGGTGTGCTAAACTCACACCAGAAATTAAGTCTGAGAAAGTGCCTGTTGGTAAATCAGAGCCCAGTTTTAAAGCCCTATATCTCAAACTGCCTCTGTTCAAAGCAAATACCTTTTTATTTTCGGGAAGCTGAGGTTTCTAACTTTCCACTGATGTAAATCATCCATTCCTAAGCCTCGAGTTTTATGAGCCACTGGACCTTAAAACTGTCAATGGCCCCTCATCTCAGTGGGCTGTGATGGCACCTGTCCAAGGACAGATATATCAACCCACAGGCTTCAAATTGGAGTAATTTCTTTGAACCAACCTGAATTTCTCATGTTTCAATATCTGTCACAGGGGTAGGACAGGTAAATGTGTGGTTGATAATGGAGGAAACACCACCCTCTCTGCATTTCAGCTCATTTCCAAATGGATACCAGAGTTCCTCAAAGGAAACATCCAACTGAATGGAAGATGTTTCTCCCTTACAGATCTGCCAAAATGGGACATCCACTCACACCAAACACCCCTTATACAACCCAGGACAATTCAATGCCATTTGGAACCACTCAAACCCCTGGCCGCAGCCCACAGGGCTGGATGGACAGAGGCACCTTTGTGTTGTACCAGGAAAAGAGCAGAGAACTGCCTAAGTGGGTCTAGTCTTTCAAATGGCTTTACCAGGAGGGATGAAAGGGTTAAAGCTCTGCCTCCAAAGCAATATAACTGTTTCACATGCACATTTACTTCTTGGTTCTGCTTCTCTCTTGAAAAGGATGAAAAAGTCCCATGAAGAACAGACTCTGCCATTTAATCTCATTTTCTTATCAAAAAGTGAAACAATACTCAAGAACAAACTTTGACAGTCTCTTTATAGCAAGTCAGAACATCTTGATACATGAATAGTCTCTGGCTTTTTTTAGATGTTTTATAAAAAGAACTAATGTGAAAAATAAGCCACCTGAGCTGAATGTCAAACACCTTAGAAATGCTGTTATAGCAACGTGATAGTCAAATTTGAGTGAATACTGAGGAGAAATGATCCCAGCCTTAAAGAGCTGGGATAAAAAAATAAGAGAACAGATTTCCATTAACAATAAATCTCCAGCTAAGTTGCTCAGAACCTGTGGAGCACATTTTAGGCTGTGTTTAGGGACATTCCTAGTAAGTTTTAGCATCATTAAGCATCGTTATTTCAACAGGAGGATTTGGTCTGGTTGATTTTCTCTCTCTATGACCACCATGTACCTGGAAGAGATTTCTTTAGCAGAATTTCTGCTTCCTCTCCAGCTGAGACATGACATTCTCATCTGCAAGCTGGGGGCTTTCAGCACATCCTTTGTCTCTCCCCAAACTTTGGAAACACTGATAAAGTAACAGTAGTTAGAGGATTAAGGACTGGGACCAGCAAAGAATTTTCTCTGGGCTGAAAGGAGCCAGAGGGTAAAAATAATGAGCAAAAAGTATGGGAAATGAATGCCAGTTTTGCTTTTTGAGGATGATGAGCGTGACAGGTCAGTGGCAGGGGGGGCAGACAGTGCCTCTCCCTCTGCCCCTTTCCAGCTGCTCATCTCCCATGAGCATCCTCCCCTCAGTGCCTGTGCCCAGGTGCAGCACCTGCACTGGGAACACCCTGAGAACTCTTGCAGCTGCTTTCAAAATTCACCTCCAGAGAAGTTGAGCTGCAGACACACCAATTCTCTTTGGCTGGACAGTTTCATTCGATCAAGCTTGATCAGACTTGCTCCTGAGTTCCCTGCAGCAGTAAGAAACACCCTAAAGGACTTCCCAGCTCAATTCTGCAAGTATTCCTAAGGTCTCAAAGGACAGCCACTGGGCCCCACAGTTCAGCTCATTCTCAGCCCACAGCACCCTGACATTGTGCAGCTTGGTCCAGTGGAAGGTGGACCACAGAGAAAAGTCTTTGAAAATCAAGTCTCACAAATCAAGAGAAGAGTCCTTAAAAGGCAAATGCACAACCCCAGCACAATCAAACAAAACCCATGTGTGTAAAATGAATTCCCAATATTTATGATTTTTTTAAAAGAATAAACTGAGAGATAAACCCAAACACAACAGCTGGACAATAAGGCACATTGAATCACCTGCATTTCATTCATTTCTGGGTTTTTTCATGAAGAAAAATTTGATGAATACCTTTATTATACTTTTTAATTTAATAATGTCTCCACTAGCCAAGAGGACACATCACCATCATTTCAATATGAACATATCACTCTCCTCCATAGCATGATACAGACTTTACAGAAGTTTGGAAGAACTGCCAAAAACTCTCTCTCCTGGTAACCAGAGAGCAAATCAGGCAGGGAAAACTCTGCAAAGGTGATGTAAGCCCAAGTCTCCAATAAGTGGGCTTAAGTCCTAAATGAATCTGAGTGTGTTCACCTTCTCCCAGTCAACTTCTCTTTTTAAGCCAATTTGAGCCTCACCGGCAAGTGCAGACACAGTCACGCAGAAAATCTCTGTGCACAAGGCAGCAAGTAGCCAAGACACAGAGGAAAAGTGTCTGTTTTTCCCTGATGATGGGGAATTTCACCCTCCTGCTCCCAGAACCCACCCCTTGAAGTACTGGCAAGAAGGTACCAGTTGAACCTCCCTTTGTCTTTTGCTCCCCACTACAAAGTAATGTCACCAGAGTTTTAAAAGCAACTGGAGCCCAGTGGGGGTGGAGAGGAAGGTGACAAAGGCTTCGGGGAAAAGAACTGTGCAGAGAGCAAATGAACACCCAAAAGAGTCGCAGAGAGCACAGCAAGAGGAGTTACCTGGGATGGTGCAGACCTGCAAGTGGATTTAGTGTGGTTCATAAAGTGAGGATGGGGGGAATATTTCTATTCCTTCAGTAGCCAAGAGGAAATCCCAAATCTGGTTTTGTACCCTTCCTGTCAATCAGGTTTCTGTCTGCATTTCTGTCAGTGTCCAGCACTGAACTAACTCCTGCTCCATTCATTCATTGGATCAGACTGGGACGTTTCTTACATTATTACACCGGACAATAAAGGCAAACTTAAAGCCAGGCACGCTCCCATTCAATCCCATTCCCAAACAGGATCCCTGACGGTCAGAGCGCTGAAAGTCCTGATAGGACACTGGGGGAGTTTTTAATTCCCACTTACCTTGCAGACCCCGCCAGAGCTTAGATCCCGCTGGGAGCAGCCTCCATGAAATAAATACGATGCTCAAGTCAGCTCCCGGCGTGTGCCTTCGGTGCCGTCCCGTCCAAACTCCGCCGAGTTGCTTTGCCTGGTGGTGTGCGCGGAACACGGAGGGGTTTGACAGCAAGGCAGACTGGCCACAGCAGCCAGATTCTGCGGGGTTTATATAGCTGAGCTGCAAATCCTCATCCTTGGCTCCTTGCACTGTAATAGGATGCCTGAAGGCATTTTTTTTTTCGGTTTTGCTTTAAAGGCACAGCCTCTCTGGCTTTGGCTCCGCTTTAAAGCCGCGCACGCCCGCGGACACGCAGTGTCACACACACACACACACACAGCGCACACCCCGGGAATCTGCCTGCGATTTATGGCTAAAGAAGGAAACCCCTGGACCACTCCGAGAGAAAGTCAGCTCGGGGCAAATGACTCAGAAAGCAGAATGTTTTCCTTACGGCATCAGCAGAGTTTGAATCCCCTCATCCCCGTTAGTCTGACGTTGTGAAATAGCAGCAAACTTATGTCAAAGCAGGGGGATCACGGGCAGGGTTTAAATTCTAGGAAGTCCTACACAAATTAATGTACAGTTGGTGTAAACCGACCCCACTCCACTGGAATCAGCTGAAGAATTCAGCTTTCACACACACACAGGATCTGGCATATTCCCATCTTTTCAAGCCTGTGATCTCCTTTGCATCCCTTTTCACTCCTGCTCACACGACCCGTAGGGAGAAGAGTGGAGAAATCAAGAGAGAAGTCGAGTGAGCCGAGTTGTAGCCTGAACCTTTGTAAAACAGAAAAAAAAGAAAAGGGAGAGCTGAAAGACTGAAGGGAACGACACGGGAGGGATTCCCTTTCTGCTCAGATCTGATAAAAAGAGATTACGTGGCTGGCTGTGTGGAAAGATAACCCAAGCACTTTGTGAGGCTCCTGGTTTCCCTGCTTCCATCCCAGAGATATCAGTGACACACACAGGGCTCGGCTGGCACCTTGGCAGGGCTTTGTTGTCTCTGACTACCTTTGAACCTCAGGCATGAGGCAAAAAGAAAAGATCTCAGTTAAAGGATTCTCATTAACACTGATTTCCCTCCTACCTGACACCAAAACCCTCTTGCCTACACTTGGGTTTCCTTTGGAAGTTTTTTGTTGGCAGGGGGGGAGAGAGGAAGATTAACTTTCAAGTCTGTCTTCCAGATAAAGGGTGGAATTGCTCTTGTGTTGGATAATTTAGAAAGCAAGGTTTACCCAACCATCTCTGAGGGCAATGAAAACACAAACCATTGCTCCTGGTATCCTACTCAGGACCAAAGATGCTCATAAGGATAAACACTGATTGCCTGGGCCTTCTGGATCTTGTTGCTTTCTGAATGAATCCCCTCCCAGCTGGACTTTTCCAGGATCCACAGGATCACACATCACTTTATAAGGGAATGACTGGAGCTGTGCCAGGGCAGGGACAGCACCCAGGGAATGGCTGGAACTGTGCCAGGGCAGGGACAGCACCCAGGGAATGGCTGGAGCTGTGCCAGGGCAGGGACAGCACCCAGGGAATGGCTGGAACTGTGCCAGGGCAGGGACAGCACCCAGGGAATGGCTGGAGCTGTGCCAGGGCAGGGGCAGGTTGGATCTCAGGGAAAGGCTCTTCCCCCAGAGGGTGGTGGGCACTGACCAGGCTCCCCAAGGCAGTGGGCACGGCCCCAAGGCTGCCAGAGCTCCAGGAGGGTTTGGACAACACTCTGAGGGACAGGGTGGGATTGCTGGGGTGTCTGTGCAGGGCCAGGAGCTGGATTGGATGCTCCTTGTGGGTTCCTTCCATCTCAGCACATTCTGTGATTCCAAGGTTCAGGATTATTTCCTTTTTGCTGCTTCACAAACACAGCTCTGCCAGGACATCCAGCCCATCCTACCCATTTAGAAAAGGATGAAGGAATTCCTGACACTGAAATTCTGACTCACTGTTTCAGAATCGTTATTTTTGAAAACCATGAAATGTAGAGTTCCACTCAAATTTTCTTTGCTGTGGCTCTCATATAGAACATTGACCCCACGTGTGTATTCTCCTATGTCCAGTAACATCTCTGAGCTCACACCAAGCTCCTCCCTCAGCTCATGGCACAGATTTCACTCAGTTCCAAATATGAACACTCATTTCCAATTTCTGAGTTAATTTTTTTGACCTGCTGTGTTTCATAATCTTCATGCCCTAAGAGAAGGAATAATGAGCCTGTGTTGGAGAGAGGGTCAGAAATGTTCCCTAATTCCTGGTCATGGTTTGGACCCTCTTGGATTGCTGATTTCTTAAAAGTACGTCCTGTTCCGGATGTATCCCCCACTCTCAGATGTAATGGGATTATTGAACGGAGTCATGAGTAAGTCTCCACATTTTTGTGTGTAATTCTGGGAATATTCTCCAGCTGGTCCTGGAACCAGCCTGTGTTACCTCTCCCCCAGTTCTACAGCCTTGGGAAATAACCCTGAGATGTTTTGATCCCCAAATGGGCCATTCACTCCAGAGCTGGACTCGAGGATCCTTGTGGGTCCCTTCCAGCTCAGAATATTCTGTGATTTGAGGATGATTTAAAACCAATTAAGTGTGTATTCAAGATCAAACCTGCATGTGAGATGTAACACAATTTTCCCAATAAAACCAGAATGGGACTCTGGAAAAGACAGTTTCTCATACAACAAACCATTCCCTGTCTCTTACTTCAGTAGTTCTTCCACAAACATCTGAAAAACATTTTATTTCATTATCCACACACACAAATCTACACAAGGTGATCTCGTGAAACTTTGGAAAGCAGCTTGTGGGGTTTATTTTGGGAGTGTTTGCTAACACCAGCTTTTCTGCCAAGAGTTGCTGAATCAAAATTCAAACTAATTTTTTTTTCTCCAATAATTCTCCACCCACTTACCTGACTTTAAAAAAAAAATGCCACAGGAGATAAGTTTGAGGTAAGAGTTCAGGCCTGTTCTTGTTTTATCTTTTGGGGCTCACCCATCCTTAATCATACTCTGTTGCAAACACTGAACCATCCACTGAGTCAGAAGCAAATGGCAACATGAAAGAAGAGGGGAAATGTATTTTAATCAGACAGATAGCTTCAGGTTGTGAGCTCTAACAAGCAGGACCAGAGCTGCATTCTGTGCCCTGTGGTGCTCTCTTTCATTACATTAATGTGGATAGCAATTGATTTTTCTTTTTTAAATGAAAGGAACAGGATAAAATTGAGCACTGAGCTTCATTTATTGCTGGGGGTTTTATGTGCTTGCAAGCCACTGTTAGAGATGAAATTCAAAGTTGTACAGAAGATCCTAACAGATAAATAAATCTAGGAATATACTGGTATTAATGAAAGCCTAAAAGAGACTAATTAAGCATTAGGGGAAATATTAGTGAAATGCAAAAATGTGCTCATTATTACAAGACTGTTACAACACAGGTAAATAGAATTAGTTCCATTTTAATACTTGTGCTGGTTCACTCAATCTCAGGAATTATTTATTTTGAAGCAGAGTATTTGAGAGTGAAAGCTGCCCAGAATGTGAATTAACACCTCTGTGAGTGGAGCCTGAGAAGTCTCTTGTCATGCACAGAGTGCAGCCAATTTTGATACCCAGCAGATGGGAATGCAGGGAACCACTGAAACAGAAATCCTGCTTTGGAGCAGGGAAACAGAAACTTGGTGGTACAATTTTAGGAGTATTCCGTGCTTGTGGCTGGAGGGAAATGGGCTTATCAGAAAAAAAATGTGTTAAAGCAGAATCATGGAATCACAGAATATCCTGAGTTAGAAGGGACCCCCAAGGATCATCCAGTCCAGCTCCTGGCCCTGCACAGACACCCCAACAATCCCACCCTGTCCCTCAGAGAGTTGTCCAAACACTCCTGGAGCTTTAAATCTCCTTTCCATGCTCTGCTTTTACCACTAATGATTTTTACCTCAAGTAATTTCAGATCCTTTTTCACTGGATATCCTTCCCCTACATTTTCTCGCTTTTGAGATCATATTCACCAGATTTCACTGACCCAGAATGAAGATCAAAGTCTTTCCACCTGCATTGCCTCCATTCCTTCACAATTGCAGACACAGCTGAGTTCATTGTAGTTCACATGCACATGTAAAGGCAGGAGAGCTGAGGCCCCATAATTGCCTATTAAAATATTAACTATCACACCAAACACTAACTCACAATAATAAAAAAAAATAAAAAAATAAAATTGGCAAATTTGGAATTGTTAAGAGATGATTTCCAAAAAGG
This sequence comes from Sakesphorus luctuosus, assembly GCA_013396695.1. Taxonomy (NCBI): domain Eukaryota; kingdom Metazoa; phylum Chordata; class Aves; order Passeriformes; family Thamnophilidae; genus Sakesphorus; species Sakesphorus luctuosus. Next base: position 2,307,353 of record VWZD01003876.1, on the reverse strand, counting down.
AAAAGGAAATTTCCGCTATTATTTGTATTTATTATTTTTATCAGGGCATTTCCCAAGGGTTGCATTTGTTCCTTAAGTGAAGAAATAGGAAGCAGCTGTTTGAGAGGAGATCCCTGGAGTTTGGGCACTGCCTGCATACAGGGACATGGTTGCAACAGATCTACATTCAGTCTTTCTTTAACAGCCTTTTAAGAGCTAAATATGTCTTGGCTGTTCTTGCACAGCCTGGGAAGACCACAAGCTTAATGGTAAACAAGCTGTAATTGAGCAAATATTGGTGTTTAATGAAGTTATTTCAGGCTCTGTTATCACACCAGTGGGAAGAAGATTTGTGCCTGTTAAAGGATATGTCAGAGTGGAGCCACCACTTGGGTGATAAAGCCCTGAAAAGATGGCTTGGATCATCTTTCCCTGATGTGTAAAATAAAAAGAGAGACATCAACACACTGATAATATACACTAGACAAGAGTTTGTTGTTGGTGATATCACAAACACTTCCAAAGAAGCTTCATGCAGAATTCCCTCAAGAAAACTCAAAGAAGAAAACAATAAATAGACAATGACAACTATGCCAGAACATAAATATTTTCCATGCAAACTGCTGCTGTCAGACTCTGGGACACGGAGTGACTTCCAACGTTCATAAATATCTTTGGCTTTTATCGTATTTGCAGTAGAATTTATTAGAAGTTTATGAGACAAAATATGGCTTTGGCCGTGTATCAAAGTATGAAAAGTGGCAAGAAAAACACTATAGGGGGATGGAGGGAGAAGTGCAGCTCCCTCTGTGGGGTGGCAAAAAGCTTTATGAGCATATTGGCAACACTCCTAAGTGGTTAATCCACAGACGACACAAGGAAAGCAACTCAATTGCTGTAAAGATTTTATCCTGTGCCCACCAGTTTGGATCCTCCAAGTGCCTGAGTTCATAAAAGTGCTTCTCTCCATCTCCAAATCCATGCACTTTACTGGAATCATGTTTTAAGATTATTGGTGTCAAAATTGCAGTTAATCACGTAAAACACATCCTTAAATGTCTCACAGACACAGTTTCCTTCCTGCAGCTTAAGTGATAAAAACAGCAAAGCAAGAGGCTGGGGTGCTTATCCATTCCATAAGAAACACGTGCAAATACAAGGATTGCCATTGCCAGCATGTGTTCCCCAGGGATGAGGATTCCTACTGCAAATTCACAGAATCCCAGACTGGGTTAGGTTGGAATGGACCTTAAAGACCATCCAGTTCCACCTCCTGCCATGGGCAGGGACACCTTCCACTGGCCCAGGTTGCTCCAACCTCCATCCAACCTGGCCTTGAACCTGTGAAGGGAATGTTGTCCAACCTTCAAAGTAAAAAGCTGATTTTATCAGTTTATTGTTCATTGTTTTAAACTAATAAAACATGGTCAGAGATTAGCAAATTGGGATATTTAACCTCCCACCCAGCTTCTGAGGAGGAGATATCAGAAACTCCAGTTCCAGAGCAATATCCCAGGAGCAGGACAGGGAGAGTGGTGGGTAAAATACAGGGACGTCATTGGAATATAATTCTGGCTTCCTCAAAGAGGATTTTACAGCTTCATTTGACTAATTAATGCCTCACAACTTGATAATGCAACAATAATCTTGGTCAAATAAAAGCAGAATTGTGAGAATTTCCACTTCATTCCGCAGCTCCAGTCCTGACTTTTAGTAGAAAGTGCTAAGAAGTGTCTCCCTCTCCTGTTTGTCACCTGAATTGTCCCCTGGCCAGATGGGATATGGCATCCAGACTGTCAAAGACTGGTAGTTTGGAGGACTGACCCAGAAGTGTCTCCCTCTCCTGTTTGTCACCCGAGTTGTCCCCTGGCTAGATGGGATAAGGCCACCAGATTGTCAAAGACCGGCAGTTTGGAGGACAGACCCAGCTGCTCATCTCCACTTTGCCCCCAGGCATGAAGAGAGAGGAGCAGAGTCCTCCCAGCCCAGTTCCTGGTGCTGCCCACTTTATCCAGGGTATCCCTGGACACAGCAAAGCCATGAGAACAGGGAGAGGTGCTGCTGGCTCTCCCCAGAGCTCCGAGCCCCTTTATCTGGCAGGGAGGGGGATCACAAGCTCTTCTCTCTCCTCATGCATCGCTCACACTGTCCCTGCTGAGGTCACCTTTGAAAAGGAACACAGGGAGGCCTTTATTCCTTGCCTTTTTCCCCAGCATTTCCGGAAGGAGCCCATCCACCTCTGCTCATATCCTGCATTTGGCTGCTTCTGGGACCAAAGGGAAACCTCAAAGCAGATGGGATTTAACTTACTTCCATTCCCTATAGCTAACTCAGGTTTTATTGAACACAGCTGGCAGTCCAGACTCCTTCAGAGGCATGAGCTCACTGCTGACGCTGCTCCTGTGGTGGTAGAGATCCAGAAGTCCAGGCTGAGCAAGAGTCTGGGGGAAAGGAAGGAAAAAAAAAAAGAGGCAGAGGATTCGTCATGAATTTAACAAAAAAAAAAAAATTGTAAGTTTGTAAGTGAGCCCAGACCAAGCCTTTTGTATTTCTTCACATCTTCACATTCACCCTACACTGAGACTCCAGTCCCTCAAGTTACACAGAAGCAACAAAATATACACTAAATATACACTAAAATGTAGACTGAAACAGGATAATGCCTGACAGACTTCTTCTCATCCCGAGTGCTTTTCCTGCCTCTTCTAAACCCCAGCAGCCCCCTGTGACCTCCTTATAATTTTGGGGCTCTCTCAACACCAACAACAGAAGTGCAAATTCAATTTAAACCTTCTCTCTTGCTTGTAATCATCTTTCTTAGCTCAGATTTAAGATGATCTCCCTTTCAGAGCTGGCAAAGACCCACAACAGAATAATCCAGATCATTCCATATTGAAATAAAGTTGCTTGTAACCTATTTATATGGCAGCACAACAGAAATCCTGTTTGCTGCTTTTATTTTGAACATAACCCTATAATCCCCAGACTTTCAGAGTGCCAATTGTATGATGATATTGTGCAAATACTCCTCCTGAATTTAATAGCTGCATTTACAAAACTGAAGTTAATTAAATGCACAAGTTTCGTTCACAAAAACCAGACATTCTTGTTGTGGTTTTTTCCCCCTCTGATATTGCACATCAGTATCAGTAATTTGACAATAATTTTTCAAAACAGAAAAGAGAGAGCAAAAAAAGGCTTGTTGCTGTGTATAGGAGTAAATTCAACTTTTTGACTGTCCCCTAAAAATGGCAGTTGCTGCCTATGATACAGAATGCACAGAAGCACATGAGTAAAAGGAGGATCTGACCAAGAAAAACGGAGCTCCTGCTGTAGATTTCTTTTTTAATCTGTCATCTCCACAACAGCCCCGGATTTGTTAAAGTGTAGCCAGGTTTCTCTCATCCAAAGCAATTTTTAGGGCAAACGTTTGCATTATGAGAGTTTTTTGGTACTGTTGTTGTTTTAAAGTGCATTTATTCTGGCAAAGGCAGTGCCTCCCACAAGGCTGAATTCTAAAGCTGATTCCTGGAGAACAGAGGGAACCCAGACCCTCTACAGGTCTCAAATTCCCAATATTTTATTCCTTCCCTAAAAGCTTTTTACAGACACCATTGTGCAAGGGGGTTCGAAGTGCTCATGTAACAGCCAGTGCTTTAGTGTCCCAAACTGATCCTGTCCAGGATTGCTCATTACAGTTAGGAAGTGATTCCATTCTGCCAAGCCAACAAAAGATCTGCTCCATGTCATGAATTCCAGTCAATTATAGCCAAATTCAGCCCATGTCCTCCTACTGTAGTTTTCCACAACCTCAACATGGTAACAGGAAAGTTTGTCCCTCGCTACTTGTTGCTAAATAAAAATAAACTATAAAGAAAGAGCAGTGGGGCAGGAAACTGAGAATTCAGCACATCAAACATCTTGGATTTCAACTTGCTCTTTGGCCAAGGGGCAAGAGCTCTTGGTGACTTTACACATATTCCTCTCATAGTATTATGACTCCTCTTTGTATTTTTTTCTTTTTTTGGCACATTCTGTCTACTTTAGAGGTTCCTGTTCCAAATTGGCTGCATAATGAAGTGACAAGGGGTTTAGAAACACCCCCTGGCACCACCAGCCACCCCCAGAGCCACTCCCAGGGGCACACTCCTGGCTGTGACTGCCTGGCACCCAGGAATGCCCAGCCCAGAGCTCCTGGTTCAGCCCTGACATGAACCAACCCCCAGCCAGACTCTCTGTCCATCCAGGGCTGGGGGGAAGTGAGTGAGGAGAGATTTTCCACCCATCTTACGGGAAATTTTGGTCAGTAAAAGCCGAATGTTACTGGAATGTTGCCTTCCTCGAGCTCCCATGGAAATATTTTATTATTATTATTAAGTTTGGAGAAACAGGTGTGAAAAATTCATCTCCATCCCGACTGGGCTCGTTCAGGATGTTGCAGATTGGATGGACTCAGGGCTTCTGTCTGGCTGAGTGACCTGCAGACAAATTCCTGGTCCTGATTATCCATGGATGTCCCTGTGCCTGTCCAGCCCGAGGTCAGCCAGGAAGAAAACATCTGGCGAAAATAAGGGTATTATCTGCTAAAACAAACTGTCACATGGGGCTGGGTGCTTGGAAAGGCTCTCAGGAGCCCACCTCTGAAATCTTGATGCTGAGGGAGTGAGTTGGAGCATCTCAATTCTAGTGGAGGAGTGACAACCAAACGAATTATCCTCTGAAGGCAGAGGGTGCTCAGCCCCAGCAGGAGACACCCTGTTAAATCCCTTCTGCTCTTCGTTTAGGTGAGGCACCACAGAAGGGCCTCCTGGAGGCACAAAGGATCTTTCCTGTCTGTGCCACCTCCCCATCCATGTTCTCCAATCCCATGGACTCAGGACAGGACTGGAAGTGGGATATTAACCCTCTGTGCATTGATTCCTACTGGCACAGAGGGTGACTGCAACATTCCTCATCTCAATACTCACATTTAGGAGGCTTAATAGGAGTTTTTAACAAGTCAAGAGTGTGAGCAGGTGTAAGCAAGACTATGTCCTAGTTCGTGGTGTCACAATCCTACAATACTGAAAAACATAAAAGAAGCTCTTCAACAGGCAGCCAGACAAGGAACTGGATTAAAAAAAAAAAAAAAAGTCCTTTTTATTCTCTAGAACTCTCTGTTGTGAGCTGTGTATGTTTAAAGACACATTACAATTCAGGAAGGACATTATAATAGAATTTACTCCTTTCAGCAGCTGGCTCAGGCAGCAGAGATGTGGATTCAGGGGGTCTCAGATCCAGAAATAAAATTTAATAAGTACAGAGAGAATAACAAGCAATGCCTCAGTGAAGCAATTGGCATCTCCAGGCTGATGGACACTTGAGGAAGTTATTAAGATCTAATCTTGGAAGTGACTCTTGGCCCCAGTGCCTGTTCCAGCTCTGTGGTACAGATGAATAAAATAACCCACAGCAAAAGAGGAAAACATTATTTTACATTCTTTACATTGACTGACAGACGAAAGCAAACAGCCCAGTAATGAGAGCAAGGAACAGACAGAATGTTCTGGGTGTTCTAAGTGAGCTCATGTCCTTTCCAGGAGCTGACTGCAAAGGGTGCAGTTGGTATAAGAACAATATTGAGGGGAACAACAAAGGTCTCTCAGGTTCTCTCTCCTGAGAGCAATTGATACTTTCTGCACTATGTATGAAAAAAACAAAACACAACCCCTTCCCCCCAAAAAACCAAAACCAACCAACCAACTTAACAAAAAAAAGCGACAAAAAACCCCAAAGAAAACAAACAGCAAAACTCCTGTGTGTAAAATACTCGGATGACTAAAAGCTCTGGGATTTGCTTGCAGGCGCCTGAGGAGACCCTGTTTCCAGGGTCAGATCCACTCCTGCACTGTGAACACTCCACACCTGGTACAGGTGACTCTGAGCTGCCCAGCCTTCCCACCATCAGAGAACTGCCCTGGCCTGTGCGCATGGGCTGGACAGAAAGGTCATGAAATTACACAGTGGTTTGAGTTGGAAGGGACCCCAAAGATCATCTCATTCCACCCCCTGCCGTGGGCAGGGACACCTTCCACCAGACCAGGTTGCTCCAAGCCCTGTCCAACCTGGTCTTGGACACTCCCAGGGATGGGGCAGCCACAGCTTCTCTGGGCACCTGTGCCAGGGCCTGCCCACCCTCACAGGGAAGGATTCCTTCCCAGTATGCCAACTATCCCTGTCCTCTCTCAGTGGGAAGCCATTCCCTGTGTCCCGTCCCTCCATCCCTTGTCCCCTGTCCCTCTCCAGCTCTCCTGGAGCCCCTTCAGGCACTGGAAAGGGCTCTCAGGTCTCCCCAAACCCTTCTCTCCTCCAGGTGAGCACCCCCAGCTCTCCCAGCCTGTCCCAGAGCAGAGGGGCTGCACTCCTGGACTCAGCCTTGAACAGGAGGATGGTGGTTCAGGCAGATCCACACCCACACCTGCTTGTTCTGCACACACATCTCTTCCTCCCTTTCCCTCTTTACTCCTCACTCTGATGTTTCATTTAAGTGCAACGCTTTGCCAAGGCCAGAATGTAAAGGATGCAATTATTGCAGCAGGACTTTTCGCTCCAGCTTCAGGACTGACAGAGCTTTTCTCAAGGCAGCACTCAGAGTGAGCCATTTGTTCCATAATTAACCATTTCAGAGGCTGCTGTCTAGACCTGGTCTGGCAATTCCCCTTTCCTTACACAGTTAATGGAGTTGCTCACGTATCATGTATCTTTTATTTCATTGTGTTTCTTTAACCACGAAATTAAATCTCTTACCTCATTAAAGAGGAATCTGATGAAAGGCAGATCTGTTTCAGAGGGAGCTGATACATTTGCCATGATGGTGAAGGACTGCCTGACCTCCAGGTTGCTGTGGATTTAATGTGAGAGCCCACAATAACTCCAATGTTTTAACTGAGCAGGAAGAGGTGGAGAGGAAAGAGAGAACTCAGGAGCAAATTCTGCTCTCGAAGGGATGTAAATCTAAAATACCTTCCCTGAAAAAAAAATAAAAAATAGGAAAAAGTCATTACTCAGTTTGGATTGGTGTAAATGAATTTGGCTCCTGAATGACAGGTCACAAGTTTGATGTCTTGGGCTGGAGCAGAGGAAGTGGTTAATGTTCCACCGCACTGTAAAAATCCAACCGTGTCAACAGGCTGAATTCCACCTGGAGACAGAAAGTTTCTAACTGTGCTCAAATTTGACATCAGAAATGCATGGGTGCTGCCTCCTAAATGGCATCAGGAAGCACAAGGCGAGACATAATATGTTGCTGCAGTATTTTTTTACCTCCAGAATATGAATAATGCGCTCATGGAAAATGTGGCCTGGGGACCCTCAGGACTCAGGGTGTGCAAATCTCAAATTCCTCCACAGGTTAATAGGTCTGTTTGGAGAAATGTCAACAATCTGGACCATTCTACAAAGCTTTCTCCAAATGCCCCTTGTCATTTTGGCTGGAAAACCAGGCTGGGCACAGCAGGAGACCCAGCTCTCCTCAGAGACTTGCTAAGCATAATTTTAAATGGTTTCTTTTGCTTGTTAAATGAAGGCTGCACAGGAGGCTTGGAGGATTTCATAAACATGGTTATAACTTATTCATTTTTCCAAGAATTTCCTTGATGGAGGCTCCTGATTACAGACTCATCCTGAAACTTCCAAACCAACAAGTTCCATTCTTCATACAGGGTGGGCAAAGGAGATGAAGTGACACCACCAATGTCACACCAACATCTTAGAAAGGCGCTTGGCTCTTATTATGACTTTCCAGTCTTGGAATTATCATATGACTGAACCAGCTGTCCCTCTCACCAGATCATGGCAGCTGTTACCCCCAAACCCACTGTTTACTGGGAGCAAAGGCTGACATCCAAAATGGAATTGTTAAGGAGGGAAGGAAGCCTTAGAAATCAACCTTGCTCTCATCCTCAGGACCCGCAGCACACTCAGTAACCCCTGGATCCAGCAGAAGGCTCACAGGCAGCTTGTAAAGACGTTTTCCCCTGCTTATAAACCACTCCTGTATCACACACAGCTCTTGGGAACAGCTTCATCTCCTTTAAAAAACATGTCACGTGGTTTGATATCCAGAGAAACTGCAATTGGAAAATGGTGAAAGCAGCTTATGCCAGCTGGTTCTAGACTGGATGGCGAAGGAAGCAGTGGCTGGGAAGGCACAGAACGTCAAATTTCCACATAGATCATTTACTAACAGGTTATCTCCCATCACAGATGACACCCAAGGTGTGTTTCAGAATCCCAGGACNGCAGTGGCTGGGAAGGCACAGAACATCAAGTTTCCACATAGATCATAGTTCTTGTTTCCACATAGATCATAGATAACAGGTTATCTCCCATCCCAGATGACACCCAAGGTGTGTTCCAGAATCCCAGGATAATCCTGAAGCCCTGTTTGAGCACCACAGAATTGGAAAGTTCATATGTCTGTAGCTGAGCTCAGCTTGAGCTCCTCCCACAGCACAGCCCTGCACTACAGACAGACCCAAAGGCTCCATAGAAATGTCTGGCTCTTTCAAGTAAAAGAGAGAATAAAAGATAAAGATGTTTGCCAAATACCAGAGACTCCCAGCAAGCGAAGTGTTTTCTGGGGTGACTTTTGGCCTGTGCTTTCCCCTTTTGGCAGAGGCTCAAGCTGCACCTGAGCAGATGTTGCAGCTCTGGGTAGGTCCCTCCCAGGACAGCCCTGCACAGGTCACACAGTCTGACTTTGCTCAGCAAGACATCCAGGGATTTTCCATGTTCCATTTCCCAGGATCATTCCTGCCTGGCTGTAGTGACTCCCTTCAAGTTAATAAGCACTTTCAAATACACTTCAAGCACAAAAGAAAGGAACGTGACAGCTGAATTGGGGACTGCTAATAAATATGGATTTTTTTTGTAAAGCTCTGCACAGATTTGTAAAACTCATCCCTTTATATCAGTTAAGGGAAGAATATAAATAACAGAGCAGCATAATTTTGCTAAGAATCTTTGCTGAGGAAAAATGTGCAGGGACTTAGAAACTCTCTGCATTGACAATTATTGAGTTCTTTTGAGACACATGGAATGGTTTGAGTTGGAAGGGAATTTAAAGCTCATCTTGTTCCGTGCCCTGCCATGGGCAGGGACACCTTCCACCAGCCCAGGTTGCTCCAAGTCCTGTCCAAGCTGGCCTTGGGCACTCCCAGGGATGGGGCAGTCACAGATTTCTGGTCAACCTGTGCCAGGGCCTGCCCACCCTCACAATAAAGAATTTTTTTCCTAATATCCCATCTAACCCTACTCTCCTTCAGTTTGAAGCCATTCCCTCTTGTCCTGTCACTCCAGGACCTTGGAGATAGTCTCTCTCCATCTTTCTTGTAGTGCTCTTCAGGCACTGGAAGGCCACAGTTAGGTCACCCCAAAGCTTCTCTTCTCCAAGCTGAACAATCCCAATTCTCTCATCCTTTGCTCCCAGCAGAGCTGCTCCATCCTCTGACCATCTTGGTGCCTCCTCTGGAACTCTCCAGCATCTCCATTTCCTTCCTGTGCTGTCCCCAGGGCTGGAGCAGCTCTGCAGGTGGGGTCTCACCTGAGGGGGTAGAGGGGCACAATCCCCTCTTCTCCTGCTGCCCACACTGTGGGATCAGCCCAGGTCATGGGGGGTTTCTGGGCTGACTCATGTCCACCCTCTCATCCACCAGCGCCTCAAGTCCTCAGAAAAGCTGTTTTCCCCTGTTCCTCCCTCATGGTCACCCTTCAATGACTCTCTATGTCACTGAAATTTCCAATCGCCTTGGCAAACATGGCTTTGACTCCCATGCCCTCTGCCTGGCCAATATTTACTACCAACCAGTCCCTGGCAGACCATCTTGCACCATCTTCAGTTCAGAGCTCCCTTGCAACGAGGAAGGGGAATGTCAGATTTAATTGTTCCTACATCTTGTGAGCCCCAAAGCAGGACAAATCCTGGTGGTGTTGCTCGGTGTCATCGGGTTCAGCAGCAGCAAGAAAAGTGATCTCACCCAAGGCATCAGGTCCATTTCTTGGAGATATTTGGATGTGTTTGGGACTGATTTCATTTTGTAGGAATCTCAGCTGTAAACAGATTAGCAAATTATTGGGACAGACAGTGAGCCCTCCGTGAGAGTGTTTACCACTGAGTTCCAGAGGCCAAGCTCAGCATCCTGAACCACCACCAGCAAGCAGAGACTTCCAGGAACCACATGCTGCTCAGGAAGGTGCCACAGCACAGGCTGGGAATCAGAAGATGGCTGTGGGGGTGACATTCTTTCCGGGCTCTCATTGCAAGAATCACGTCTGGAAGCCAGAGGACAGCAAGCCAAAGAGTTTGACACATCTGGATGTGCAGAGGTGTTTGCCAGAAGAGCCCGACAAATGGATCTGTGCCTACAAGCCAGGTCCCTGAGGTGCCAGGCCACAACTGGGTGAGTGAAGATGTTTGCTTTGGGCTTTATCTGCTTCACATTATTGAGGCTGGTTTAGCCCTCATTAAGATATGAAAGTATTAGAGTTGGAAATACTTCTGATAGATTATTTCATAAATGAAAAAGAACAAGTATTCCATGATCCAAATCTTCTTCTTCCCAGCATAGCAAACCACATGAAATCCTTTTCTGGGCTAAGTTTGAAGGTCAAATCTGAAAACCTATAAATTGTACAGTAGTGCTGCTCTTTGCCTTTCCCAAGTGCTCTCCCTGATGCCCACACTGCCTGTCCCAGGGACACAGAGAAGGTTTCCTACAGAGCCCTTGGCAGAGCCAGGAGCAGCGAGATCTCCCTGCACCCAGGAGGATCCTGAGCCAAACCAAATCCTTCCTCACTCCACAAGATTTCAGTGGAATGTGCAGCTTCTGGGAAAGGCACAACTAGAAGGAAACTTGCTTTGGAATGGACATATCTGGGAAAAAACCAGTTTCAGCTTTTCAAAAAAGGCAAAAAAACCAACAAGCCTTTTCCAACTTTTAATTAAAAGGTTACTTTTTCCTAATGACTCATGATAACTGCCAGACCCTGAGCTTGCAGACACACATTCCACCAACTGTGCAACCACCTCATGAAATCTGTCTCATTGGTGTCACATTGGCTCACTGGGGCCACAAGGGTGGACAAAGCTCAAGGGTTATTAGAGCCAGAAGGGAAAAAGCACATCACTAATCCCAAAATCCTGCCCTCACCGAACAAAGCAAAACATTTGTTTTGATATTTTAATACATAAATATCAGTGCAGGGATAACTCTTAGCCTGAAATGAGCACCTGCACCTCTGTAGAGCTGTTTGCCTGTCAAGAGCTTCAGAAGGATATCAAAAACCTGGTGAGGAGCACATAAATTTCCCTGGCCCCAGTTGTGCCCCACGAGGCTCAGTCATGTTTGCCCTTTTCATTCTTATTAATGCCGAGTCACAGCACATTCCCTACCAATGAGGGCCCTGTTCATAAATATTTACAACTGGCTGAATGAAATCATACTTTGTTCCATCCACCCATCTACACTTAAGTGTGTCAGAGAGCCTAAACTATTGCACTGCCAAATACAGAGACTTCATGAAATATAAAGCCCAGCGCTCTGAGAGAGTTCAGCCAATTTTCATCAGCTGCAGATCTGGTTTTGTATATATTTTACATTTGGGACCTCATAACATCACTTGTTTCCTTGGGGCACTGGGAGATAGCCAGTCTACCTGTTTTGTCTAGTCTGGTTGCTAAGGCTTCTCATGGTTTTGTTGGGAAGTCCCTCCTGAACTTCAGAAGCTTCAGGGCCTCACACCCCCTCTCACAGTGCTCCCTAAAGCCCTCACTGTGCTTCCTGTGTCTGATTTTCCAATCTCTTCCATAAGGATGGGGATGAGCTCTTTAGTCTGTTCTTTCCCACCCCAGTGGATGAAAAAGTCAACCCCAAAAGCTGTGCCAGGGCAGGGTTAGGTTGGATCTCAGCAAAAGGCTCTTCCCCCAGAGGGTGGTGGGCACTGACCAGGCTCCCCAGGGCAGTGGGCACAGCCCCAAGGCTGCCAGAGCTCCAGGAGGATTTGGATGATGCTCTGAGGGACAGGGTGGGATTGTTGGGGTGTCTATGCAGGGCCAGGGGTTGGACTGGATGATCCTTGTGGGTCCCTTCCAACTCAGGATGTTCTGTGATTCTGATCAAACTGTGATGAGTCTCAGCCCTCTGCCAGCTCTTACTCCACTGTGTTTGTCTGGACTAAGTTGGCGCCTTCTCCAAACACACAGTTCAAGCACAGAACACAACACTGGATTTGGCTTTTTGGCCCAGGGCTTTGGGATTCTCCACAGATTATTTACAGACCGAAGGAAACTTTTAGGATGGGGAGGGGAAGGCTCTAAATCCACTTCCATTTCATTTTCCTCACAGGAACCCCCCCAGACTTTAGAGCCAATCACTGATTCTACTGCAGTAGCAGCAGGCCAGGTTTTTTCTCATATTATCTTTAGAGACAACAAGGCTCTACCCTTCTCAGCCCTGCCCTGTATTTCTATTTCCTAGTAAGACTGTGGGTTTTTTTAAATACAGCTATTAAATATACATGGACTCATGTCATTTCAGCAGCTTTTCTAGCTGCTTTTTTCTTTGCATTCCTGCTCACTGGCCACTGAAATTGCAGTTTAATGAAGGTTTTGGCTTGCTGCATTTACCCTCATTGATCCTGAATGTAAATAAAGTTTCAGCTTGTTGGATTTCAGTATGAAGTGTGGCACAATGTCCTATTTCACAACATTCAGAGATGAGGGGAAAAAAAGAGAAATGGAAAAAAACACCAAGCTTTCCAAAAGATCAAGAGAAGAGCAGTGCTGGAATCCACTGAACCAAACATGCTGATTTCCAAGGAACAGCTTTGCCCTAACACAGGCCACTCATTTTCATGTGTATATATATCCCTTGCCTTATCTTGTCTTGCAGATAAAAGTAATTCTCTGTTATTCCCTGTGGTGATAACACAGCTTCCCAGGACTGAGATGAAAGGTCCCTCAGAGGAGGGCACACTACTCCTTCAGTATACAGATTTTATACATTTCGGGTTTACTTGTGGTTTCTTTGTTGCTTTTCCTTGTTAAATCAAAAGGGGCAAAAAAAAATCAATAAAAAAGAATATATTAAGTATGATCAAAGTTCAGATGGAGAAGGAGAGACAGTGTGGCAATAAATGCCCTGATAGCCCCCAAGCCACAGACACATCATTTCATATTCTCTGTGTCTCAGTTCCCTCATCCACTCCCCTGTCTGTCCTTTGTTTCTTCCAACTTTTCTGGTCCTGTGCACACAACACAAGAGATAAAAAGTAGGGCCTGTTCTAAGACAAATAGCAAGTAAAACTGCCACAATTGAGGACAAAATTTGGCCAAGGGTGTTCAGTCCATTGGCCCCACCCCAGTTCTAATATATAAAAGCTCAAATCAGAATTCAGTGCAGTGTCAAAAAGAAAGTAACAACTACATAAACCCACTTCTTCCATAAACCTGGAATTCAGTGACATACTCACACATGATGTTAAAGGCAGGAAAATATTGACTGAAGATGCAGTTCCAGCACATCCCTTATAACTGGAATAGTTCCTCAATGTCCAGCTGCTGTGAGGTGTATTTATGAGGCATTTTGAGATGGTTTAAAGAAGCAAGGAGGAGCAGGCAGCAAACCAGCTGGCCTACCACAGCTCCTCCATGCCTTTCCTGGCCCTGTTTGGAGGGAGTGGGAGCTTCTCAAACACCTGTGTGTAGGAGAACGCAGAGGTCTGAAACCTCCACCAGTGATGGTGCTCTCACCCAGTGCCCTGCCAGACATGAACCACCTGGTGGGAACCCATCACACTGCAAGACCTGCTGAGTGTGTGATTTGCTCTGCGGTGTTTAAAACTGCTGCAAGGAAGCCCAGGGGATGTTAAGCAGAGCTGTTCTTTTCCTGTCAAAATGTGTAAACATGAACAAATATGGGGCCTGTCTGGAGAACATCAAAGCCAAGCAACACTTAGCCCAGTGCAATAACCGAGTGTGAAAGAGTTCTTGTCTTACATAGCTGCTGGGAAACGTCACCAGCCTGGGGCTGGAGCATGTGCTGGCTGTATTTCCACACCCTGAGCCTCAAGTCCTTCTTCTTCTATCTGCCTGGAGCCAGATTGTGTCAACCTTTTGTTTGCTTGAAAGTGTCCTGTCCTGCTTTTCTTGCAGCATCCCACACCCTGAGGGCCAGATGCTGCTGGTCCAGCACTGCTGACCTGGAGGCACGGCCAGGCCTCATGGAGAGTGGAGAGATCATTCCTTTAATGTCACACACAACAGAGGCAGATGGTGTGGTCACACAGTCCTCCCAGACTGTGTGGGTACCACACAGGAACATCTGCTGCTGTCTCAGCCACAGACACTGCAGACTCACCCTGCTTTGTTCCAGAGCCTTACCGTGGATTGCACACAGATGGAATTGTGGGGCAGGTTTTCATCTGTAAAAACATGAATAATCAGATTGACAAGTCCTGTGTTTATAGACTGGTTATGTGAGGAAGCTCTACAAGACAAAACTCTGCTTGGAGTTAAACTTTCGGTGGATATGACATCCTGTAGTCCAAGTATGCTGCACATGTATTTGTATTCAGGGCCAGATCTCTGCCCTGATACAGCACAGCAGATTTGGGTGAAGTCATGCTGAGTAACAGCCTGGTCTTCCCTCATTAGTTCAGCACTTTGGTTTGGTCTTGCTATTTTAAATGACCTGCCTGGGGTTTCCCATACCAAAAGTGACCTCCATGCTGCCCTTCCTCTGTGATGACACAATGGTCTCTAATTGCAAGCCCTTGAGAAAATCTTGTAGGAACATGATGGACTAATCTTGATTAGCCTTCCCCTCACCCAGCTCAGGTTCAAAAGAGTTGGCTCAGTGATTCAGCTGCAAAAATCATCTCCGACAGGAGATTTTTGCAGGATTTGCTGCAAAAAGAAAGAAAAATAAAAGGAAAGAGAGTGGACTTTCCTGAGGATGGTTATTCCCTGATGGAGCAGCCCAGAGCTGGTTTAGCCCCTGCTCTGCCCCACACAGCTTGTTCTGATAAGAGAAAACCTGAACCCACACACCACATCTTCCCTCCAGATGGGGAATTCCTTCTCTGAAAAGCTCCCTTTAAAGGGTAGACTGTTACTTTATCAGAGAAAGAAGAAGCTGCTTTCTATTAATTCTCTCTAGAACCGAGTTAATTTTTCCCCACATTTATGGTGGGCTACTGAGATCACTGATGTCATTAATCCTCTGCAGGAGTCCAGACCCCTCTGACTGAAGGCTCAGGCTCTCCACAAACCCCAGAAGTCCTGTAGGGGCAGAATGGACAGAACAGTAATTTCTGACCATTTTTTTCAAAGCTCTGTTAGAAGAACTGGATCTCCTCCCACATAACAAAATAAGTGTTTCCTTCCCCACTTACTCCTCTGGGAATAAAGAATGCCTTCCTGAGGACACAGAGCAAGGCTCTTCTTGCATCCTTTGTGTATCTTTCACTGGAGAAGTTGGAACACCAAAATAAACTCGCTGAGAGACAACTGATGACCCATAACTCAACGTGCAAAGCCACCTTCTTCCAGCCTGGAGATGAGGAGCTTCGGGGTGATCTAATTGTGGCCTTCCAGGAGCCTGCAGGAAAGATGAGAGACTATTTATAAGAGTCTGGAGTGACAGGACAAGGGGGAATGGTTTTAAACTCAGGTAAAGTAGATTTAGATTGGATATTGGGAAGAAATTCCTCTCTGTCAGAGTGGTGAGACCCTTGCACAGGTTGGGCAGAGAAGCTGTGGCTGCCCCATCCCTGGGAGTGTCCAAGGCCAGGCTGGACAGGGCTTGGAGCAACCTGGGCTATGGAAGGTGTCCCTGCCCATGGCAGGGGGTGGGACTGGGTGATCTTTAAGGTCCCTTCCAACTCAAACCACTCTGGGACTTCACGATCCTGTGACAGTTCGCAAACAAGGACAACCCCTGTAGGTCACAAGGCAGCAAATCCCCTCTGGGACAGCCCAGCATCCAACCCAAGCTGCTCCTTCTCCACAGCCCCTGGGATTTTAGTGCTGTTTTAACACAGGTACAGAGATCTTTAACCAGAGCTGCTGCACATCTGCCAGCTCACAGCTCCCACTGGGCAGGTCTGTGGTTACCTCCTCCTCCTCCCTGCACAGCCCATGCCAGGCTTTCCTCCATCCTCAACCTGCCTGGAGCCTCCCAGACGATCCAGAGGAGGATTTGCTGCAAAAAGAAAGAAAAATAAAAGGAAAGAGAGTGGACTTTCCCGAGGATGGTTATTCCCTGATGGAGCAGTCCTGAGCTGGTTTAGTCCCTGCTCTGCCCCAGCAGCCAGACAGGAACAAACTCCTTCCCCCTGTGCCAGCTCCACAGCTCTACACCTGCTCACACCACAGAACTCCTTCCAGCAAATCCTTATGAAGGCATCAAGCCCCAGCTACACTAAACCTGAGGTTTTTTATTGCTCTACACAGCAAATTCCACCCCCCCCCCCCCCAAAGATCCATGACCTAATTCAGTCTCAAATGATCCAGCAGAAGCACAGGGAGCAAAAGCAAGAAACAATGTGGAATTATGGCAGTGTATCCCTCACCCAGGATTTAAACCACTTCATCCTCGATGTGTTTTTGTTCCTGCAGACAGCTCTGTGTGTGATTTGTGGCACGAGGCAGCCATGCAGGGCAGGGAGGCTGCAAATGTTGTAGCAACAACTTAACAAATTCCTGTTCAGAGAGATCAAGGCAACATGACATTTGCAGAGCACAGGATTAAGCTGCTTTTGTGTGATGCTCCAGAAGGCTTAGGAGCTCTTGACAATTGTTTGGAGAAGAGTGACTCTATTTTTTTTCCTTTTTTTTTTTCTCCCTAGAAACAGATTCTTAAGGAATCAAGTGTGTTATCTACTAGTATGAAAACCAGTCAGGCAGAAACGTCACTGATGATAGAGAATTCATGGTGAGAGAGGCAGTAATGGGAAGCAGATGCAATTTTGGGTGATTCAGGAGGCCCATCCAGACCAACAAAGTGGGTACATTTGGCTGGAAAGGAAGTGGGGATAAGTTCCAAAAATATTCTGCTGACTTGACTTCATATTTGCTGGTGGAACTCATGAAATCTTCAGACAGGACCTTCAGATTTCATGGAGACAACTCTGCTTGACAGTGGGACACAAAACTGATTCTCTGCATTCCCTCCTATTAAAAAAAAAGAATCTAATTAAATTCTTCTCATCTTGCTGTGTAGCACATCCAATTTGATTTGGAAGAGAGAACAGACTGAATGGAAAGCTGTTGTTCATATGTATTTTAGGAAGCCCTTTCCTTCTCTGCCACTTCCCTGACAGCTCCCAGGAGAGCAGATTCCCAGTGCTCCTCATCAAAGATGACAACTCCTTTTTCCCAAACATATGAGACACAGGAAAACTGAGGTCTAGATATTTTGAGGTGGGATGTTGATAAAATTTGGGCATCCCGAACAGCTCCAAAAGCTCCTTTAAATTTGTTGCTATTGACACTTTTCCCAGTAAAGGTAATTTTATATCTAAATCCTGTGTCTTGGTGTAGTAGTTTTGGCTCTAGTCAGCATAGGTCCCCATTTAGGCCTCAGTTTTCAGCAGGCCTCAAAGGATGTGACACAGATTAGAGGGGACAGGTATCATCTGACTTAAGCAGCCCAAGAGGTATTTCATATCATCTGACATCATTAGGAAGCGTCGAGGAGTATAACAAGTCAGGGGGGAGGAGTTTCTGCCTTTTCGGTCCATGTTTGGGACCAGGAGGGTTCCTGCTCCCTGACTGCTGATATCAGGCCCTGCTGCCGGTCTGCGTGGCTGTTTACCTGGGGAAGTGAGCATATTCCTGTTAATTCCTTTTTCCCTCTTGCTGGGAGGTTTCCTTTGGGGAGGAGGTTTGGTTGGTTCAGAATTCTGCTTGTTAGCTGGGGCGACCTCGGTGAGCCTGTTGTTGTTTCCTGTCACTATGTGCTATTTCATAGTTGGTGTTAAGCTTTCCACTTCTCTATATAAATACAAGAACTTCACCATGTCCAAAGCCTCATTTCTGGTTTTTTCCCTCACTCTCCTTCTCTGGGAGTGGACCTTTTGACTGGGTACCAGGCAGTTGGCATTTTGCCAGCTTAAACTATAACACTTGGTGTCACAGGATGGTCACTTCAGGGCTCTTCTTCACCACTTTGCCACCGATGGGAAAAGTCAGGTCATGGAAGAGGATCAAACACTCTGACACAGCAAGGGTGTCCTTGACTTATTCTCTTTCTATTAAACAGTAAATAAAGTAAATTCAAACTTTCAAAATAAAAAATGTGGACAATTATATCAAACCAAATAGAATTGCATCTGCTTAAGGATTCACCCACTCCCGAGGCCACCAGCACATATAAAACCTCTGCATTTCATGGGAAAAGCAAAGGAATGTTGTGACCTTTAAGGTGACAGACAGTTGTTAAACAACAACCTCTGAGGGGAGAAGCACTTAGAGACAACACTACACTGAGAGAAAGTAGCTGTGTCAAATTGGGCCAAAATATCCTGAATTTTTGGCCTTTTTCCTCTTTTTATCTGTCTGACTCCCCACTTAAGATCTGAACCTTTTTCCAAGAGTTTAGTCTAAATCAGGCATATATATAAAGATCAGTATAATCCTTCAATAATGATGACATAATACAAACAATAAATCATTAAGAGACATTTGTAGGTACCAGCACAATCAGCTCCTCTGTAGATTTGAAGTAGGGAAGTGAAACTTGCCACAGCCTTTGGATTTAAAGCACTCTGGTGGCTCCTGAGGCAGAGAGAAACCCTTTGATTTTTAATTTTCAGCCACATTATTTCACCTGATAGTTGCAAAGTTTTCTGAATGCACAAATCCTGTTTTTTTCTGCAATTTCTCTATTAAATTCTATAATCTATGGATCTATATTCTATATAGATCACCGAGAAAAAACAAATAGATTTCCAAAGAAACGTGCTAACTCCGTAGCCTTACAGAATTCATTCCCATCTTTCCAGTTTAGTGACATATTTCACAGAGAGCAATGAAACAATTCATGACTCCTGTGGCAAAGGTCTCTCTGTTGAGCTGTTTTGTGTCCCTGCAGAGCAAAGGCCCTTGTGAGAAAGCACATCCAGGAGTTTTGTGCCAGACCACCTACTGCCCTGTTCAGCCCATGCCAGGGGCTGCAGGATGCCAAGTGGGCCAGTGGGTTTCTCTCCCCAGATGAACTGTTTGTGTCCTGGCAAGGGCAACAAGTTCAGCCCCCAGGACAAAGGCCCATTTCATTTCTCCTGCTTTCCTGTCCCACTTTTGTGCCTGTCTCTGAGCCTCTGTTGTTAAAAGCCAATGATTAATTGAGCTCTGGGGAACTGTCAGGGTGATTTTTTTTTAACCAGTGGAGTTTTCTTAACTCAGATGGTAAATACTTTGAGCTATTTGTTTGGGGTTTTTTCCCTGAAATTTTATGTTCCTAAGTGCACACTTTGCTCCAGGTTTGGTTGGGTTTGGGGGTTATTTTTGTGGGGGTATTTTAAAGATTCTTTATCAGAATTTGACATGAAAACACAATGAACCCTTGCAATGGGTTAATGAGGCTACAGCCCCATGTCTCTCCCTAACAATATAATCCAAGATCATTCTTTTTACTTCTGTTGAAAAGGAGTAAAATTAGGTACTGTGGCATAAATTAAAGTCGTATTAGTGCTGCTGCAATGAATCCCTGCCCATGGTGGGAGGGTTGGAACTGGCTAACCCTTAAGGTGCCTTCCAACCCAAACCCTCCTGTGACTCTAAGCTGGGCAGGTTACACCACCAGGGGACTGTTCTACCACTGGAAGAACCATCAAAATCTTAGTTTGGACATGGCCTTTCCTTGGGGGACAGGTGGGCACAAGCTCCATCACATGGAAACTTCCCCTTACCAAACTTGTGCTTGTTTCCAAAAGCTGAATAACACCTCGGTCAGCCACAAGCACCTTTATTCCACAGCCACATATACCTTTATTCGCCAACCACATGTACCTTTATTTCCATCCACAGGTACCTTTATTGCCCAGCCACAAGCACCTTTGTTCCCAGTCACAGGTACCTTTATTCCCTGCCACAAGCATCTTTATTCCCCAGGCACATGTACCTTCATTCCCCAACAACATGTACCTTTATTCCCCATCCACATATACCTTTATTCTCCAGGCACAAGCACCTTTATTTCCCAGCCATAAGCACCTTTATTCTCCAGCCACAAGCACCTTTATTTCCCAGCCATAAGCACCTTTATTCCCCCGCCACAAGCACTTTAATTCCCCAACCATATGTACCTTTATTCCCCTTCTATGTCCTGGCACAAGGGAGAGCTTCCAACAGACTCAAGGTCTGAGTATGTGTTGCTGTGGAAAAGAAATCTTTCCTGCTCACCCCTTCAAATCTGGCTTATTGCAGGAGCTACAAGTTCTTCAGGATGGAAACAGATGCTTCTTGTACACACGGGCTGTGTTTGGAAGTGCCACTGGAATTCATCATCACTATGGGTAACAGAGCCTTTTCAAATGTGCCTTTAGCCCGAAGCCAGGAGTGGCCAAGCACAACTAAAAGCCCAGAAGTGGAGTTCTCTGCCTGCAGACATCAATGGGAATGTTGTCCTTGACTTCACTGGAGCCAGGCTTTCATCCAATGTATTTGTACTTCAGGTTTCCCGTGGTGAATAAATAGGACTGAGGAGCTCAGTCCTGGCACCAGGGTTATGAGTCAGACAATCAAGAATGTGCACTATGCGTTTCTGCAGGAGACTCAGGCTTTTAGGGCCCTGCTGTCTGGAGATACAACCATGTGAAATTGTTCAGCCAGACAACATGACTTCTTGTTAGCAGGAGCAACGACCTCCTGTGTATTTTCTTTAGTGGACAGGAAGCCAGCAGGGTTATCAGACCCCAAAGAAGTTCTGTAGATACAGAGTTGCTCTGGGAAGCACACAGGGTCATTGGGAATGCTGGGGAAAAGGGGAGATAAAAAGAACATTGTCAAGGCTGGGACAGCCCCTGTCAAAACCTGCTGTGCAAACACAACAGTCCATGAAAGGGGAGTTTGACATTTTATAACCCAAAGTGGCATTTGGTCCCAAGTGGGAGTTTTTCCCCATGATCCAGCTAAAAGATTCTGTCCTTGTAGGAACTTATTTTTTATTCTTTTTGGCATAGTGATGTATTTCCACCACAATTTTTACAATTGTTAATAGTTCTCATGCTTTACAAACATGTGTTTGCTGCTTTGGAATTACTCTTCACATTCATTAACTCTCAGCTGTTTGATGCTATGTTGTAATTTTCCATTAGGAACATCTGACTGGAAGAAAAAATAATCAAAGCTGCGGGAGGTGAGTATTAAAAACATATCCCCAAATCTGTTATGCTGCTCCCTTTGCTATTTGGTCTGTCCTTTATCTGTTATATATTGGAAAAATTACACCATGTCTAGTATGGTTTCTTTTTCTTCCGTGTTTTAAACATCCACAGTGTGCTTTGGTCTGTATATACCTGTACCAACCATCCCAGTTTTGGGTATCTAAAGTCACTGATCATTTCAGGGGAAAAAAATTGGAGTAACTGAAACATAACCAATGTGCAAAGCAGAATTTCTAGGATCTGTTTAATCAGAAATTCTTCTAATTTTCTTTTATAGCTTGTGTCTTCTCACATGCAAAACAACACCCATCTGCTTTGAAAGATGGATGAGAGAGAGATGCCATTAAAACCAAGTTAGAGTGGCACCCAACAGTTCTAAAGTCAGGGATTTTCTCTTTTTTTTTCTCTATTTTTTGGGTTGGTTTGGGGTTTTTTCTGTAGTAAATCACACACTGAAGGTCTAGGTCTTGACAAGGTCACAGGTCTGTGGCACACAATTGTTTTTGCCAGGTGTCTTTGAACATCACCAGTCATCTGGGAATCACAAGAGCTGCTCCAGAGCTGCATCCACATGTAGCTCCCACTCAGCACAGCACATGGATACCAAGGGAGGGCTGGAGGAGCAAGACCTGTCCCAGCCTGTTACTGGTGCCACCAGGAAATCCCACGTTCTCCATAGGAAGCAACATGATGAGCTACTTTACAAATCTTTAAAGGAGATGAGTCAAAAGTCCTGGAGGTTTTCCTTCTTTGGATCATCCTCATCTCCCTTTCTTCTCCCTTTCTCCACAGGGAACTCGAGGCTGTGGTGCACAGACTTTCCATGTCTGCAGTTGCTCAGATTGCCTTGTTGTGGTTTCTTAGGAGCATTCCTGAGCTGTGAACTCGTGAATTCTTCCCCATCCTTCCAGCAGGGAAGCCAGTGCAAGGGGCTGGCATTCCCCCCTCCATGTGCACAGACAGCTCAGCTGCTTTGCATGAGGAGCCTGAGCTGCAGAGCATGGCTGAGGCTCAGGCAGCTGCTGATCCTGCCTGGATCACAGCAGGATGCAAACTGCACATTTTCCTGGAGAGACATCATCATTCTGGAGCTCTCTGAAACAGCCCCACCAGCTGCTTTTCTGGCTTGCTTGATGTAGATACCCCAGAGTGAGATATATGGAGGCCTGTGCCCTTTCCCTTCCTTCAGGCTCCTTTTAATATCCATTTAATCATGTTTACTGTTTTTCTCTTTAATCCAAATGATGACTTCAAGCAGCTCAGTCAGCTGCATGCATGACTTTGAGGGAAAGATATGTATACACACAGTTAGGAAGCTGCTTCTGCCCAGCTCACTGAAGAGGGAGGATAACACAGCTCAGGGACTGGTGAGCCACAGACAGACCAGGAGCTTCAGCTCTTGGTTCCCTTTGGATGTGTTGGCATCATATCCAGCAGATAGGCAGGGGTTTGTTCTGCCTGTGTTCAGGTCAGACAGAGCTTTGGCATGAACACACTTTTCATGGAATGACAGAATGGCCTGGGTTGGAAAGCACCTTAAAGATCATCTTGTTTCACCCCCTGCCACAGGCAGGAACACCTTCCACTAGCCCAGGCTGCTCCAAGCCCTGTCCAACCTGGCCTTGGACACTCCCAGGGATGGGGCAGTCACAGCTTCTCTGGTCAACCTGTGCCAGGGCCTCACCACCCTCACAGGGAGAAATTTCTTCCCAATATTTATTCTAAACTCCTTCAATGTGAAGCCATTCCCCCTTGTCCTATCACTCCAGACCCTTGTAAATAGTCTCCCTCCCTCTTTCTTGTAGATCACTCAGGCACTGAAAGGCCACAATTAGGTTACCCCAAAGCTTCTCTTCTCCAGGCTGAACAACCCCAATTCTCTCATCCTTTCCTGCCAGCAGAGCTGCTCCATCCCTCTGATCATCTTGATGTCCCTCTTCCTTTTGCCCAGATCAGTGAGGTCTGCAGAGATATGGCAGGTACTTTAGTCCTGTGTCTTTTGGTCAGTTCATTGCATGTGCTAAACCAGCCTATATTTGCCTCCAAAAAGACCACGGAGCCACAATCATAAACACTCTCCAAAACTTCAAACCAACTCCTCATTTTCCTTAGGTGGAGAATTTTAAGTTTACTCTTGTTTGTTGTGCTGTTGCTGTGGTGACTACCTAGGCAGGTGTCTCATTCAGATGATTGAGTTTAAAACTATTAGCCCAAGGTAACACTGTATTCCCCTCTACAATTACTGTTTGTAATTGTCCTTTCCAGTTGTGTGGAACCTCCTGAGCTTCCCACAGACCTCCCACGCTCCCAGGCAGGTGCAGCAGCTGCCAGGGCCGTGGGCAGTGGTGGCTCTTCTGATGGAGATGCTGATGCATCAGTTCTTCCTGCACAGCTTTTGGTTAGTTGTTAGGGCACTAAAAAAAACCTCCCCCTCCTCAACAGGGCAGGGGAAGAACATAAGATGGAAAACCTGTGGGCTGAGATAAAGACAGGGAGATCACTTAGCAACTACAGCCATAGGCAAAACAGACTTTAAAAAAAATGCATTGCCAATTAAAATAGATTGGGAAAGTGAAAAATGAATTAAAACACCTTTGCTTACCCCACCCCTGTCTTTACAGGCTCAGTTTGACTCCTGACTCTTCTGTCTCCCCCAACCCTGAGCACTGCTGGGAGACAAGGAGTGCAGGGTTCTGGTCAGTCCGTAACTCCTCCCTGACACTCTTGCTCCTTACATTTTTCACCTGTTCCAGTGTGAATCCTCCACAGCCCACAATTCCTGTCAGGAAATAACAAATACCCTTCTGCTCCGGGCTGGGATCCCTTTGGGGCTGCCCTGTGGGTCCCTGCTCTTCTCCTCCCCATGGCTGCAGTGAAATACCTGCTCCCCCTCCTCCTTCTGACCTGGAGCTGCTTCCTCACACTTTTCCCCTCCTCCTCCCTTCCTGTGTGACATTTTGCCTCTTTATAAACCTCATTTTTCACTGAGGCCCCACCAGTGCAATTTGCAGACCCAGCAGGTCCCTGCAGTGAGGAACCAGGACCAGACTCCCAGAGACCCCCACACCCTCCCCACACATAAACCTTGCAACCTAAACACCCAGCACACACTTTTATAAGCTTTATCCAGCATTTTTGTTTTTTTTTTACTTTTAAGAGCTGAGTCTTTGCTGCTGTAACACAACCCCTCATGAAAACAGCAGAACAAGCTCCACACGGCAGATGTGACACCGAGCAGCACACCCAGCCCCTACTCCAGGCTCCAGCTGAAGGTGGCCTTTGCCAAAGCTTCTTCCTGTGCCACAGAAGCATTGACTCGCTGCTCTGAGGTGTGGAGTCCTTCAGGAGGGGAAGAACGTGGTGAAGATCCCGAGGCTCCTCTGCCCATGAGCGCCCACGGCCCCGGCGGCCCCGTGTGAGTCAGCACTGAGGGCTGGCCAAGCTCCTGTTCCAGCAGCACGAGCTCCCACAAGCTCACTGCTATTTAAGGTCATTCCTTGCTGCTGTGGGGCCTGAAGCCAAAGCATCTTGGCAGGGCTGGAGCCAACTCCTCCTCCCCAACGCTCCCCTCGGCCGCTGTTCTGTCACTGCCTCAGCGCATCCTCCAGGCTGGGGTGGCTTCCTCCTCCTCCACCACCTCCACATGGCACTGCTGGGGCAACACTGGCCATGACTCTCCCAGCAGAGCAGCTGGAGCTTGGCTTGCTGGGCTGGAAATCAGGGAAATCACTCATGGATACAGCTGGGGCTCCGGTCAGACCGTAAATGGGGAGCTTTGGTCCTCCTCACGTTGAGCATTTCAACGATTGCTTTCATGTGACTGTGCATCCGGCGCGTGGTTTGTGGGACGTGGGTTTGGGATAGAGCAGCCTCCTGAGCCTCCATAAATCACACAGGGCTTCTGAGTAATCCTGCCTGGGAATATAGTAGCCCTTAGCCAGGAATGCTGCCTGGATGCACAGGATGGAGGTTTTTCCTCAGCCACACTTCACTGCAGTGAAACGCATGTGAAGGCACAGGGGCACCTTTCCCACTCCTCTTTTCCAGGTAGATGGGACTTCAATGTCAGCCTTGGTCACATCTTTGTTGCTGAGAACACTTTGTATTTGTCACCAGTTCAGTGATAACTGCTAACAAAAATATCACTGAGCAAAGAAAAACCAACCCTAAATCCACCAGGAGCTTGAACTGCTGATGGATGACTAGAGGAGTGGTAGGAAATGCATCAGAGATGGACGTTAACAGCTGTGGGTAACCTTCACTTACTTCCCTTCTCTCCAGCTTGCTCCAGAAATGGAAGAGTTAGAAATAAAGGTACCAGTTAAAGATGTGTATTCACCAATTTTCTCCCAGCCAGAAACCCTGTGTGATCCCAAGACATGCACAATCCTTAATGCCATCCTTCCTCCTCACCTGGAAAGCCCCAACAACAATCCTGTCCTGCAGGGCTGTCACAGAGCAAAATGCTGCCAAGATTAGGAGGTGCTGCTTTAAGATCAAACCCAGTAAGGGTTGTACCCTGATTTCAGAGCAAGAAAAGCAGACAAACTTCTGAATAAGCTGAAAAAACATCATTTTAAATTCCACTTCTGTCTTAACTGTATTTTTTTTAATTCCACTTATGTCAACACCTCATTTACCCCTAATCAATTCATGTCTCCAGTTGCAGCTGAGGTGAGAACCTTCACATTTAGAATAAAAACCTTCAAAGAACTAGGTAAATAAGGACAGGTTCTTGATCCCATGCCCAGCCGTTGGGGATTACTAAGTAATGCAAACACTTCATTAATTATCACAGTAACAAAAGAGGCCTCTCACAAGGAAGACACCAGTACATTGAACAGCACATTGTTCAGATGTTAAAAAGGACCAGGAGAGAGGTGGAGCCTGAAAGAACTCCACTGTTAAAATCTGGACTCAGAGGAGTTTATTTCAAAAATGGTCTCAGAGAGCATCAGTGCAGGTGAATTCCACCTCACCCAAATCCATGAAGGCAACCAGTTGTGCTCTTCTCTTCAGCTCAGCCCAACAGCCAAAGCCATTTCGGGTGAAGGAGCCTTTGAACCAAGACACAGCACTGTTGGACTGGGAGCAGGGATGGGAACCCTTGAGTCAAAGCTCCCACAGCAGTCACTAATTACCCCCTGGCAGACTCTCAGCTTCTCCTCAGGAACTTGCTCTGCTTTGTGTCACTGGCTAAATATTTATTGGAGCAAGGACAGGAAGCTGTTTCCATCTTTTTATCATATTTCATATCAACAGGAGCATTTGGAATGGGAGAGCAACTCAGCCCAGATGAGCTGCTAGAGAACATTGGAGCCAAGTCTTTAAGCCAGGCAGAAGAATTAAGTAGAGAAATCCTGAGTAGAACAGGGAACAATTTCACCTCAAGTTTTTTCCCAGCAGGTCAAAGCAGTCTCTAAGTTCAGATCCTGAATCAGACACACAAGCCTGAGAAGGCAACATCCCTGTGGTGGAAAGTACTAGAAATCAGCTGTGAAAGAGCTTCCAGCTTGATTAGTGTTGTTATGGATATGCATAAATGAGCAGAAATTTAATCACTGCTGATCTGAGGAGTTAAAAATGAGATTCAGAGATTTGGGGAATTCAAGACAAGCTGGCAGGTAAGTGAGAGCACAGAGAATGACTGCAGGACATATGCAGTGGGGTTTTGTGTTCAAGGGGACAGCAGGGCACCCAAGCTCCTGTAGACAAGCTTTCTCTCATGAGTGGATCCATAAAATCATGTTCTTTTGGATGTGCAAAGTCAGCTTTGCCAAGATCACACCATTAAATATGTTATGAGAGCAAAGGAATAACCTCTCTCAATTTCAACCATCTCAAGAGTCTAAGAAATATTTTTGATTCTTATTTCACAAGAGAATATAAGTGGGGAAATTGTGTCCTGGGTGCCATCCAAGACAGAGCAGGTAAAAAAGGAACAGAAAATGCTCGTGTCATGAAGCTTCTTCTTTTATGTTGCTCCCAATTTCTAGAAAAACACAGTGAACTTCCTTTGAGTTCCTTGTCTGGGCACCTCTTCAGTAACAGCAAAGCAACAATAAAAGCTGGTGTATAACAATATGCTTGCTGGATTTTTATGAGGTTTATTTCTGAACAGATGTTGATCCCTTTGTAAATTCAGAACATGGTTTGTGTTGTGTAACCTCCTTTTCCATGTCAGTCAAGCATCAAATGGAGAAGCTGAAACAGTTTCTTTCTTACCAACGAGAGGAGATCCTCTTTCAGCTGGAAGAAAGTTGTTTTGTCTAAGGGTTGGTTTGTTGCTTATTTTTTTTTCCTCAGCATATCACAAGTATGCCAAGAACATACAAATAAAATGCAAACAACATGTACTTCAGAAAAACAAAGAGCCAGGATTTGGTTTGAATTTAAGACAATTGAAGAGGTGATTCTTTCTGAAGCAGTTACGTAACTCAAACAAGTTCCACACTTACCAACCACAAACCTACCCTGGTTTCTGCTGGGATAGAGCTGATTTTCCTCCTGGTAGCTGGTTCAGTGCTCTGGTTTGGATTTAGGAGGAGAATGCTGTTGATAACACAGTGCTAGTTGTTGCTGAGCAGTGCTTACATTAAATCAAGGAGCCTTCAGCCAGCGAGGAGTCAGGAGGGGACACAGCCAGGACAGCTGACCCCAGCTGATCCCAGGGACATTCCACACCATCTGTGTCCTGCTCAGCACACAGAGCTGGGGGATTTGGCTGGGAGGTGACAGGCTGTTCCTCAGGGACTGCCAGAGCCAGCAGAGCAGTGAGCAATTGCAGTGTGCTTCACTTGCCTCATATATTCTTTTATCACTATTATTTTCCCTTCCTCTTCTGCCCCATTAAACTGTCCTTATGTCAACCCATGAGTTTTATTTTTTTCCCCAGTTCTCTGCCCCATCCCACTGAGGGTGAGTGAGGGAATGGCTGTGTAGGTTAAACCCCAACACCTACTCAAAGCCCAGCAAGCTGCATAGATTTCTCTTTGCTTCCACACTCGGAGAAAAGCGGAATAACAACCGGATCAGGCACTTCTCCTGGTGTCAGCCAGCAATCCTTACTTCAGGGAGCAAACAGCATCATGCTTCAAGGAGAAAAAGTGACTTACTCAGAATCCATTTTTCTCCCCCAGTTGTGGTCCTGAGGAACAGGCACAGCTGGAAGGCTGAGCTGCAGCAAAACTGCAAAGCTGCTCCAAAATGCAAGATGGTTTTCAACTGAAAGGGAATGGGTTTAGATTAGATATTAAGAAGAAATTATTTACTCTCAAGGTGCTGAGACCAGGTTGTCCGGAGAAGCTGTGGCTGCCCCATCCCTGGGAGTGTCCAAGGCCAGGTTGGACAGGGCTTGGAGCAACCTGGGCTGGTGGGAGGAGTCCCTGCCCATGGCAAGGGTGGAATGAGATGATCCATAAGGTCTCTTCCCACCCAAACCATTCTGTGATTCTCTGATTCTAAGCTATACCATGAAAGTTCATGATAAAGTGTATATATCCCCCTGCCTTCAGCAGCTGGATGTGCTGTACCAATTCTTTTATCATGCAAAGCACAAAACCCTGCACATTTTGTAACAGGGCTCAGCAAAACACCTTGAAGGATTGTGAAAAATAGCTGAGTTTCTTGTAAACTTCTGTTATGGCTGAACTGAAAGGCTGAGAGAAAGAAAAATCAGCGTATTGGGGAGAAAGTGTTAGCTCTGAAATAAAAACAAGCCTGGTGGAAATCTTAGTGAGACAGAAGCAGCTTCTGGGGAGGAAAATGGATAGCACAGCTCTCTGCCCACCTGCCAGAGCTGTGGCACTTGGGGTAACCAGGCAGGACAAATGGAGGGAATGGAGCAAAGACCTGGAGGAAAACATGTATTCCAGGAAACAGAAGGACAAAGTGGTCTTTATCCCTGCTGAATGAAACCCTGAGCCCAAGGGGTACTGCAGTGTGCGCATTCAGCCTGGTGTCTGTTCTCACAGAAATGGAAAAAATGACTTCCAGCAATGTTTTCCTTGAAAAGGGCTGGTTATCAAAGTCACTTTTGTGAAGATGAATCAAAGCTGCCCGCACTGTGACTTGTGCAGATTTCAGGACCCTGAGGTCTGTTGCTGTTTGTTGACCCCATTAGAACTCAGGAAAGCAGAACTCACCTCCCTCCTCATTCACCGCTGATGCTGCTCAAGAGCTCACAAACCATTTACATTTATAGTGACTGTAAATCACACACTTGGTTTGCTATGAGGGCACAATCCTAAAACATTAATGAAATAAGATTTTTTTTTTCCTCTTTTTAGGAGGGACAACTACATCTTCCTCATATTGTCCCTGGTGGCTGCTAATCCTTCTCCAAATATTACTTTTGCACAGGAATGAATGTTCAGGGAAGCTCTGGCATGCTGTGCACCGTGGCCTCTTCTCCTAAAAGGAATGTTCTTGGTTGTTAAAGCCTCAAAAATCTTGCCTTAATCATTCACCCTCATTTCCACTGGTAGTCAGTTTGGTCCATGCAACTTTCCAGCAAGTGATGCACAATGTATCTCCATCTTAATTGAATCCATACATTCAAAAAGAGCATTTTTCACCCCAAACTGTGCTTCAGGGCTGATTATTTTTTACTTCTGGAAGAATCCTGTTCCTTCTGAGTTTTGTTCTCCCATGTTCACTGGCCTTTCTAAAGACTGTATTGTAGAAACAAAGTTCTGAGCAAATAAACCTCAATTTCTTTTGACTTCCCTTGTGTGGGACACTCGAGACATTTTCCTATTTCATAAAAACGGTGTTAAAACAAAGAGTACTGTTGCAACACTAAAAAACCATCCTGCCAAATACCTCAGAACTTACAAATATTTAATCCAGATCACTCCAACTCTTATTCCCTGAAATGTTCTGCTCCTTTCTAGTGCAGAGCAGGACTTTGGCCCATTGTTCCAGGCAAGGATGATGTGCAGGGACAATACACGTCACTGGGAATGTCTCAGAGCCAGACTCAGCCCTAAGCTCAGGCCAACAGGGAGATGTTTAACACATTAGAGCATCAGGGCTGCAACCAGTCAGTGCTGCATCTGCACTGGGATGGATCTCACTGGCTCTGGAGCTCCCCTGGGAGCGCAGTGGGATGTTGGAAGGAAGGAAACTCGTGTTTGTCACCCACGTTCAAAGCAGTAACATGAGGCAATCCCATCACAGATGAAAGTGAAACACAAGGAGTCGTGTTGCAGTGGGTAAATCAGAGTATCACGATGAGAACAACCAGTGCAGTCAATGTAGGGACTGTCACACGTTATTTGGGACGGTGAGGTGGGTTCAGAACAGATCCCAGAGGGTCAGAATCAGTGGCACAGGGTCTGACTGGGGGCCTGCCACCAGTGATCCATTCTATAGAAAAGGTGAAATGTCAAAGGGATTTTTTTTTTCATGTCACATCAGGATGAAATCAAACCATTTTGATCCCATGCAGACAATGAAATACAAACCCCAAGAAACAGCTAAGAAATCAGTGGCCATTGCACTCCCAAGAATTGTGCCAAAGTGGGTTTAAGTTGCATTTCAAAGTGTCCTAAATCAGGAGAGCATCTTGATCAGCAAGACAGTCAATCTGTCCTATCAGAGCTGCAGCACTTCTGGATAAGGAGCTGAACACAGGTCTGATGACCTGAGCACTCTCCCAAACTGAGTTACCACAAATCCCCTCTCCAAAAATGGGGTGACCTGAATGTGACTCCATCCAGTCCATCCTGGGACACTTCCCTTCCCTGGACTTCCACCACTCATTCCAGTTAAGGAGAAAGAACTCTTCCAGATAAGTTTCATCAAAGCTGCTCCATTTCCAAGAAGAGCTTTGGAAACCTGCCAAGGTTTTAAAAAATTCTCAGCCTTCCTCTGGTGGTAAAATGACTCCCTACATCAAGCTGAAGGAGCAGCTTGGTGGAGAATTTTTGAAGATGTTGCTGCCAGTAGGAAGAAAACATCAGGCAAAACAAACCACTTGGAAAATCCCATTTCAGGAGGCCAAAGAACACGTGTGGCCATTTTCACATCTGAAGATTAATGGAAACTCTGTTTTTATTATGATTTCTCTTTGGGTTTGGGGTTTTATTGATTGTTTCTTTGGAGGTAGCTTGGTGTTGTGAGTATTTTTTGTTTGTTTGTTTGTTTATAAAATGCCTTTTTAAGACTCAAGAACCACCTCTCTTTCCTCTGGAGGTCTCCGGTGGGTACCTGCAGCTGCAGATCAGACTGTCCAGCAAATCTGGAGAAATCCAGTTTCAGGAGGCCAAAAAGTAATCCCTGAAAGCTTCACATCTGAAGACTATCAAGCTGATTTTATGATGATCTCAGGTGTATTTTATTTTAGTGTCTTTAAAAGAACCAAGTCTCATTTGTCACATAATAAATATATTAAAGTCTTCATGGAACACTTCGTTAGCAAAACAAAAAAGACATCAAAAAGCAATCCAGAGCCATTTGTACATCATCTTCCCCTGGGAATGTAGTGCTCTTAATTGCTATTTTACACTGATCATCATTTTTCTTCACTAGCTGGGCAGAAACAAGTCTCATTTGTACCAAAGAGCAAAGCTGATCTGAATGTCTAATCCCCCTACAAGCCCTGACACCGTGGGATTAGATCTGTTACATTTTCTTATTTTCCATTGAAAGAGGAAAGTGGAAACCACAGTATTTTTTCACTCCCTGGATTTAGAGTGTCTCCCAAGGAATGTTCTCTATCTAAACATTTTGCTTTGTAAATAAACAATTTCCACTGCAGTTGTTTGCACTCCAGCGAAAGAAATGAATGTTTCAAGGCACAGTCATGTGCTGAAAATAAACTCCACCAAAAATACAAACAGATCCATGTTCTCCACCCATCGGGCCATTAATGCTTCTGGCAGCAAATACTTGTGGGTACAGACATTACTGGAGAAAGTCACATTTTAGGCTTTGATCTTTATCAGAGCAGGAACTGCTAAGCCCTACCTAAGTGCTTTTAAGAGCTGAGTTGTGTAGAAGATTCTCTGCTCCAGCACAGTGAGTTGTAAACCCCCCCCAGCAGATGGTGGAGCATCAACTCTTCCCAAATCTCACTCATCACAGCATTTCTGTAACTTCTTTTAAAAACACTTTGAAGTGACAATCCAAAACACAATTTTGCTTGGCAAAAATATTATGTTGGTTAAAACAATCTAAGGAGAGCTAAAAAACCCAGTGAGGGAGACGAGAGTTTCACTGTCCCCTCATTTTCAGAGCAAGGGCCTGAAATTCAGGAGCCGCTTGGCAGTTCTGGGTTAATGGTTGGACTTGATGGTCTTCAAAGATTGTTCAAAGAGTGTTTGGACAACACTCTGAGTGACACAACAGAATTCCTGGAGTGTTTGTGCAGGGTCAGCAGCTGGACTTTGATGATCCTTGTGGGTCCCTTCCAACTCATATTCTATGATCTTAAAGTTCTTTCTCATCCTCAGTGATTCTGCAGTTCTAACCAAGGGATTCTCCTCAGCCTGGCTGTGCCATGCTGGCTTTTTACTGCAATTATATTCCCTGCAAACACATTTAGGCTTTCCCACCTTTTGTCACATCTGGATGGTGAGCATTTTCCCCACCTCAAGGAGAAATCACCCAGGAGTTTCTGGAAGGACTCAGCATTGTTGTACCCAGAATTACTTTGTACACAAAGCAGCGTTTCAACCATAATGTTACTTTTCCAAGGAGAACTCCGAGGCTTTAACAACATGAATTCCTGCAAAACCCATCAACTATCTGCAAGGATTCTGCTCCCTCCTGAAATATTTGCTGCTAAAGACATTATTGTCTCACAGGAAATCATTACCTTCCATGCACACACTGCCTACCTCATATTTTTTGGTTGCATTACTATCAAAAGTTAAACTCAGAATTAAGCCTGAGCTGGGATGATCATTACCTGTTTGTACAGGCAAAGCACCCTATTCATGTACTGACCACACAGAGACATCCCCCTTGGTCCAGACTGGAAAATGTAAACACTCTAAAACTGCCTTGTTTCTTTTAAAAATAGGACAGAATAAAGGGCTCCTTCATTCCAGGCAAGTCCTGAGGAAATTGGAGCATTTTGTTGCCCGTTCCTCTGGATTACCTGCTCACATCTCCATTTCATTCAGAAACCTGTGGGTCTGTGCAGTAAGGAATGGAATTCCCCCTTTCCCAGCAGGAAAAGAAACAGTGGTATCCGAAGATTAACCTAAGGCAGCCACAAAGGAAGGCTGGGAGCACACCTGGAATGCTCCATGGACATCCTCTGAGCAGCCAGACCGTGCCAGCACTGCCTGTTCCACTTCCCCTGCTCACCCACAGGGCTTTGGGCAGGGGAGGGGCAAAGAAAGCACTGAGGGTGAGATGCTCTCACTGTGTGTCCAGAACAGCACCAGGCTGTGACTGCCTCAATTGTTTCCTACCCAGAACAGGGAGGGGGAGATTCTAAAAACCGGACTGAGCTCCAGAGATGAATTCCAAACCTTTCTATAAATATTCATTCATTCAAATGTGTCAATGTTACTTATTTTATCACATGTACTTGGAAGCACACAATGGTTTGTGTCGGAGGGGACCTTAAAGCTCATCCAGTGCCACTCCCTGCCATGGGCAGGGACACCTTCCACTAGACCAGGTTGCTCCAAGCCCTGTCCAACCTGGCCTTGGACACTTACACTGTTACTCAAGTCAGCTCTTGAAGATGTCACAGCCCAAAGTAGCCTGAGGATAGAAACAGAAATAGAACCAACCACATTCCTCAAAAGTCTCCACCACAGAAGCAACCCTGTGAAGATGCC
This sequence comes from Sakesphorus luctuosus, assembly GCA_013396695.1. NCBI lineage: Eukaryota > Metazoa > Chordata > Aves > Passeriformes > Thamnophilidae > Sakesphorus > Sakesphorus luctuosus. The sequence continues at coordinate 2,273,148 of VWZD01003876.1, read as the reverse complement.
CCACCTCCATTAAGTACTAAACCAAAGGCTCTTTCTGCCACCTTGCTGTCCCTGAAAATCTCTGGCACTAATAAAATCCCTTCCCAAGGCGCCGTTGTCCTCCCCTGAAATCCACTCCCCCTTTTTTCCCTTTCTATACAAATGAGCCAGAGGGGCAGCATCTCATTTCTCACCTTGAGGAAGGATGAGTGCTCTTTTAAACCTTCTCCATCAAGGAAAAATCAATTCTCGCGAAGCAGGAAAACAGTAAAGCTCACAGATCGCTGCCTCTACAGTTTCTAGGAGAGAGAACAGCAATTGGAAAGGAAGAAGTTTGTTATGAAGATCACAAGTCAATAACATTAATTATTGTATTGCGACATCAGTGGCTCATTAAGAGAAACATTTGTTTTCATACAGAGCACATTTAACATCTCTTTTACCTATAACTGTGAAACAAAGAAGTCCCAAATTCTCATTACCCCCTTGTTTTAACACTCCGTCCCCTCCTGTTCATGTCATTTGTGCTCCTTTCCCTCGTCCTTCTTTGCCCCTTAGGGAGGACATCAAACCCCTCCATCGATTTTGCAGCTACAAGTCAGAACCTTTGAGTCCTCCCAGGAACGTGGAGCTACAAAGCCAGTAATGGCCATGATGACCCCGTGCTCAAGAGAGGCAAAGCCCTTCTTGGGAGGCACATCTAATTGATCTCATTTTTGGGGACCAGAGGCACACAGAGGTTCATCCTTGGATGTTCAACCTCTTGCCCAGGGTTCCAGTGAGTCATTCCAAAGCCAGAGCTTGCACTGGGAGCCCCGAGACCTTCTTCCTTTGCTCTAATTAATTAGCCATTTCTGCTCTTATTTCGTCTTTCCTGACTGATGACTCAGCTGCTCTCTAAGGAGGGCATTATATCCCACTTCGTGAGGGGCTAATTCCTCCTTGACACACGCTGGTGGGTACAGCACGACCTGGTGTCACCGAGATAATCAGTCCTTTGTCTCAGTGTGCTAATTGAGACAAATGGCTCTAATGAGTCATGTTTAGGTGTCTGCTTCAGTGTTTCCTCTTTGTTTTCTGCTCCTGGATTAATGCCTTCATTCCTGGGAGGTGACTGCTGAAAGTCCTCCTCTCTAAGAGCCACTGCTGACATACAGAGCTTGTGCTATCTCATTTGCAAAACATTCTGCTTATTCAGATTTGCTATTCGAAGAGCCTTTGGAGAATTCTTTTTCCACGCCAACTGGTTTTGAGGTTAAAAGCAAACGAGAAGAACAGAACCACAACAACAGCTCCTCTTCCACCCACACTCTTTACACGTGAATCCAAAAATGTGAGCCCATCGTTTACCGGCTCATCATTTGGGATTGTGGTTAAATGATTTTATCAGCCAAATATTAGGCAGCTGTTAATAAGGGGCATTCCTGCCCCAGCTTTCCCCATGGGAGCAAGGAGCCTCCACCTACAGTGCCAGGGATGAACAGGGCGCCAACAGCAGCATCTGATTTCTTTGCAGCAGAGCCTCCTATTTGGCATTTTCCAGGCTCATGTTTTCACCTTCGCAGGGCAGTCAGTCCCTCACAACCAACTGCTTCAAAAAACACCACCTAAATCACTTCTCCAGAGAGCAAACCCTGAGCTGTAAACACAGGCACTTAAAATCGGAGCTAAAACCCTAAACCTGAATTAGGTGACACTTCCTCACTAATGGGTCGCTGAAACCTGTGACCCTCTGCTTTCTTTCCTCTTTTAATCCCAGTAGGTTGCAACTGTAGCATAGCAAAGGGATTTCTTTGAGCTCTTTGGCTGTGCTTAGGCAGTTCTCAGTCCTGTGGCACAGCACAGGGCCTGAGAGGCACTGAGATTTTCACACAGGACCTGTGCTCATCCTCTTTGCTTCTAAAGGTCCATCTAAACACTCTGCCAGCAGCCAGGTGCTTCTGTCTCTGTTGGATGGACAGGGCTTGGAGCAACCTGGTCTGGTGGAAAGTGTCCCTGTCCATGGCAGGAGGGTGGAACAAGATGAGTTTTAAGTCCCTTCCAACCCACATCACTTTATAATGCCACAATTCCACGTTTGAGACTGGCTAGACATGAACCTCCTCCAAGCTAATGGTCACCTGGACCCCCTTGCAGCCCCTCCAGCCCCAGCCTGGTTGCCACATCACCAGGGCTGCTCGGCTTCTACATAGAGGCCAATTCATATACAGGTGGCTACAGCAGGCACTTAAACACAGTCATAAAGCCACAGAGACAGACTCTGCTTCTCCTCAGGCAGATCTATTTCTCTGTTTCACCAGAGAAAGGAAATCCCCTTATACAGAGTCCTGCAATTTTTCTCTTTAAGGGCTCTGCAATCCCACATATCATTGGAGCACATGCAGCAGATGGGATTGGATTCAACAGTTGTGCATTTTCCCCTCAGAGCTCCTCTCAAATCAAAATGTTGCTCAGCATGATATTAATGCTAGAGGTAAAATGTTTTTAGAAAATGCCTCTTATTCAGTGGAAATTAAAATCTGACCTAAGACATCCACTGTGAATTAAGGCAAAGAATGGACAGGAAAAAGAAATCTCCTCCTGAGCTGCACTGGAACCACCCATGGGCATGCCCAGCATCAGGGATTTACTGAGTATCAGGGATTTACTGAGCATCAGGGATTTAATGAGTATCAGGGAATTACTGAGTATCAGGGATTTACTGAGTGTCAGGCACAGGCTCAGGGAGTTTAGCCAAAGTTGTTTAATGACATAACAAAAGGGCACAAGTCTGAGCACAGACACACTCAAAGGAGGGCTCACCAAGTCAGTGTGCTGGAATTTATTCCCAAAAGCAATAGTAAAAGTGGTGAAAACTTGTATCTTTTGAGAACTTGTGATAAAATCACTTTTGTAAGATCAGGTATCTCATCAGACACATTCCTGTCCCTGCCAACCCACCTGCAGCTGGTTTTCCATGGGGGTCCCTCAAAGGCAGCAGGATGACACCAGCCACACCCAGGACAGCAGATATAGTCATGTGGAATGGCTTCAAATGGGAAAAGGGTAGGGTTGGATGGAATATTAGGCAGAAATCCTTCTCTGCGAGAGTGGGCAGGCCCTGGCACAGGTTGCCCAGAGAAGCTGTGGCTGCCCCATCCCTGGAAGTGTCCAAGGCCAGGCTGGACAGGGCTTGGAGCCCATGGCAGGGGATGGAATGAGATGAGCTTTAAGGTTCCTTCCATCCCAAACCTGTCTGTGACTCTGGGAGATAGGACAGGGAGGCTGCTGAGGTACAGCTGACATGGCTTTGCAAGGATCAAAACTGGACTCTGTTGTTTGCACCCTCAGGTGAGACAGGTAAGTGCAAGACAAGACCATCAAGGGCACTGGGGCATTTGCAAATAGACAGCATTGAAAGATGAGGCAACATATAAGCACTGATCCATTTTATCACAACTTTATTCATCTGGATTGCATAGAAGTGTTAAAAGGTATTTGGTGTCACCAACCTTGGTCCCAACATTGAGCCTTAACTCTTTAGGAAGGTGCTGCCCCTGCCCTTCCCTCCATGAGGCAGAAAACACCAAGTCTGGGTAAAGAGAAAAGTTGCCACCTGGCTGTCTCTTTGCTGGCCCCAAGCACATAGTTCCAGTTTATGCCCTTCACAACTGATTAAATTCCAGGCTTACTGAGATTTTGTTTCCAGCCTGGAAATACAATATATAAACACAGTACAATCATGTGGAAACAAGTTTGGATGAAGAAGTTTGTGTCCTGATAAGTGGTTAAAGTGGCACCAAAATATTTGGTTACCACTGTAAAGAAATGGGGTTCCCCTCCATGCTGGGACAGCTAAAATGGACAGACAGCTTTATGGATTCTATCTAAACATTTACATAAGGACACCTCAGGAAGTTCAGTCTGAAGTATCAACAAAACACACTTTTCTGCCCCCTTCTCCATTGCAGCTTTTTACAATTTCCATGAGACTCTTCCAGGCTGGTCCTCTCTCGGGGACATAAATACCCGAGGGAAGCTCTAAATATCCAGACATTGCAAATAAAACATCTTTTTAAGCCTATTATTGAGCTGATGTTTTTATAGAGTACAGGAGACTAAACCAGGCCATTAACTGCATAAACAGCCCAGCTCTGTTTCAGTTTTGTCCCTACAACTCCAGTTCTCTTGCTCCACAAAGCTCAAAAGCTGAATGACTTCACACGCCGAAGTCAGAGCCAGGGAAGAGCAAACATCAGAAGAATTGAACTTGAACTTTATAATGAGCAAGTTAAAGGTCACATCTGCTGCCTGACATCTGGAGTTTAATCAGGGGGGGTTAGAGAAAGCTCCCAAGTGCCCACTCCTTCCTTCAGCCATCCCCTCATGCTGAAGGGCTTTGCTACAGAATATTCCAATTTAATTCACAAATTCTTTAATGGTAACAGAAAATGGACCATTCCTCTGTGTCCAAGTCTTCTTCTTCACGGCTTTGTAGCCAAAAATGCTCATTTAAGACCTTTCCTTCTTGCGACCGAAACAAACACAATTCCCGTTTATCCTTTGAAGAACAACCAAATTACACATTATTCAATTTTCACTGGATTGATCTGCCCCTGCAAAAATTAAAAATATTCAGATAAAACAAATCATACCAAAGGAGCCAAAATGAAGAGACAAATTGCAAGCTGGGGAGATGAAAGACAAGTTCCAAAGCCAAGACCAACATTATTTTGAGAAATGCAGGAAAACTCTAAGCTGTCTTCTCTTAACCTTCCTTCCCTTCCCATCACGAATCTTTCTTTTACACCCTCAGACACAGTCCTGGGTCTGCTCACTGGAGTCTGAAGTGCTCCAAAACCACTGAATATCCAAGGTGAGACCTACAGCTACAAGAGAGAGGATTTATTCTCCTGGAAGCCCTTCAGATCCCCTCCTCTGCCCCTTTTCCCCTTTGCTTGATTTCAATGCAAAAGCAGTTTTCGAAAAAACAAAGGGCCCAGTGAAGGATTCAATAAATTCTAAATTAAGTAAAAACTAAAATATGCCATGGATTTAATTTAAACAGCTGGAATATATATATATCTTTTCAATGGGCTCTAAGAGGAGAGGAAGGAATTTAAAAAGGGAAGAGAAAGTGTTTTGAAGACAGCAAAGCTCTGCTGCAGATTTCCAGAGGGAATTGAATTCTGTTCCTTAGACAAAGGTGAATGAATGGGGATTACACACAGAGTAATTTTACAGTGTGTGGTAGGGAAGGAGCATGAAAAGGTGTTGGGGAACAGTGACACTCCTTATAAATTCTGTAAGACATTTTGATAGTAAAAGATGAACTCAGTTTCTCACTCCCTTTAAATCATAGACTCATAGAATGGATTGGGTTGGAAAAGACCTCCGAGATCATCAAGTCCAACCCTTGGGCCAACTCCAGTCCCTTTACCACATCATGGCACTCAGTGCCACGGCCAAGCTCAGCTGAAAAACCTCCAGGGATGGGGAATTCACCACCTCTCTGGGCAGCCCATTCCAATGCCTGAGCACTCTCTCTGCAAAGAATTTTTTTCTGCTCTCCAACTTCAATTTCCCCTGGCAGAGCTTGAGCCCCCCGTGCCCCCTTGTCCTATTGCTGAGTGCCTGGGAGAAGAGACCAACCCCCACCTGGCCACAACTTCCCTGATGTGGCACTTCCAGACAGTGCTGAGGTCACCTCTCAGCCTCCTCTTCTCCAGCACAAACACCCCCAGCTCCCTCAGCCTCCCCATAGGACTTGTGCTCCACTCCCTTCTCCAGCCTCGTTGCTCTTCTCTTTGTTTCTTTCACTTTCTCAAGTGGAAGTAGAGCCCAAGGGCTTTTCCTGTGTATGGGCCAATCCTGCTCACACGATCCAGTCTCACTGGATCCACACACTCTCTTTCTGTTGTCCCACCCTCAATGACTTTGAAACTTTTGCATCCCCACTCCTCCACCCCCAAAGCATTTGTGCTCTCTGTTGCTTTCCCCTAAACCACCATCTTAAAGAAAAGCATTCAGAACCACTCAAAGAAGAAAATTTGGAAAGCGATGCAGAGTTTCCACACCCATCAACAATAAACCACCACCTGAGACTTAAGGATACCCCAAAATCCTTGGAGAAGCCAGCCTGGTACTATGGCTCCTCCTAAGGAAATATGGACCAGCAGGTGGTGCTGGAACCAGGAAGGCTTCATGGTTTGCAGGAAGGAGACATTCTGCTAAAGCTGGAGTCACATCTTTGCATGCCAAATCCCAGTTCCTTCCAGAAATGCCTTCTTTGACTTTCTCCTATTTGGACATCACCTGCCTTCAATTATTCTTTCCTTTCTGCAAGTTAAAACCACCAAGTTGTATTTTCAGTGACCACCAGATCCACTGAAATCTTCAATCTCAGGATCCCAAGATTTAGACAACTTCACCAAAAAGTCCCAGCTGAGGGGAAAACACAAATACAACAGCAATGCTTGTCCCCCTTTGATATTTGTCCCCACAGCTCAAGGGAGAGCAAATACACAAGGCAAAGGCTGGGGGTTCAACGCCCTGCTCTGCCCAGGCTGCCCAGGCCTGTGTTTGAGGTGGTCATTGTAACCCTCCAGGAGCCCCTCTGTGCTCACCTGCTCAGCAGCTCCTCCACTTGGGAATCCTCCATGTCCCAGCAGAAGAAACTCTGTTCTTCTGTTTCAATGTTATAGATTCACAATTACAGTGCCTGCTGGGAATGCAAGAGGGGTAGGCTTGAACCTTTTCAGGAAAGAGAAAGCCGAGCCAGAATTTTACCTCTGACTGAGTATCTCCACCTACAGTGGAAGGTGTCCCTGCCCATGGCAGGGGCTTGGAATGAGTTGGTCTTTAAGGTCCTTTCCAACTCAAACCATTCTGGGATTCCATGACTCTATAGTCTGCCTCAAGACAAGGCAGGAACATCATCTTTAGGGCTCTGCTTTGCTTTAGTCAGACCAAGCTACAAGTGTTTGCAGTAAAATAAATTTAAGAGGTGGTTTTATTCCAGAGAGAATTGAAAATACTAAAAACATAATTAGAATCAAGTTCATGTCTAGATCCAGGCCAAGAATAAAGAGGAAAACAATTGTTCAGACAACTCCTCTATTTGATCCATCCTGTTCCTGATTAAAGTGTCTTGTCTTTTTCTTCTACTTCCAACCCAGTTTCTGTCTCCACACCCTTGTCCCAGTCCCCTCCTGATTTCCTCTCATTCTTTCAGCTTCCTCCCCAGGGAGCTGGGCCAGCCCACTGCAGATGGCAAGGATGGGTTATACCCCACAACTTGCTGTCCTGGCAACACTCAGGGTGCCCTCCTGGATCTACTGGGCTCAAGCAAAGCCTTGACCTCCTGGCTTTCCTCAGGCAATGTAGAATTTCAGCAGCAGAAACCTCCCATTTCACTGGGCAGCAAAGCAGGTTTTTTACAGGGACTGATGTCAGCTTGAACATGTGGCAATTGGAAAGACAACATTTACACTCTTGGAACAGCAGAAAGTGTTTCCTTTGCTTTGTAATTAGCTCTTCAAGTTGATCCAACCCCATGTGCTGCATTAAAAGGCTTCCTCTTCTTAGCTGCCATCTCTCCAGTTGGGAAAAGGGACTGTCACATTGCTCTGGGATACATCCTTCAGCCTGTTTGGGGCATAAACCCCCAAAACTCACCACCAAGTGGATCACACAGAATTGAAAGGAGTCCTGCAGGGTTGGGGATGACGTGAGAATGATGTGAGAATAGGTATTACTGCAGCTCTGGAGTGGGAATGTCAGGAAACATTTCCAATCCAAAAGGAGGAACCACCTGCACCTTCACCCACAGCCAAAGTTGTTCTCAAGATGGCAGATGGTTCTATCTCCTCTCACTGTGCTTTTAATGTCCACCTACAAGTGTAAACTCCCTCTACCCCAAGACACAAATTTCCAGCAGCCTGTTGAGGCGACACAAACAACTCAAGGGGTCTTTGTCTCCCATGCAAAGAGTGGATGATGATCCAACCTCCTTTGAGAGCTACAACACAGAGCGCCCCACAAAGACATTGCCAGCAGGAGACGAATGCTTTCTAAATTTTGTCCCATATTTTACAAGAAAAATATTCTGCGAGCTCTGGCCTGGAAACACTTTTTAATTCCAAGTTTGCTGTGAAATACAGAAAAAGCATCGCACGAGCCAGTTCTCCCATTCTATAAAAATAAATCTCAGCATGAGATCCACATGGAATACATTTCCTCCTGGGCCCTTTTTCCCCCACAGGGAGCTAAACCAGATTTCTCAAATTCCCCCAGCAGGAAACATTCTGTGATGTCTCCACTGCACCACTGCACCATCACATCAGAAGCTGTGCAGTCCTTATGCCTAATTTTGTCCTCACAAAGTTTATTCCTGGACCATCTTATTTCCATCAGCAAAAGGAACTCCTTGAGAGCAGCTCTGCATCCAATTTATTTTTTTCAGTTGGAGATTACCCTCTTTTCCCCTTAATAAACTATTTCTAATGTCCTGTGCAGAGTTGCTTTTACGTTTTTTACCATCAGTTGTGACAATTAGACTGTACTTTAAACTGGGCCTGCGACCTGCAATTATCTGACCTAATAATCTATGTAGCAGGACATCAATCCATCTTGCTGCTGCCCTTTGGGAGGTTTGGATATATAAAGTCCTGCCTTGTGGGCACACAAATAGCAATAGGACAAGGGGGCACGGGGGGCTCAAGCTCTGCCAGGGGAAATTGAAGTTGGAGAGCAGAAAAAAATTCCTTCCAGAGAGAGTGCTGAGGCATTGGAATGGGCTGCCCAGAGAGGGGGTGGATTCCCCATCCCTGGAGGTTTTTCAGCTGAGCTTGGCCGTGGCACTGAGTGCCATGATCTGGTGACGGGACTGGAGTTGGCCCAAGGGTTGGACTTGAAGATCTCAGAGGTCTTTTCCAACTCAATCCATTCTATGATTCTATTCTAAATCAATAATTGCTAATTCCTCATTAAGAAGGCACAGAAATACGAATAATTATGCTTTGACTATTTAGCAGAAATCTTTTAAGGAATGCAACAATTACATCAAGCTCAGAGTGCCACACGCTCTGAGTTTTTTCCTAAAATAAGGTATGTGGTTTCCTGAGAAAAGCTGCAATATCAATTAGAAAATTGGAAACTTCCAACAGAAATCCTGAATTTTGAATTCTATTTAAAAATATAAGCTTCTTCCTAGAGAAGCATTTTCAATTCTTCTCAATTATCTAAGTGAAAAAAAGAGCTTTGGTGGAAAAAAACCCCAAGTAGTGCCAGTAATTACACAATTTGCCAAACCATCCCATGCCATGAATAGATTTGTTAGGGGTGCACACTGAAAACTCAGTTTTAATTTGTCTATTTTCTTAATTACAAAACAAAATAAATCACAAGAATTCAAGGGAACCCTCCCAGCCAGCACACAGTGGACTTGACACAGTGCCTAATTTTACCTGCACCATTCATATCTCTCATATTGATTTCCTGGGAAGTAAAATAAAGCTTCAAACACCTCAGCCTGTTGTCCTGGATCACACAAAATTAATAGGCATTGTACAGAACTGGCTGAGTGACAGGCTTTAAAGCAGGAGGGAGGAGGTTTGCTCCGAAGAAACAGGCAAAATATAACGAAGGAACAAGGACTAGTTGAGTTTGGGGTCTGTTTTGTTGTTAAAAACCTTCATACAGCCATTTATTTTGCCTTTAAAAACCTTCATGCAACTGTTTATTTTGCCTTTTAAAACCTTCATCCAACTATTTCTCCTGCTTTTAAAAACATTCATGCAACAGTTTATTTTGCCTTTCGAAACCTTCATGCAAGTATTTCTTTTGCCTTTAAAAACCTCCATGCAACTATTTCTTTTAAACACCTTCATGCAACTATTTCTTTTGCTTTTAAACACCTTCATGCAACTCTTTCTTTTGCCTTTAAACACCTTCATGCAACTCTTTCTTTTGCCTTTAAAAACCTTCACTCAACTCCTCTCTTGCTTCAGACCTGGAAAGCAGAGCCCTGTGAGCAGACCACGAAGAAAAGCCCTGATTTAGGTCCCTGTCAGCATCCCAGGGGTTAGAGAAGGACATTCCCTTGCCCTCAGCTTGTCCTGGAGATGAACCTCATTAGCTCAGTGTCTGAGGCCATGGAGGGGAACAGAGCAAAGCTCCAGAGTGGCCCAAAGCTCCCCAAGAACCAGAGCAAATGGGCACAAACCAGGTGAGGGCATTGCCAAAGCTGCGCTTGGGCTTGTTCTCCCCTGGCTTTGGGTGGGAGGAGAAGGGGGGGTTGTGCCTCCAGCTTTCACATGGTGGCACGGGAAAAGATTAGCTCATCTTGCAGTGCCACACAGCAGCTTGGCCCGTGTTCTTTCCCAAACATCACCTTTCCCAAGGGAGAGGGAATTTACCCCCTTGTCTGTCCTCCAATAAGTGTCACTTGTCAAAGTGCAAACCTTCCCTTGCAGCCAGAACTGCTCCAGAATGACAAGAGGCTGCAGGGAAACAGCACAATGACCCATTGAGCAGGAAAAGGAGAAAGCTTTTGGCCACAGGGCACTGGTGCAGGTCTTTGTGAAGCTGAAGGAAAGGTAATTAGAGGTCTTGGATAATCTATTCCACTCACGTGTGGGCTGTGATGGAAAAAAGGACCTCCAGAGCTCTTCCAAGGAATTCAAAACACTGCTGGAGTCACTTGCCTTGAACCAGATGGCATTTCAGGGCAGTCCCCAGATGGCATTTCAGGGCAGTCCCCACTGCAGGAAATATTTGCAGCACTGGAGAACCTCTGCTGTACAATGGCTTTGCAGGGGTTTTTGGCATTTCAAGTCTAGCCCACTCCATTTAATGCCTTCTGCCACCAAAACGCTGCACAGGTTTCAGGGAGGTCAGACTTGGAGTGGGAGATGTGAAGAACATTTACCTGCTCTTGTGAGAGAGAAATAAATATTGATAATCCCATCAGCAGTACTTTGGTAAAGGTACTCAAAGAAAAAAAAAGAAAAAACCCCAAACTAATCCAAACAAATAAAGCCCTTTCAGAGTCCAGCCTGGATTTACTGGATTAAATATCTATGCTGGTTTAGAGATAAACCAGCAGGAGAAATGAGCTCAACACAAGAGAGATTATAAATCAGAGCTACAATTTAATAATAATAATAATACAGTAAATACACTGACACAAAGGGAAATTGCTTTCAACTCCCAAAACCCAGCAGTATAACCCAGTGCCCTGGGGTACAAACCCAAAGGGGTTTGTTAGCCCTTGTGCTGAGACCCGCGTGGTTCCCCCAAGTCCAAAGCAAAAGGAAGTGAAAAACCTGTTGGTGCAGGCGATGGCTGTGGTCTGGTCCAGAGTGGTGGTCTCCTCCTGTCGAGGTCCTGCTGCTCCTCTGGATCCGACGAGAGGATCTCCAGANATTGAAGGGTAAAAACAGGCAGATATCAGTGACACCCAAAAAATCCCTGCTGCAATCAAAGTTTGTAAAGCTTGTCATAAAAGGAAAAGTTGGATCAATCACGGTGGGAAAGGCAGTTACCCTGGGATGGAAACACTAAAAAAAGAAGAGGTGACAAATTGCTGAGTGCAGCTAAGCTGAGGAGAAACATTTGGGAGAATTATGGCATGTTGGAAGTGCTCGAGATCTGCCAGGCACAACAGGTGTGTGTGGGAAGACCAATGTGGTGCCTTAAATATTAAGGAGAAGGGAAGAGGAACAAAAGAAAAATCAGGCAATTAAATAAAGAAGACAGAAAACACAGAATTAGAGGCTTCCAGCAGCAGGAACTGTTGAAGTGACAGATTCCTCTCAAGAGCTTTTAAACACATTGAAAGAAATCACCCTCCCAGGAACTCAAAGTCTGAGCAGACAAGGTACACAAAGAAAGGGGTGGAAAGGGGAATAATTATCCAGAACTCGGAATGGGGAACAAAGGGACTAAGTTGTCACACAATACCTTGTGTTTGAAACACCTAATCCCGCAGTCTGAGCAGTAAGGACCACCCTTTCTCCTGCCAGTGTATTTTTAATTGCCCACAACTCAAAGGAAAGGAAGGCTCTGTCACCGAGAGGTGTTAATCCTCCTAATTAAGGGGAATGGTTGAAAAGCAGTTAAGAAAACAAGAGAAAGAGTGAAAGGAAAGGAGCTGAATAAACATCAGAAATAAACACTAGACTTCTGGCTAAATATGACACTTCCATCAGGCAGAGGCCCCAGGGGAGAGCAGGGCTGGGGTTTCGTGGGGATCATTAAAAGCCTGAGGGGCATTTTAAGTAGTGCAGGCTATAAAAGCACCCACTGGAGCCCGACTGGAGTGGGCACAGCAAGTGGCAGAGCTTTGGGCATCCCTTCAGCTCCCACTGCCCATTTTCCACAGGCTGTTTTCTTGGCTCAGCAGGAGAAACGACCCAAATTGAAAACTGAAGACATGAAAAATCAATGACTATTTTCCAAATCCTTTGTCCTTTCATTTCTGCATCCCAATCCATAAATTAAGAGCATGGAAACCACCATCTTCATGGAACAGTCAGACATCTCTGGTGGCATGAGCAGCAGTGGGATGCACTTCTGTAATTAAGCTAATTTTAAAGCTCCATCATTAGTGCACTCACAGAGCAGCAGCTGCATTGGCAAGTCACAGGCACAGCACAGACTGGAACTGAGGAGATTTCCCCAGCTTGAATGGGAATAAATGATTTCACAAGCATGTTCTATTGATGGGTTTTGGGGCTCTTCCTCTGCAACTACAAAGCACTTGGGATTTCATCCTTTGCAATGAGCACTCCTGATGCCTTAGCAAAAATTTGGGTCTAATGCTCAATGTTAACTAAATTAAGTTCACAATTACAGATCATGTCTTTAGTCTTCATTGCATAATTATCAGAATTCTTGTTCTCATACTTTGCTTTTACCCCCCTCCTTTATTATTTTCAAGCTTGGTTGAAGCTTTACTTTCTCACCTTTGTCCTTTTCCTGTTACAATTCTCGACTCACAGCAGGTTTCCCCCAGTGCTTTTGGGCTCTGCACTGAGCACCACTGAAGTCCTTGCCAGTTAAATTCTGAAATTATTTATTTTACTGATTCCTTTTATCTCTTTATCCCTCTATGGGCTTTATTTTTGGTACATTTTAACATTTTGCCTATGAATAAACTCCTAACTTGAGGCTTTGACCTCCACAACTTCATTCCCACTTCCCTTCATGTATCCATCTCTTTTTACATCAAGTTCAGCCCTACTTTTGCTTCCCACATCCCAAAGTCCTTGAAAAAAATGAAACTGCTAAGGAAGTGTTTTTGCAGAAAGGCATAAAAGCCTTCAAGTCCTCCCTTGGGCAGTTCAAACAATGGAATAAGGAAAGTCCTGTTGCCTCAGCACTGTCAGGGCAGCAATTCCCCAAAGTGCAGCAGGGTTTGAAGGTCAGCAATGCAGCCAGTCCCCCTCAGCTGGAATTCCTGCCACACAGAAGTTATTGTGCTGCAGAAAGGATGGCAGAGACTTACTGAGGATTTCTTCCTCTTCCTGAGCAAACAAGGTCAGACATGACAGGCAAGAAACCCCCAAAGTCAGCAAAACAAAAAGGGATTGTGTTCTCCCAGGCCAAATATGGCCAAAAGGAAGGGCGGGAAAGGCCTTTGGAGCATGAGAAGAGAGAGCTTTCAAAGGCAGCTTTTCTTTCACAGGGATGCTATTTCAGCACAACTCAATCCCAGGGAATTTCTAGAGGAAAAAACCTAAAGAGCAATAATTGCCAAAGCACTGAAGTTGAACAAACAAAATACCAATCTGCATTCTGAGAAATGGACTTGGCAAACTTTTGGTTTGATCCTCTGAACCTTTAGAACGAGAAAAAGCAGGAAAAAAAAAGTATTCAATCAACACATTCTGGACTTCTGAGTCCAGTGGTCAAAATATACAGAATATTTTTTACTACAATAATTCATTTAACCTCAGAGACTCGATTTCATCAGCACTTCAAGTTTAAATTTCAGAATGTAGAGTTTCATGTTTAAAGGTGTATTATAACAGAATGTCTCAAAGCATTGTTTGGAAAGGAAGAAGTGTTTTCTAAACCAACCATTTCCTGAGCAGCTTTGGCTCTCCCCACCTGAACAGACAAGCAGACAAAGCTCTGTGCTCATTGCAACAGCTCAGCACTGGAATGAGGAGCTGAGATGATCAAAACACACACTTTCCATGCACTAAGAAAATTCTGCAGCTGACAAGCTGGTGGAATTGTGTGACACTATGAACCCCCACCCCCAGCTTTCAAATACTACTATTTAGTTTGGATTTTTTTTTAATCAGTTTTATGCTGTACAAAGACCTGAGCGCTAAGAGATGTTGGATGATTTTTTAAATTTTTGTTACACGAAGCCAGTTTAGTCAGTGAGGCATTAAAAAAGGATCAAATTGCAGTAGAGCATTAGCAAAAATTTAGATATCATCTTTGGAGTGTAACCTAATTTCAGAAAGCAGCACCGTGCTCCTCCCAGGGGGGCTGACATTTCAATATTTACAGGATCAAATGCTAATATGATAGAAGATTTTGCTCAACCCCCTTTCCTTGCCAACAGAGGACTCAGCTTTATAATGTCTCTTGGAGTTTTTTCCTTGTATTTCCTTTTAGATGACAATAATCAGAGATTTTTCCTATTCTACATTCAGCTCAAGGCAGGGCTTTAACAATGCTCTGACTGTGGGTCCCAAGGCAAAACTGGATGAGGAGCTTCACAAAAAAATATATCAATGAAGCAACAGCTTTCTAGAAGCTTTCTAGCAGCCCTCCTTTGGGTCCCAGCCTTCATGATATCATGAATATCTTGTGACATCATGACAATTAAGCTGATTTTGACTGATTTAACATAATTAGATATGAACATGCAGTTGCACTAGAAAAGCAGCAATCCCTTTGTGTCCTGGCACCTTTTCCCTAGGAGGAATCTTTGTCCGTCCGGAATTCTGGGCTGAAAAATGGCAATTTGCCAGACCAGCAGGTGCCAAGAGGACTGAGCTTTGTGCCAAGATAAAAGGTGGCAGCCTTGGGCTCTCAGGTGCCACTGATGCAGTTCACTTAACACTAGAAAAGCAGCGATCCATTTGTGTCCTGGCAACTTTTACCTGGGAGGAATATTCTTCCATCTTGAATTCTAGGCTGTAAATGGCAATTTCCCAGCCCCGCACCTGCCAAGAAGGATTGAACTTTGCACCCAGATAAAAGGTGGCAGCCTTGAGCTCTCAGGTGCCAATGATGTGGTCCGATAAACACTATATAAGCAGGAATCCCTTTGTGTCCTGGCACCTTTTCCCTGGGAGAAAATGTACAAAATATATTCATTTATTATCAAGAGTTGGAATATTAATTTAAGCACAAAATGAAATTTTAGGAACTCATTTTTATAGAATCATGGAATGGTTTGTGTTAGAAGGGAACTTAGAGCTCATCCAGTGCTACCTCATGCCAGGGGCAGGGACACCCACCACCAGCCCAGGGTGCTCCAAGCCCTCTCCAACCTGGCCTTGGACACTCCCAGGAATGGATGAAAACTTCCTTAGTACCCCTGAGGAAAAAAAAAACAAAACAATTTTATCCTAAAATTGAGACAAATTGAGCCTGAAGGATTACACGTGTTCAACAGGGAAGACACAGGAGATGCTGAGCTGGCAATTCTGCTCGGCTGGAAAAGCTTGGGATTATCACTACAGGAAAGGAGGGATCACCACAGAGGCAAGTTGTTGGGGTTTCAAGTAATTAAAGTAGTTATCTCCAATGAACTGGCATGATTTGATGTCTTAGGGTGTGCTGGATAAACAGCACCTGAACAAAATTAAGATTTGCCTACAAATAACCAGTAAAGGGATACAAAACCCCCTGTGCAAAGCATTAACCCTTTCTCTGCACAGAATTGGTCCCTCCACTGCTAATACTAATAAAACATTAATTTTCATTTCCATTTTCCACTGGGTGGAGTAGGACAGGCAAAAAACTCTTTCCCCTCTGTGATCACATGTGATCCCTTCCTGATTTCTCCACTGAAATCCTGATCATTACAACCCTGCTAAGATTTCCTCTCAACACCCAAAGCTGAAAGAGTTCTCAATCTTCTTTTTTACCATTCAAAGCAGGAAATTTAGCCCTTAAATATCTCCAGGGCTCTGGACTTGGATTCAGAGAGATGCCCAACAACACCTTTTTCAACTGAGACCATTATTTCCTCTGGGTTAACTGGAGTTTTTATGGGTCAAGTCACAGCTCTGTGTAGAAAAACTTGCTAATTTATTGTTCTAAACAGTGTAATCTTCCAAGGCTCCAAGTATGTTATTCATTAGAGGTGACATTTGAGTTTTAGGGGGTGGTGGATAATATTGGTGTTATTTTTACAGCCATTTCCAATGAGCTGGTGGTTAAATTGATGCTGGGGTTTGATGTATCTAAGCAGGGCAGTGGGTGCTGCACTGTGGCTGTCATTTCATGGAACAACTCCTGAAAGAAGAAATTCCCACATCCCTACCCACTGTTCATTCTAAACATAAATAGAATATATTAATCATTATTAACAGAGAAAAAAAGAACCCACCCTGCACACAGAGGATGAGCTTTTCTTTCTCCTGGAAGAACTCATAAGAGGACTTTTATCATGACAGACAGAACATTAGAGAGTTTCAAATTATTAAATGCAAGAAAAAAAAATCACATCTCTTCCTCCACAGAGATTAATGTAAAGCACCTTGGGATTTCTCTACATGAAAAGATTCATCTAAAATAATTGTTGTAAAAGTGCTTGACAGCATTTGTCACACTCTGTCCTTTGAATGGGTGACAAGTGGGATCCTGGCCTGTATCAAAAATAGCGTGGCCAGCAGGCCCAGGGCAGTGAGCCTTCCCCTGGACTCTGCGTTGGTGAGGCCACACCTTGAGTGTTGTGTTCAGTTCTGGGCCCCTCAGCTGAGGAAAGAGATTGAGGGGCTGGAGCGGGGCCAGAGAAGAGCAACGAGGCTGGAGAAGGGAGTGGAGCACAAGTGCTGTGGGGAGAGGCTGAGGGAGCTGGGGTTGTTTAGCCTGGAGAAGAGGAGGCTCAGAGGTGTCCTCAGCACTGCCTGGAACTACCTGAAGGGAAGTTGTGGCCAGGTGGGGGTTGGTCTCTTCTCCCAGGCACTCAGCAATAGGACAAGGGGGCACGGGGGGCTCAAGCTCTGCCAGGGGAAATTAAAGTTGGAGATGAGAAAAAAATTCTTCACAGAGAGAGTGCTGAGGGATTGGAATTGGCTGCCCAGAGAGGGGGTGGATTCCCCATCCCTGGTGGTTTTTAACCTGAGCTTGGCCGTGGCACTGGGTGCCATGGTCTAGTTAATGGACTGGAGTTGGCCCAAGGGTTGGACTTGATGATCTCGGAGGTCTTTTCCAACCCAATCGATTCTATGATTCTGTGATTCTATGATCTCTGTTAAAACCTCATTCCATCCAGCACCAGGGAATGGGAAGAGAGGAGCAGCCACAATACATTCCCAGCTGATGCAACTGGAAAAGAATCTGATGCAAATTCCAGTAGGAGGTTTCAAATACTTCCCTTCCAGCCTGGCTTTCCATTTGCTGACAGATGCTTTTCCAGACCTGCTTCCTCCCCAAGCCAGAGAACAGCAATCACCCAGGCAGGGGCTGCAGCACAAAATCAGCACAACAAGAAGGATTAAACCTCGTATTTTGAATGAAACTTGAGCACATTTGCCAACATCAACAGGTACCACAGCATTGTTTCCTGGAGATCCATCTGCTTGTGTAAGCTGTCCCAGTTCTCCCTGGCAGGGAAGGAAAAGCTGCTTTCAAATTTCACCTACATCAGCATCACCGAGGAGCAACACCACAAAAACAGAATTAGTTCCAGTTTATATCAAGATTACTGAGGCTGAAGCCCTTGAAATTCCAATTTTCCACCCAGTGAAATGAAGACAGGAAACAATACTTGCCTACCTTATGTGGGATTTGGGCTGACGTATTAACATTTGCTCAGCGCTCAAAAACTTCCAGCTCAAGTAATTAATGTATTTTAAATTTGCCTCAAGCTCATCCTGGGCTTAATAGCAGTGATTTCAATCAACTCACACCAGATTTTTGGTCAGCCTTTTTTTTTTTTTTTTTGTCTGGAGAACACTATATTTTGTGGCAAAATCCAAATCCAGTACAGGCTCTCCTGTGGCACAGACACACAAGTTTCCTTCCCTGGCATCAAATCCCTGTGCCAGTTCAGCTCAGAATGAACCTTCTACAGGAAAAACAAGAAACAACACAGAACTCAAGCTAAATGTCATTCCCTCCCCACTTTGCAGCCTCCAGGAGAAAAGGAGTTTTGTTTCAGGGGTTTTAATTAAAACCTCCCTTCTCCAGCTGTTCTGGGTAAACAGAGATCCATCACTGGGCTTGGAATGCCAAGAACTGCAGACAGGAATGGGGCAGAGCAGGAAGGGGGAGAGAGGTGGTTGCTGGTGCAAAGCAGAGAGTAGAGTGAGGCTGCATTTTCTGTTGTCCATGGATATGAGCACAATCAGCAGGAGTGCAGAGAAGAATGGGAATCCAGCAGTTGGCAATTAGTTTAAGAAACCAAAGTCAGAGATAAAACCATATTAAAACTGTAATTTTCATTTTAAAAGCTGCTATTGAATTACCACCAGTGGCTGTTGTTGAAATCCCCCATCAAAGCCTCAGTTTATCACTTCAAAATCCCACTCATTCTTTACCTTCACCTGCATTTTTGTCCATCACCAAAATACTTCAGTCCTGCTGTGGAGTTGTTGCCTTCCTGTGCTCTGTGTGGGAAGGAGATCCCAGTTCTGCAGAACAGAATCCCAGGAAGGGGCAGATTGTGAGGGACCTCAAGGGGGGCATCTGGTTCCACCTCCCTGTTCCAGCAGGGCCACCCCAGAGCACATGGCACAGGATGGTGTCCATGTCTGGGATATCTCACACACTCTCTGGGAAACCTGTTCCAGTGCTTGGTCACACACAGAGGGAAGAAGTTCTTCCTCATGGTCAGGTGGAACTTCCTGGGCATCAGTTCCTGCCCATTCTTCATGTCCCATTGCTGGGCACCCAGAGCCTGGTCCATCCCTGGCCCCTCCCACAGCCACTGGCAGATGTTGATGTTCCCTCACAGTATGTTCAGGACTCATAATGCAAATAAAGTCTGGCAGAACAAACTAACCACCAATATTAATGAAATCAATTAAAATGTCTTTCAAAAGACAAGCAGAGAAACAGGCAGTGTCCTCTCTTCTCACATCCAGCTTCAGGAGGGAAACCAAGGGCAGAGCTCAGGAAATACCTCTCAAAACTCCCTCAAAACTGCACAGTTAAAGGCTGTTCCTATACTGTTTTAGGGGTCCTTCATTAGCTTATCTGTAATATAATTAAGAGGTTTGCAGGAGCCACAATAACAGGGGACAGCTGATGAAAACATGGCCTCTGTCTTGAGCTGGTTGCCAGCAGAAATCAACAGCCACCATTGGTTTCTTTTGCCATCAAACAGGAAAACAAACTCATTACAACTTCTTTTATAAGAATTTTATTGAGAAAGTGACATGTGTTGGAGATTAAAATTAATGAAAGAGAACCAAAACCTCATAATTTTGGAACAGTGTGTCCTGGAATGCAAGAGAAAATTCAGACCTAAAAAAATCAAGATTCATTTTCACAGAAAGTATTTCTCCTTTTCTGCCAAAGAAGACAGAAAGAAAACAGCAGATTTAATGAAAAAGAAGCTGAAGCCCAAAATTTCAATAGAAAATAGGGACAAGGATGGTACCAAAAAGTGAATTTCAACCTTCTGTGGCCACACATGAAGCAGCCACACAAAAGCTGGGCCTGCAGTGCTGCAGGATGTGGATGCATTGAGAGGGCTGGGACTTCTTAGGAGAGAAAAACCTTCTGCAGCTGGGCCTGGTGGAGCCCAAGATGCAACAATATCTGGATCTATATGAGGGGTGCCAATTGGGAAGTACTCAAATGCAGAATTAGCATATTTAACAGCAAGGTCGTGACAAACACTGGCTGTGTTTTGGGACACCCCTGGTTTAAAGGAGGCCCCGAGTGGTTCCTCAGCTCTCAGCCCTGGCTGCATTTCAACCCAGGTGGTCACAATGTCCCAAGGCCACTGAGCAGTAGGATTTGACCACAACAGACTGCATGGATTTATCTTCAGACCAAGCTGAAGTCCCTCCACTGCCAACCAAAACATTTTACATATCCCAGGCCTTTCCCTCCCCCCCTAAAAACTCCTCTATTTTTCCCTGTTCAGAGAAAAGGCTGAATTCATAAAGAATATTCAGAGCTGAAATGAGGAGTTTTGTCACAGGGTCAGCATTTTTTACACAAGGAGCTTAAGCTTCTCTTGGGCCAGCTCAGAAATCAGCCAGGGAATTGTGAGTTAGGAAAAAACTCAAATTACTCCTCTGCTTTCTACACAGAGCTCTTTGAAACAGCTTAATATAGTTGAGTTTAACTGAAGGAAACAAGCTCTCCAGGTCAACCTGTCTACATATGGACCCCTATGCTTTATAAAATGTCCCTGCAGGTGAACTCTTTATACCCTGAAGAATGTGCATTCTCCCACCTATATCCCTTTCCCAGAAATCATAGAATCCTCTAGGTTGGAAGAGACCTTTAAAATCGAGTTCCTTTGACCCAGCACTGCTAAACCACATCCCCAAGTGCCACATCCACGTATTTTCTGAACCAGGGATGGTTCCACCACCTCCTCGGCCAGCCTGTTCCAATACCTGACCACTCTTTCTGTGAAGAATTTCTCCCTAACCTAAGCCTTTCCTGGTGGAATTTGGTCCTTCCCTCTCGTCCTGTCACTTGTTAGTTAACAGAAAATATCAACCCCCAACTTTCTACAACTTCCTACTGCACAAGGGTAAAACAAAGCAAAATTAGGAAGATTTTTTAGAAATTTTCCAGAGTAAAACATCAACCCCCCACTCCAACACGTCTGCTCCTGGGGCAAAACTGCTGACAAGGGCAAAGCTTCACTAGGATCAAACCCAAGCCCCTGGGTGGCACCAGAGGGGCAAGAGTTTGATGTGGAGATTGTGCATCACCAAAAATCTTCCAAGAGCGTGGGAAACGGAGCCCCCTTTGTGGGAAGGGCAGAGCAGAGGCTGTGGGGGCGATGGGCAGGGGTTGCCCGTGCCCGTGTTCCCCGGCCTGGGGGCAGCTCGGGCTGCGGGCGCTGTTCAGCCCGCGGTGCTGAAAGCCCGAGCGGAGCCGGGACGCGATCCCGGCGCGGGCAGCGCTGGCTCCGTTAATCTTCATTAATTGTCTTGGTTTGAGCTGGCAAACCGCCAAACCTCCAAGTACAGGGTCAGAGCATCCCCCCCCCCACACACACCCAGGAAAGGGAGGAAAAGAGAGGGGAAGGAAAAAAAACTTCAAACTACTTTTAGACTAAAACTACAGATATTTTTACAGAAAGAAAGAGACAATTAGAAGAAAGTACAAATATACACTCACACAAGTCACAAACAGCAAGGAACAATTTCTCACTTCTCAGTACATACACAAATCTCATTATTTCAACCCCAAATCGCCTCAGAAGACTCAGTCCCCAGAGACACAAAATCTGAGCAGAGAGGAGAGAACCAGAGCAACACATTTTACTTCCCCGAGAGCCAGTGGTGGGCCAGGCCCTCTCCATCTCCTCTGGGACAGCATCACGCGTCCTCCCCCGAGGAAGCTGTGGGGTGCCTGACCAAGCTACTCCCACACTGATTCTACTTCCCGGGAAAAATGATGTCGTAATATAGTATAGAATACAATACTACTGGCTAGAAGAAGTCAGCTGACAGCTTCAGGTCTGATTTAAACTCAAATTTGGGCTCACTTAGGTGAACCCACAACATTAATGAAGATTCATCTGCCACCCACCGCGAGCTCCTGAGCTATCAGAGCTGCGTGTCCCGTCTGCTCATCCTTTTTAAACCCAGTTGGACTCTAAGCAAGTTCTTGTCCACAACATAGATTTTTCCCCCCCTGTCGTATCTGACTCACGACCAGAAGTAAAAAACTGCACCTCAAAAGCTCCATCCATGTCCCAAATTCTCTGCTGCACCTGAAAAGCCTCTTCTGTTTCAATCCTGCGCATTTGTTGAGGGCAGAGAAGCAGCCACAGCATCAAAATGTCCTTTTCAGGTATGAAAATTCTGGCAGCTTTAAAAGGCAACACTTGAGGTGAAGCTTTAAGGACCACATGAGCATCAGTAAAAGAAAATGAAACAGTATTTGATGCATCTTTAACAGGAGAAAAGCAGAAACTACAACCTGTCCAGCTTTTCAACCACAGTTCATGCTATAAGAGTAAAAGTTAAGGGTATGCTCCCAATTTACCAAAAGCCTTAATTTATCAAAAGCATCCAAAATTAATTGAAAACTATGATTTTTATAATGTAGTGCAAAATCCTAAATTATAATTCCAGGCTGAAACAAGTATTTAAAAGTTTGCCCTACAATTGCAACATCTGTTGGAGTAAAGATGAGCAAAACTCCAGAACACAGGATGGAAGATCAGCTCAAGCAGATCCACTGCACAGGTTTAAAACGTCCTTATGTATTTTACACTCCAGAGAAAGCACCAGGAGGCTGACCCAGCACAAACATTTCCACACTGCAGCAACTGTGCTTTAAGAAAGAGGCTCATTAAATCCATCCATGGAAAATTCACATCTGCTAAAGGGGATAAAAATAGAAAGGCAAGAAATAGCTTGTTCTTAATTCTTTCCCTGTTTGCCAGCCAGAGTTGAAATAACTACTACAAAACCTGCCTTTAAGCTGGATTTTATATATTCTTATATCACAGGCACTAAAAACCTGGTTTCAATATGGTTTTCCTCATCCAGCTGAGGGGATACACAACCTGCACATGCTGCTCAGGAGGGTTCTTGCCTGGGGCTTCTTCATCTCCTGAGAGGAGCTTCAACCAGAACATCACACACAGTTCCAACTGCACAGAACAGGATCCCCTTGTCTTTCCCCTTTCCTCGTGGTACTTTGGCACCAATTCCTAGAGCTTGAAATACAATAAGTAGAACTTGGAAGGCATAAACTCCTTGAGACACTCAAACCACTCAAATCAGAATCTCTGAAGGAACAGAACAGGTATTTTATTAATTTTTTTCCTCACCAAAGAGAGCAGAGCTCAATCTCCTGCTGTGGTAACCACAGGCTGAGGGCTGTGATGGAGACATCTGTTATCTGACAGATTACATTTGCACCTACTTCTATTAAATTCTTTCTCCAGCTGTTTACCTTCTCATTACTGAACTACCTGAACATCTGTCCCTGCAGAATTAATCCTTGTAATGCCACTGAAAAAAAAAAAAGGGCAATAACAAAACTCCCCAGCATCATCCAGAGCTTGCCAGGAGTGTTCCAAGGAAATTAAAATTCCTTAAGAAATGACATTGAAGCAGAATCTTCTCCCCATCCAAGAATACATCATTTTCTAGAACAAAGGCTTTTCAGGTGCAGAATTGTATTTCTGGTCATATATATATATAAATATAATAAATATATATGTAGATCAGGAAGGGTGACAGGGGATTATGGCACACTTTTAGATCTGTAGGGATTTCTTCTTTTATTTCAACCTTAGAACTGGAATTAGGAGCCCAGAGAGGAGGAAGAGAGTTATTACTCAATTCTAGAACTCACTGGACAGTCCCACACACTTGGAATGGTTGGGAATTCTTCCAGCAGAGGCACAGAGAGCTGCACATGGCGCTAGACAGGAATTTCTGCTCAGGTCTGGAGGTCAGAGCTGGGGGTGCTGTGAAGAAACAAAGTCCCACTGAGGATGGTGCCCCAAAATATTTGTTTGGGAGAAACTTCAGACCTTTATTGTGTTCAAATCAGCACTTGCTGCTCCAGCCTGAGCCTGGTTCCTGCACTGCAATGGATGGGATTCCCCAAGTCATCCCTGAGTCTTTTCCATAAAGAAATTCCATACTTTCAGGTCTTTTTTTTTCCTTTATATCTTGTCTTCCCTTCCCCTACACCACCTCAACCCTTTCCAAACCCTCTTTTTATTCCATTAGGCTTTTCAATACCTCTCAGCTGTGTCTCCAAACACAGACATTTATTTTATTTCTCTAAATGATCAACCTCTTCATCCTCCTATTGGTGCATTTTTTCCACAATATTTTAATTACTCAACAGGATAATCTGGAGAACAAATCCCAGTTTGTATCTTGGGTTTGCTGCCACACAGCAAGGGGGAAGCTGGGAAGCCAACAATAATAATTGTTTTTCCACAGGGAAGATATCAACTGGAAACCAAACCAGTTATTTTCTGATAAATAGCAGTTTCTCACCCAGAAGTGAGGAGTTTTATGGGACTTTATCTGGACTATTATAAATCCCTCCATTGACTTCATCCCAAATTAGTTTTGACTGAGAGAAATAATCCTTTAAAGATAACATTTGTGGTTATAACCACACACTCTCTAGGACCTCACACACACACAGTATTTGTGGTTTCCTTTAAATAAGTGTCCTCCCACTTGGGCAGTATTTGAGCTGCTCAGGCAAAGCTGCATTTGCCAAAAGGGCTAAAAAATAACCAAACAAGGTTTCTTGTCAAAAACTATGAATAACTTGCTATTTCATGCTCTTTACAGGCCTTCAGAGCTTAAGGATGTCAAGATGTTGCATAAATAACTTTATGATAGAAAAAACTATAAATAGCTATTCCTGGGGGGGCTTTTTCAGTTTGCCTTTTTTTTTTTTACTTTTGGGAATTTGGGTTTTTTGTTTGTTTTCCCCAGAGAAGAATCCATGTGATATTTAGGGCAGGATCCCACACAGCATCCGACTCCAGGCTAAGAACTTCCACAGTCGTGGCTCTCCTTGGAAACTGCACATTCTATTTATTATACAACGGTTTCTGACTAAATTAGACAGGACTTCAAAAAGCTGAGACCTCCCCACTGTCAAAAAAAAAAAAAAAGTCAGCGGATTAGTGTCCACTGATGCAGTGGGCGGCAGCTCAGCCCCAGGAGGCAGGACATGGTAGGCATAGTGCCTTGTAGGTCAAGCCTCCTGTTATGGGTTTAGCCAGGTAGGCCTAAATTTGGGCCTTTGAGTTCAGATTTGGGCCTGAAATTGTCAGCTGCCTTGAGTTGGGCCGGGCTAGCTGACAGCTGACCTCTTCTAGCCAATAGTATTTTATTCCACCCCATCTTACATCATCTCAATAGCAGTAAAGTCCAGTGTGTGGGTATGGCTTAGGCAGTTCCACCATGGCTGAAGTTCAGGGAAGACGTGTTGCCGGTATGATGCCCTGTTAGGCCTCGCTCCTGCTATTGCCACTCCTTGCCTTTTGTTTAAGTTCAGGGAAGTAGAAATATTTTGTTGTTACTCTTTTTGTTTCTTGCTGGGTGTCTTTTGGTTTTGGAGTACTTATGAATCTAGAGTAATACACTTTGTATTAATTGGGGAGTGGGAGGTTATTTCTTGTTGTATCGTTGCCTGTTTCTCTCCTTTCTTGAAGTTTTGAATTGTATTCATTAGTTTCATTTGTTCTGTTTTGGTTCATTCCTTTTTGTTTCTTGTTGCCCCTTCCCTTCCCCTTTTTCCCTTTCCCCTGGGGTGGGGTCCACATAGTGAGTAAATTGCATACATGTTTGTGGATGTTAAGAAATATAATTCCTTTTTGAGTCAGTTCAGTTTCTTTTGAGTTTTTTTCCCTTTGCAGTTTTTTTTTCCCTTGCTGAGAAAGCTCGGGGAAGAGGGAGGAAGGCAGTCCAGGGTTGGTAAAAAACTAGGCCAAACCTGAGACACCTCCTTAGAGCATGGGATGGCTCCTCCCACTCCCCACTGGCGACAGTCTCCAAAAAGAGAGTCCACACAGTTGGAGAGTCAACGAGGAGAAGCCTCTTTGTTAGGCGTGCACCAGCTTATAAAGGGTCCCGAATAAGGCGGGGACAAGGGCGGAGCAAGGCATCCCATTGGAGGGAGTAACAATGAGGGGGAGGAGAAAAGGAGGAGCATGGGAGAAGGCCAATGGGAGTACGCTACCATATAAGGAAGCTGGTGCATTGCAGGGGTTGGGGAGCCAATCAGGGAAGGCTTGGCGGGAAAGTACCCTAAAGGATTATGGGAAGAAGAAACTTGGATAGGAATGACTAAGGGAAATGAATAGGGTAGACATCTTGGGTAAATAACAATTAAACTGGGGAAACATCGATATAACTTTTAAAACCATCACAGTTCTTATTCAAGTGCTGCAGAGCCTCTTCATTAAGTACTGTTGGTTCCCGAACTTCCGCGTCCTCATCAATCCACCTTTTATAATAACGCTGCCATTTAATAAAGTCCTCATCGGCTTGCTGTCCTCTGACAAAAACAGGCTTTTTCTGAGCTCTTCTCCCCAACTCATCTCTCCCTCCCAACCTTCCCACAGCCCCAGAGCCAAGGTGAAAGTCCACTGCAAGAAGCTGCACCCCGTGCTCTGGGATCTTTAACTTCACTGAAATCCAGACGTGTGGAACCCACTGGGAGCCACTCCAGAGGCTGCTCATCACTCAGCTCCAGTCAGAGGCGGTGAGAGGAACCTGCCTGCACTGCTCTGACTCAGGCTCTTGGCATGCACAGAATAAACACAGAGTGGCAAATGATTCATTGAAAAAGCAACCCCTGAGAGAGGTGACACCTTAACAAACCCAAGGCCTTGCAGAGGGATGTGTGCACAGAAATCCACCTTTGCCAAGGGAAGGAGACATTCCCTAAGCAGTGAAAGCTCCAGGGCTCAGCACACATATTGCTCTCCACTCCCTCTCTCTCTACTAATTGTCTGACTATGTAAGACTTGTCCCAGTTCCCCAGACCAGAAGGCAAGCTCAGCAACAATCCATGGAATATCTGGATATTGCAGCAAAACACACACAAAATGCCAAACATGAAAGCCATGGGATGATGACCACACATCAAAAGAGCTTTCTTTTAATTCTGTGTTCTTTCTTCTCCTCAGTCACATTGTCCAGAGGTACCTGGGAAAGCTCAAACAATGGCTCAGGGGGATCTCATCAGGTTTAATAAGACCAAGTGCTGGTTCTGCACCTGGGTCAGGGCAGCCCCCAGTACCAACCCAGGCTGGGCATGAGCAGATGGGGCAGCCCTGGGAGAAGGACCTGGGGGTGCCAGTGGGGAGAAGCTGGGCATGGCCCAGCCCCAAAACCCCCATGCCCTCAGCTGGTCCCACAGCATGGACAGCAGGGGAGGGGATTGTGCCCCTCTGCCCCCTCAGGTGAGACCCCATCTGGAGGGACAGGACAAAGGGGAATGGCTTCCCACTGACAGAGCAAGGTTCAAGTGGGTAATAGGAAGGAATTCTCCCCTGTGAGGGTGGGCAGGGCCTGGCACAGGTTACCCAGAGAAGCAGTGGCTGCCCCATCTCTGGAAGTGTCCAAGGCCAGGTTGGACAGGGCTTGGAGCACCCTGGGCTGGAGGGAGGTGTCCCTGCCCATGGCAGGGGGTGGGACTGGATGATCTTTAAGGTCCTTCCCAACCTAAACCATTCTATATGACTATGACATCACTATGACTTCACTGCTCACAGCTGAAGTTCTGCAGTGAGGGGGCTGCAGATTCTCTGCAGAACTTCTGCACCCAGAAGTTCCTGCAGTTCATGAAGTGCCCTTATTACTCACGTCCCACTGACAGGTGTTCTTCCAAACTGGCTGTTCTGAACTGGCTTTAAGTGGTAACAGAAAGTACGTGGAAATTAAACCAGTTCCCTGATGGAACTGCAAAAGGAACAGCTGGGCATAGAATTCCTCCATTCTCTGTACCTCCAGCAATGACTTTCGTAATGAATTAGTCATATCCCAACAAAGCCAGATTCAAACTGAAGCTTGAATTCCACACATTTCCCCACAAGTCTCCCTGCTGCTGGAAAATGCCCTTTCCCCAAACACCTACGTGCTGCTCCAGCAGGTCCAGGGACTGCAGCATTCCACAGCAGCACATGTTCTTCCTTAGTGTCCTGCTGTTCCACTCTGCCCTTGGCAGGGCCTGCAGGGGACAACCACACACTTGGTTACAGCTGTGAGTGCTGTGTTTGCCTCCAGTGGACATGTGGATCACACAGATACAAGCATGTGCTATTTTGGAACTGTGATCTCCCAAATATCTGGGGTTGGCAGAAGGGGAAGTCTCTCCGGGAAGTTCCCTCCCTGGAGGAGGGAACCTGGCTGAAAAAAATCCTAAGCCTGGAAAGAAAAACAAATTCCCACCATCTCACCTAATTACACGAAGACAAGTTCAAAACTTCAGAAGAGGAACTCAAGTTTCCAAAATTATGGGGCTTAAAACTGAGTACTGAGTGCTGTGAATATCTCTGGTATTCCTCATCACTGCAGAGGGGCTGCACTTTCTCCACTTGGCTGACGTGGCAACCCTTAAATCGTGGTGAATTCTGTTGCTATGGCACATATACATGTGTAGGTACACACACTCCTATACTGCAAAGGGCTCACTTCGCTGGCAGGTTGGAAAATACAGGACAAGAGGGGAATCTTTGCACGTCATCTGCTAGGTGAGTCACTCCAGGCTCTGTTCAGAACCTTCCAGGGCGGTCCAAAGTTCTTCTGGCTTTTCATGTGTTTCAGCAAAGACTGGAGGGTTTGGTGTAATCTTAATGATATCCTCTCCCTTGGCAGCCTTCCACCTTTGTGAGGTAAAGGCTGAGGTTTTGCAAGAGCAGTAAGGGAAGAAGGATTAGTGATTTATTGAGAATAACTCCCTGACCTCCTCCATTTCTGCCCCTCTTGGCTCTCATCATTTCTTTCCCTCCCATTCCTCAAAATGCATTTTAATTACTTCATCATTGCCAAAGAGACCCACAAAATCCCTGCTGACCAGCCTTCCACAATAAAAACCAAATACACATATAAATACATACATACACTCTATAACAACCCCTTCAGATCTGGACCTTGGAGTGATTTAAGACACTCTAAATATAGCACAGGCTGTGGCTGAAAACCCCAGGGTTTGTTTTTTGGGGTTTTTTTTCCAGTCTAGGAAATAAAGCTTTCATCAGTCTGAAATTCAGTTCTAATAAAACAAGGGAGTGACTTTCCCTTCATGTTACCACTCAGGCCTCAGGTGGTGCTGAGGAGAAAAGGTTGAGCCCAGACACTTCGGGATGAAAACTTTGAAGGAGATTCCCAGCTTTGGTAGCAGAAGGGAACCTGAAAGGCTTCTGAGCCTACTGAGGACAGTTGTGCATGAAGATGAAGGTCTGTTAACTGTGACAGCAAGGACAGAGACACTCCAGTTGGCTGCCCTTGAAAGGCAAGACACCTCCCTGGGTAAGGGATCACACCAGGAAAGGCAAAAGAGCATTTCTGAACCTACTGGAGCTCAATGTGCCAGTGCTGTAAGGATAAACTCTTCAACCATCAGCATATATTCTTAAGAACCACAGGACAGGAGCTCTGCCTAATTAAACCTCATGAATTACCTTTAATATGTCACTGGAGTTCCTTGTACATTCTGCCCACTCTGTTTAGGCTCTAAACACACCATGACCTGGACACACTCAGTGAACATTCTTCAAATCCTTCTGGAAGTGGAGACCATGATGTGGGGTTGGTAAGAGAGCTGAAAGAAAATCATAAAAGTGTTAATGATTGGGCTGTTCCTCTTCACTACCTCTTATCAGCTTCTCTGTAAGCAAGACAAAGTGCACCCAGGTGATCCATGGATCTTTGCCTGGGCAAGAGCTTTGATGGGACAGAAAGGCTACCGAAGACCCAGAAGCCATTAACAGAAATCGTGAGGATGGGCTGCCCAAGGAAAATGAGGCTTTCAGGAAAAGAGCAGTGCCCAGAAAGCTAATCTCAATGGTGAGTGACGTTTCAACCTTCTGGAAAGACCCTGGAACTCAAGTTTTTGTGGTTTCTCCATCTTGCAGTCTTGTAACATCCTAAAGGATCACACAGAACTATTTTCTATACTGAACTCTGAAACAGGGGACAAGTGCAGCCCTAAAATCCTCCTGTACAGCACTACAGAAGACAATATTCTTGTAACAGTAATGTCTGATCAGCACGAGCTGAGGACTGCCAACAATCTACAGAGGCAGCAAAGGAGAAATGTCCTGCTCCTGCTCCCTCAAAGCAGGGTGGAATCAACCCTCAGGCAGCAAGTGGCTCCTGCAGGAGCTCTGGGAAGGCTGCCATTCCAAACCCAACCCAAGCAGCACCACCTTCCCAGCAGGTCTCTCCCAATGAAGCCACACAGCCACGCTCTGCAGATCCCTTGCCACCACCATCAAGGAGTTTCCATTTTAGTCCTGGCTTGTGCTCGGGCCAGGATGAAAGCAGGATGCATTCCCCTGCTGCTGCTGAATGTTTTGTCTGCCTGTCCCTTAACCTCACCGAGGTAAACTCTGTGCTTCCTCCTCCCTCCTTCAGTGTTTAACTTCTATTTCAGCCTAATGACCAGCTCAGATGTGTGTTTGCTTTTACTTTGATTTATTGCCAAGCCGTGTCTGAAAACGTAGAGGGGGATGATGGAAATGTTTAAAAACATATTAAAATCTATTAAAACTCATTGGGTTTGCATGTTACAAGGTTTGTTTCCCCCTCTGAAGTGAAGCTGAGGCTGTGTGAGCACGGTCCCTCTCCTCACTGTGCCTCCCCACCTCTCCTGCCCCTCCAATATTCAGGTGTCATTTTGGCTGGGGTGCTGCTTCAGAGCAGATAATCCCAGTTTGTCTCAAGGGAAAAAGACCAGAAAGTTTCATTTGCCCTACAAAACATAAGTCTTTTACAGTGCAAAAGGCTTGCTGCAAAAAGGTGACTATTTTCACCCATTTGCTGCTCTTCTGAAGCAACTCCAAGTGATAAATATTCCTGTAACTGCCCCAGTGAGGGCACACCTGCACTCAGACTCCTCCTGAGACATCATAACCCACAGCACATCTGTGCTGAACCTGCCAGGGCTCAGGAGCAGCTGCACATTTCCTAAAGAATTTCACCTTTCCCCATATTTTGATACTGAAGTATCCAAGGTGTGGCTGACCTAAGAATGTGCTTAATGAAATCATGTTCTGCCTTGTGGTTGGGTTTGTTTGATGCTATTTTTGCATCTGGTCACTGCTGGGATCCCTGGCCACTGGAAGGCTGGAAGGAAAATGACCTGGGGATGCTGTTGGCATGAACATGAGCCCAGGTGGCCTAAAAGGCCAGTGGCACCTGGCCCGTACCACGAATAGTGTGGCCAGAGGACCAGGGCAGGGATTGTCCCCCTGTGCTGGGCACAGGTGAGGCCACACCTCAAATCCTGTGCCCAGTTCTGGGCCCCTCAATTCAGGAAGGACATTGAGTGGCTGCAGCAAGTCCAGAGAAAGTTGGACTCAATCTCAGAGGTCTTTTCCAGCCTAACTGATTCTGTGTTTTTATTTCAAATCTCAGCCTGGGCAAACCTACCAAATGTGGCAAAAGAAGTTAAGAGTTTTGTATCCCTTTGTGGGAACAGTGAAGAAAATCAGAGGGCTGTGGTGTTGCACCAGTGACTTTAGCTTTTGATTCACCATCAGTGCAGGGAAAATAGCAGGAAAACAGAAGGGAAAGGCAAAGCTTTAGGTCTTTTATGGCAAACGTGTGCATTTGACAAAGTGCCAAGCTAAGTTTGGCTCAGACAGTAAAACTACCCTGTACAGGCCAGAGTGCAGCCCCAGGACCTGCCTGAGCCTTTACACGCACCTAAAGGGAGCACAGACCTCCTCACCTTCTGCAGCCTTCTCTTTATAGCACCATATTTGTATTTGAATTGTGCAAACAGAGCAGGAAACACTCCCAAAATACACACCCCAGTGTGTACACAGTGCTGCCACTGGAGAGAAGATGAAAGAAAAGCCACCTCAGAGTCATCTGTCATGTAAATGCAGTGACAGTTAAAACACAACACAAGTGAAAGTGCACAAAAAGAAGCTCTTGGACTTGCTTTAAAGAACATGCCATCCCTAAACAAGGTCTCTCTTCATTTTCCACCCCAGAAGTAGAGAACAAAACCTAAAATAAAGCCAGGCTGGTTTCCAAGATGTGAAATCTGAGCAAACAACTGGCTGTGAGAACATGAGGGTTTGGGGGAACTATCAGAATGGGTTGGTTCTTGTTGCACTGTGGACAGTTTGCACCTCCTCTCCATCAGTGTGTTCAGCACAGACACATCTGCACTGGATTCAGAGAGGGGGTAATTCCACAAGGGAATTTGCTCAGAGACCCGGCTCTTAAAATCCTTTACGGGGTGTTGATGGCAAATAGTGACTTGTCCCAAACAAGTGGAGTTGAAGCTCCATCTCCCAGAGCTCAGGACAAACCAGGAGTGAAAAGATGGCAAAGCAGCAAAAAGGGATCTCAGAGGTGCATCTTAAGTGCCACCTGAGGCAGAAAACCTGACATGAGGTGGCAAGTTTGTGGAACCAACAGGCTTTCCAACAGGTAACACCAAATACAGACTCTATTCTATTCTATGCTATTCCCCACCCTCATCTCCCGTCCACAATTCTAACCTGAACTACTGGAACTGCTTTAATGCAAATTTGAGTCCACCTATTCCATATATAAAATCCGGTTTAATATTTCCCGGCTTCATTATATTTAGGAATATTTCCCATAACATCCTAAAGTGGCCTAAGTTCAGTCCAGCTCCTCACAGTGCAGAACACATTGTTCTACACTTCAAACTTAGAGATACGAGAAGCAAGAAAGGAAAGTGAGGTGAATGGAGGGCAAGAATCAAAGAATCATCAAGGTTGGAAAAGACCTTAAAAATCACCAAGCCCAACCATCAACCCAACACTACCATCATTATGCCATGCCCTCAAGTGTTTTCTCAACACTTCCAGGGACGGTGACTCCACCACTTCCCTGGACAGCTTGTTCCAGTGCTTTGCAACTCCCTGTGAAGATGTTTTTCCTAAAAAGAGAAGCTGCGTGTTAGAGAATAATGCAAATTAATCATCACCCAAAGGTCATGGAAGCAAGATCAGTTCACAGCAGCACAAGTATGGTCCAATGATTATTAAAACTTAGAGAAGCTCAGAAAAAAAAGAGCCAGAAAGGGCAGGCATATATAGATGACTTGTTGGGGTTCTGTGAGATTTACTGAGCAGCCTGAGGCAAGAAAAGTGCAAAGTAGGTCAAACCTACAAGGCCACTTAGTGTCTCCCATGCCTTTGCAGTGCTGTTTCAGCACTTTCTAATAATATTTTTACCAGCCAGCTCTCCCTTCTGTGTGTGCAGCACACACTGGTAGGAATAAACACCTATTGTCTTTGCAGATCAGCATTTTCCTGGTGCAAGCACATAGTTTAATTGGTATTACTTGAATATTCACCTTCTCAGCAAAAGCAGCAAGGCCAAAGCAGCTCTTCCTTGATGCACACACAGCTAGGAAGGCAATGCAGCACTCAGAGAGAAATGGTTGCAGAATGCCAGTGCTTCCATGAAAAAGTTCATCATTTCAAGCTCTCTGGCTAAAAACTAAACTGTAAAACACTTGGGGAAAAGACTCAAATAATAACAAAGAGACATGTGAAACCAGTAAGGAGCAAATGGAAAGTAACACAAGGACATCAGGACAACTATTTAGCCACGTCCCATCAAAGAGCTCAAGCACAGCCCAGCTCTCTGCTCCCTGTCGTTAAGGCAGCAGTTGTTTAGCAGCCTTAGGTATTTTTCCACAACAACTCAGAGTAGGAGGAAATATCCAATCTCCTCGGAACAAACTCTTCACCTATTCCACTCAGTTTTGCAAAGAAACCCAGTGCAGAGACATTCCTGCCATTCCCTGCCCCTCCCAAGCCCAGACGTGCAGCAAACTGAACCCTGTGAAATGAATCCAAAGTGGATTCTCCCTCAGATCCTCCCTTGGAACCAAATCTGGCCTCCAAGAGCACTCACTCTGCACTGGGGTCCTCATTTCTGGCTGCCAGCACCTTTGTACAGAAGCTCCCAGGTGGCAAATGGCTTTTATTTCCTACAAGGCAAAAGCTGAATGAGAACTGACAGATTGATATTAAGCCAGAAAACAAAACAAAACAAAACAGAACAAAACAGAAAAGTAACAAATTTCTTGGCAGAGGTGGGGAATAGACTTCAGAAGATCACACCCAAACAAGTGGCAGCCTCAGTACTCCAAGGGGTGAGGGCAGCATCCCTCACTTGACAGAGAATCATGGAAGGATTTGGCTTGGAAGGGAACTTAAAGCTCATCTTGTTCCAATGCCCTGCCATGGGCAGGGGCACCTTCCACTAGCCCAGGGTGCTCAGAGCTCCATCCAGCCTGGCCTTGGACACTTCCAGGGGTGGGGCAGCCATAGCTTTTAGAGATTGGGTGCCTTCAGAAGAATTGCTTTCCCAGAAGAGGTGACAAGGTCCCTGCAGGAGGACCAGGGAAATGTGCAGCCTGCAACATGTTCTATCTGCCTGAGCTCTTCCAAGAGCTCCCTGTAGCCAAAGTCTTCTAAGCTCAGGCAGGAAAGAAATCCTTGACGAGAACAGTGTAGAGTCACTCTAGAGTAGAGTCTGTATTTGAACAAACATGAGTCTGGCCAAACCAAAGCACTAGTGCTTGGTTTTCAGCAGCAGTTACGGTTTTCCTGAGGATTTGGTCAGCTTTGCAAGGACAGACTATTCATAAGTTCACCTCCTCAGGCATTGCTTGCCAAATTACTCCTCCTTAATCATCTCTGTACTGCCCATGGGCAGCTCCCAAAGCCACCCAGTTGTCTGGTGCCCACATCCCTGCTAGCCAGGACTAAATGACAGCCTTTCCATTCCTGCTGCAGTCAGCAATTCCTGTGTTTGCCTTGCTGGCCAGGCTTCCAGCTGGGCAGTCCTGGACACATCCTGCACGTCAGTTTGGTTCACAATTCCATACCCACATCCCATTTCCACCATGGTCACAGCTGGCAAGCATTTTCCAGAAAAAATTCATTTCAGGAAAGCAGTTCATCTCTCAGTTTCCAAGCTGAGGAGTAGCAATAAAACTGAATTACAGTTGTACAGCTTGTCCATTTATGCAGCATTCTTTGGTCTGGCCTGAGAGC
Source organism: Sakesphorus luctuosus (assembly GCA_013396695.1). Lineage (NCBI taxonomy): Eukaryota > Metazoa > Chordata > Aves > Passeriformes > Thamnophilidae > Sakesphorus > Sakesphorus luctuosus. The sequence goes on along the minus strand of VWZD01003876.1, from coordinate 2,238,071 downwards.
TCTTAATAAAAAATAAAATGAAAAGAATTTTCTTGGGCTGAATTGTAATGTTACATACGTATGGCTGTGTAAACATGATTTTGGATAATCAAATTATCTTGAGCTGCTCTGAATGAGCATCCCCAGGGAACAGAGGAACACCAGCTAGTCCTCCAAGATGTTTAACACTCAGGAGCACAGCTCCTGGTGCACCAGAGGGCTGGTGGAACTGGATTGCCACCAGTTCCAGAGCTCCACACCATGCAGGTAACACAGATTGTTGCTTTACACTTCACTGTGTGTAGCTCCAACACCTGTGATCACCTGCACAGGTCTCAGGTGCTGCTGACTCTGAGCTAACAAGAATAAAAAGGGACACTGGGCATGACCTCCTGTAGCTTTGTTAACCCAGGGTTTGCCACCATTTCCAAGGGGCAGAACTTGTCAATACAAGTGAAGTCACCTCCATGTTCCACCTCCTTCAGAACAGGAGGTGCCACACATGAACCCTGTGCAGCCACACCACCCTGGCTGCAGTTGACTTATGTGCCAGTAGAAATTAATTACATTTAGTATTCATCTGCTTGATTCCTTTTTTCCTTCCTTCTGTCTAGTATCACTTTCAGCTCAGACACATAAGATTTTACTTGTCATTCCCTCGAGGTGGGCAGTGGAATTTGCTTCCTCTTCTCAAAACTACTCAGCTTTTCCCTGTCAGAACAGCACTTGGACACTTGGGCTGTACCTGCTCCAAGAAGAAACCCAATCTCACTTTTCTGTTTAGGTACAAGGGCAACCCTCTGTGGCCTAAACATGGATTGCACAACAAAGCAAAGCTGCACAGGCAACTTCTCCAAACTTGCTTAAAACAAAAGCCCACTTGTGCCTGCACAAGGAAGGAACAGTTCCCATGTTCCCTTGGGAAAGTCACCTTGGACAGACAGAGCAGATCCCACTGCCTGGATCTACTACATCCTCCTCCCTTAGACCAGGCTGTGGGCTTGTTTCATTACTGTCAGCTGCAAACACCTCCTTCAGCTCAGGGGAGACATTATCAGAGAACATCTGGAGTTGGGAAAGACCTATAAGGACTATCAAGTCCAAATTTCAGCCCAGTCTCAGTCTAGATCTAATCAGAGTTGTGGCACGAGGTTAAGGGCACAGTTGGCTATAAGGCTTTTCAAAATAAACCTGACTTGGAACTCCAGGCACATTCGCTCCTTCTGATTTCATTCATGGTAATGGCAGCAGGAAAACATCAGGGAGAACATGAACAGAACACTTGGCACTTAAGATGTGCAACTGTGAAGTGTCCAACTGATCTAAGCTACCCACAATGGCTTAAGGTGAAAAAGAGGTGCCAGTAGAGTGAAACCAATTAGTTGCTTTCATAGTAAATTCTAATTATTGACACTGGCTCAACTTTTGCACAGTCTGAAAAACTGACCTGCAGGACAGGGGTTCAGCATCCACTCAGGCCCAGTGGATGCTCCTTCACCCTTCCCAACTACAAAAATCAGAGCCCTCTGCAGTTCCTGACAAGCCTAAGGACAGAGCTGTGCTTAGTGTGCTGCTCAGCTCTCCCAGTTTGATTTTCTGAATGGTCAGCAAACCTTGCCCAGCCTCACCCTACAGGTGTTTGCTCTCACTGTCCTCACACGAGTGCTGAGACATCATTGGGAAAGAGCTGGGCCACAGTGTAAGTCTATTTAAATATGCAGCTGCCCTCAGGGGTCATGCTGTAAATATATCACAAGTTATGCAATTTGGGCTGGTTTTACAGCAGTTCTCGCAGAAAATTCACTTTTCCCAAAGACTCCTTAAGACATTTTCCAGTTGCTCAGCCCATAAGCTTGTCAGCTCTCAGGCATGTTGTTCAGCTGAAGGAAATGCTCCTGGCCCTCCAGTTTTTATTACCCAATTCCTTCGTGGCAGCCAACTGACTACAGGAAAAATTACTATGGTCTGGATCCCCAAACTGGGATTTCAGAGGTGCTCACCACTGAAAACTCTCCTTGTAGTTGGGAAATGCTGAAAGAGGAGCAGAGAGAGAAGGGAGAAGAGCAAGTCTGGTTCTGTAAACACTCAAAATTATTGATGGATTTAAACTACGAAACAAAGGAGAAAAATACAATTTAAAAGCTTATTATTATTATTATCTATTATGTCAGTGTCACACAGTGGATTAGTTCTCCAGCACACATATGCATAACAAAGCATCCAAGGGTTTATTCCCATATAGGCATCTATTTAAGATGTCATTAAAAACCAACATTTCACTCTACAACAATAGGAGCTCTGTGCTTTTCTCACTGAGAAAGTGTCCTTGGTGCTCTGCTAAGAGCCTTCTCAGGATTGCTTTTAGGAAACAAAACTAATACATCTTTAATTTAGCCACTAATTCCATTGTCCTAGAAAGAAGTAGCCTTGCTAGTGAATTACTACTTCTATCTGGGGATTTGTTTAGATCAATTTTCTCTCAAAACACAAGTTGTAGAGCACAAAAACATGCCACTTCCCCTTGAGTACCACTTAAGTCTTCTAATAATGTTGTGACAGGGCTGTGTGTGCCCAGAAAAACAGACAAATAAACCCATGAGTTGCAAGTAAAGAATTCAGAGCCTGACTGAAGTGCAGACTAAGCACTCGCCAAAAGCTGAGATCAGACCTAAGAACCTGCCCCTGCTGGGGTTGGTCTCAGCTGCTTCCTGGAGAACTCCAGACATCTCACTTGGAGGGAGAGCTTAGGGGTAGAAAAATCAGATTAATTCCTAAATGAAAAGATTGTCTGCAAATGTACTCAGTGGTGATGCAGCAAAATACATCCCACTGTGAGACGTTTGACTCATGAAGTGGTGGATTCTCTCATCTCATCATGGTCTCAGCATGTTCCTGCAGAATTACACAGTGGGGCAGGAAGAAGGTGGGACTTGAAGTGCTGTGACTTGCTCCAAGTGAAAACCGACCCATCTTTAGTCACCCACCACCTCTACAGTCACGTTTTCCAGGTACCAGGGAGTCACCTGATTGGAACTACAACTGGCAGTAGATATAATCCAAGGAGAACATCAGAGCAGCTCATTTGGTGAAGCAGAAAAACCCAGTCCAAGCTCCTGCTGCAGGACCCTTTTTGGATCTGGTGCCAAAAGGGAAACTAAGGCAGATCTAAGGCTGAAATTTAATTTTATTGTCACAGAAGATTTTGAAGGGGAAGGGACCCACAAGGATGATGAGTCCAGCTCCTGACCCTGTCCAGGACAGCCCAGCAATCCCACCCTGTGCCCCAGGAAATCATTCAAACACCCCTGGAGCTCTGGCAGCCTTGAGGCCATGCCCACTGCCCTGGGGAGCCTGGTCAGTGCCCACCGCCCTCTGGGGGAAGAACCTTTTCCTGACACATTTTAACCGACCTCCTCATTACGACACCCTGAAAGCTTCTTAGTCCTTCTATTGCCAGTTCTTCACAGCAAAACCCTCCCACAACTTTGGTTCATGCAGGACTGGACGGTGATCTGAAATAAGACCTGTGTGGATGTAATTCCACATGAAAGGCAGCACCAAGTGCTGCAAACAGTATGGATGTGACAGGAAAGGCACAGCTGAGAAGGGCAGTCTCTGCTCAGCCGTGAAATCAAATTTAACACGTCCTTCACCCAGAGCCTGCTCCGAGGGGGAAGTGCCACAGCCTTAGATAAGATGAGCCACAAAGTCCCTGTCAAGCAGATGGCTTGTGTGGACACTTTTCTTCTCACATTTTCAAGTCCTTCATGACAAGGATCATGCCCTGTTAGGAACTGACAGTGCTTGACTCAAGGTGTCACCAGCATGTCAGGATTTGGGCTGCTGTACCTGGTCAGGTAGGATAGATCATGATGTTGGTGTCATCACACTCTACTGGATGACAATCTGGACATGAGGACATTCTCTGTCAGAGAGAAGAGCACCTCTGTTGGGAACAGCAGACAAGGTTTCCCTGCTAAACATCAGCTGTGAACAGTTCTCTAGAGAAGCCTTTTGGCTTGGTGGATCAGGACAGGAGCCCACAAGTCCATGACTAGGGAGAAGCAGCTGACTAGACAAGGCCATCATGGTCAAGCCATACTGTTCCACCAGTGAAAGAAGGTTGGTCAGAAAATGAAAGCCATAAAAGTAATTGTTTTCAAAACTAACATTTATTTACATAATTCTATAAAAGTTCATTTCAGGAAGTCTCTGTTCTTACCTTTCTGCTCCTGTATATCCTCTCCCCTCCCACCTTCTGTTTGCTTTCCCTCCTAAGTCACACTGCTAATAAAATAAACAAGTAAAGACAGAGCAGCTTATGACTTTGCCAAGCTTTCCAACACTCAAGTTCCATCACAGTCCAAAATGAAACAGAATATTTTCAATATAGAAATCCTTGGAGAAGTGCCTTTCCAAGCGTGGGCTCAGCAGCCCTTGGTGTGCCAAGCAAGGTAACAAGAGGCACACAGCAGGCACTTCCTTCAGCTCCCCATGCTATTGGCCCTGTGGTCAAGGAGAGCGATGAGACTTCTGCTAGGCCAGGAAACTCAGCCAGCCCATGGAAGTGGAAAGAATCAGACCTTGGAGAAGGCAATAAAGGGGATGTCTGAACTCCTTTTCTGGTGCACTCCATGAGCAGCTACGTGCTGGGCTGTCCCTCAGGACGGGCTGTGCTGTGCTCTTCTCCACACCAAGTGTCCTGGAGGCTCCAACCAGAGGGAGAGGGCAGGATGACTTATGAATAGAGCTATTCACCACATCCCACCCTGGGCATTCCTTGCAGCTTGGAACAGCAGCTGGGCTCTCCAGCCCCAACCACAGGTGGAGGCTCTGCCAAAAGGCATGCTGAGAAAGGGGAAAAAAAGCCTCCTGGTTGATTTGTATTTAATCAAAGTCAGGTCCTGCCAAGCCTCACACCATACAGGGACTTCACATGCCTCTGTTTTGAACAGTGGACTTTGCTGGTGATAACTAGACCTGGATTATTTTTTCCATGCAATAAAAAAAGTGGAGCCCAAGGCCAACAAGAACCATTTGCAGGTTAATGCCAAGCTGTGGCAGTGGCTGTGGACAATTCTATTTTTAATTCAAAATGTCATTCTGTTCTGTGGTTTGAGAGCTGAAGCCAAACAAGACAGTGCACCAATGTCAGGTTGCCTGAAATTTAAAGGGCAATAAACCCATAAGTATTTCTTAAAAGTCTGGGATGTTTATCAAGAATGGTTTGATTCCAAAGGATTTTGAGTTTCGTTCAGGAATAAGCCATAAAATAACTGATTTGTACAACTCAAGTAGTTCACATGGACATCAAGAGCCAGGAAAACACATTTTCCTGAGCACCAGCTCCCCTTCTGTCATGAGGTGCTTTAAAAAGACCTTCAGAAGAACTGGAAGAGCTTGAGAGCAAATGCCAACACTGGAAACAAACTGATGCACCTTTAGGAGCTCTATGATTTCTACCTTTGCTGTTTCCACTTCGCTTCTGACCATGATTCAACAGGACAACCCAGAACCAAAGTTCCAGACAAGCAACTCCAATTTCAGCTGGTTTTGTATTGATAATAAACTTAGGCTTGGAGAATAAAAGCATGGGCTTAAGAAGCAGAAATCCCAGGCCATGCCCTGCTCCATCCCATGCTATCCTCTGGTCTGTCCCAGTCAGAAGCCAGGGATAGAGCATTTGAAGGAAATTACAAAGAACTACAGGATGGGAAGATGCAGTTTCCATCCCTAGATAAGGGATTTATTATCACACAGGATTCTGGCAAGGAATTACATCTTAAGAGAAAAATGCCTTAAAGAAAAGTCTCAAGGAGGTTTCCCAGTGAGATTCCAGGGAATAGGAAACTCCTGTACAAGCAAGTGCTCCTACTCCAGGGGTTTGGCTGATGGCAATCATCATCCAGCACCAAGCAAGAGGTCACTGTGCAGCCTGGATCCAAGGAGCTCCAGGGCAGGCAGCTTTAATTAGCAGAACCCAGATGTGCACAGCCCTCCCATTAGCTGGGTCATGAACCAGAACACAAACAGCTCCAACAAAGTCCTAATTCCACTTCAAAAGGCAAGGCCTTTAATGAATTTCTGCAAGCCTTGAGGCTGGAATTGCCATGCAAATATTACTGGTCTTAAAAAGGAGGAAGTGAAGGAGGGAGGAGGAAGAAGTTTGGGGAAGTCATAGCCAGGGGCACTGGCACCAGACACGAGTTGTACCTGGTGGCTGAGGCATTGGAACAACTGGGAAAACAATGCAGAGCTGCTGGAAAGGTTCATTGCAGCTTCCCAAGTGCAACACTGCAATCCTGTAGGCAGATATTAGCTTTGAAAAACAACAGAGGGACTTTAGAACCACTTAAGACAATGATGGAGCTGAGGAAATGCCTTCACTTGGCCTTGAGCTCTCTGAGTATAAGGCAGAGCAGATTTGCAGGTGAAGTTCAGTTCAGAAGAGCCCAAGGCAGCACAGCTTCCCAAGGCTGTTAGACTGGGCTCTATCCTACAACTCAGAGACCATTTTGCTGTCAGGATCAGTCGAGCAGAGACATTTAGCTGAGAGGCAGCAGGATCAGCAACAGTTTAACATTGATGAGAAAGGAGCAGAAACACAGGGGAGCTCTTGGATAGCCTTTCTGTCTCTTCTGCCACTGACCTGATACGTAATATAAAGGCAAAGGGTTATCACAGAATCATTATGGTTGGAAAAGATCTCCAAGATCAGCGAGTCCAGACTTTGATGCCCATCTTGTCCCCCATCCCAGAGCACTGAGTGTCACATCCAGTCATTCCTTGGACACCACCAGGGATGGGGACTCCAAACTTCCCTGGGCAGCCCCTTCCAATGCCCAACAAACTTTTCCATGAAGAAATTCCTCCTGATGTCCAACCTGAACCTTCCCTGGCACAACCTGAGGCCGTTTCCTCTCCTCCCTGTCCCTGTTCCCTGGAATCAAAGCCACACCACAACAGGCACACAGCAGGATTGCCCAGACTGGGCACTGAGCAATTTTAACCCTTCCATCCCATTACAGAAAAACCACAGGGGCCAGAAATAAAGTCTTTTCTTTCAGGGCATTATCACAGTGTGCATCTGCTCAGCACAGCATGGCCTGAAATAGCTCATGAAGTTGGCTGGCTAGAAAAACAAGTTTTCTAAATTTACAAAAAAAACCCAACAAAAACAAACAAAAAACCCCACCACCAACCCTATATAAAAGCACATGCCTTTGTCAGACTCTCCCTGGTCACAGTGCACATCTCCCAGGACTGCTTTTTATGAAGACAAAAGCAAATATAATGTTGGCAAGAATCCCACCCAGCTTGTATCTGTCCAAATCATCAGCTATGTTTTTGATTTAGCGGCAGTTTAGACAGCCAACTTCAACAGACTGAACAAGGCAGAAGTGTTTTAAAGATGCTCTGGAAGCAGAGGGAGAGAAAGACAACCCATTCAGAAGCAGGGGCAGGGTGGTCAGCCAAGGCTGCTGGGATCTCCATGGAAAAAACAGTGTTTGGTGCCTTCACAAGCTTGGGAAGGTGGGGAAAAAGAGCAGAACTCTTCCTGTAAACAGGAGGGGTTTTTTTTCTTTAATTTTAATTTGGAGCAAACCCAGTGTTTTCCTTTGTATTTGTCCTTGAAACTGTGCAAGGTTTTTGATCAATAGTTCCTCTTTTGTTTGACGCCTTTAGTATTGTCCAACACTGCATTTTCTTCATAAAACTCAGCTTATTTCTGTATGAGCATGCAAGGAGCTCCTCCCAGCATGTGAGAAAAGGTGGTGTGAAAGCCTCAAACACTGGGGACAGCTCAGCAGGACTCAGCAGCAGAGAAACCAGGAGGTGAGCACAACATGGGGAGGCACTGGGTTCCCCAGAGCTCAGACCTCCCTTTCTGTGGAAAGGCTCTAAGTTCACAACCTCACCAAAGATTACCTGAACAATTTGCTTTTCAAAGAAACTGGGCATCTCATTTTGACTAAAGCTCAGCATTCATTATTGGAGAAGAGTTCTAGGAATTACAGGACCTGTAACTAAGTCTGTAACTTCATCTAGACCTCCTTACTCCTGACTATCAATCCTCATGTATGGTTGACATACAAGAGGACTGAGGTTCCTTCTGTCCTACAGAAGCAGCTCCTTTAGGAGTTCCTACATCTCAATTTGAGCAGCCAGCTTAGCCCAAAAATACTTGTAACAACATATTCAGTCATATAATTTCTTCTTAGATAATTCTACAAAAGAAGCAAGTCTGCCCTTCACCCTGTTCATTCCCATCCCTAATTTCCCAGTCCTCCAGAGGCACAAATTCACACCATTTCAGACCAAAGGCTCATCTGTCAAAGGCAAAACAATTCCACCTTGGAAGCCTTTCACTGGAATGCAACATCCTATGGAGATATTTAAGGATTCTTTTGCCAGCACCCCATTTGAAGATTCCAGATTCAAAAAGGAAATTAATTGAAGGGAAGAAAAACCTTCAATTAGTTCTTTATGTCCCCCAAGGAAGGTGGAAGGTTAAAGATGCCCAGGAATTAACTGGGATAAACCCAACATATCCCAGAATGTGCCAGGCACTGAACAGACCGACAAAAGCCACCAGCAAAGCCCTGGGGCTTTCTCACAGTTTAACCTTTCAGACTAACCTGGGGGTTGGTCTTTTGGACAGGTTCTTCCCTGTCCTGGCACAAAGTCTCACAGGGTTTGTCAGAAGTGACTTGCTTGGTTTGAAAAATCCTCAGTCAGCCCAAACCAAGTAAGTGGAAGCAATGACTTCTTTGTGCAAAGTGATGAGTCAGACACTGAATTTCGATATTCAAAAATATTGAATTTGGTGAGTGCCTCTTGAATTTAACACCTGGGTGTGTGCAGAAGTGAGGCATTCTTGGAGGGAAGTGGTTTGTAAGGGCTGACTGATCAGGCACTGCTGGAACTGATGAAAGATTATCGAGTCAGGTTAAGAACCATCGGCAGGAAAGTCACAAAACAGGGCCCTCTGGGTGAGTAAAAATAAGAGATTTGGTCAAATCTCTGCCACTCTCCCAAATGGGGCCATGAGCACTTAAAAATAAGAAAAAGGCAAGAACTTCTCAGCAATATTCTCCAAAATTCCAACAGTTTCCCCCCCAGGAGTTCCCCAGCCCTGCTGCTCTTTGCTGTTTACAAACTGCTTTTTCCACCCAACACACAGATTGCCCCTCCCTGTCTCACACTGCTGCTGGATTATTGTGGCTTCTGTTCTGGAAACAGCCTGTTTAAAGGGGAATAATCATTGTAAACATTGATTTCCACAGACTTATTTCTCAGCTCACTCCTACAGCTTCCCAAACTCCAGTGAAGACACAGGTTCACCTCTCCTTGGGGTTATTACCCTTATTACCAGAAGTTGTACACTTTAGTCTTCTTTTCTTGGAGTTTTCTATGTGCAACTGGACTAAGATTAAGCAGCTTGTTTTTTTTCCTTTAATTGATGTTTACTTTCTGTGGTTCCCACACATCAATATTTCCCTCAGCCCCTCAGAGCATCCTGAATTCCTGACCCTGACACGAGTCATGTGTCTCTTATTTATACTCAGGCACATCCACGTCACTCATTTTCAGTTCTTTGGTAAAAAAAAAAAGGAAATAAAAAAGAAAAAGGTCCACTGGCTAAACAAATTGTCCAGTGGCACAAATACTTTGCCTCAAGGGCCTCAAAACATTTGACTGTGAGATAAAAGGCAGCTGGGTTTGCCTTGCAGAGCCTTCTCTGGGTACAAGAGTTGTGGCTCTTCAGATCTGGGGCTGCCTCTTTCACAGCCCAGAGATGTTCCACTTGCTCAGAGGATGGTTCTCTGTTGCTCCCTGCCCTGGCATTACCAACCACAGGTGGCAAGCACAGACATGCACAGTTTAAGTGTGCCAATGTGGAGGCATGTCAGGTTCTTTGACTTCTTTCTGAATGGCTTCATTACAGGAATAACTCACTCTTCTCTATGTCAAATAAACCAGATTGAATGAAATATGTGAGTAATGTACAAGTTAAACAACTGGCCCAAGTTTTAAAGGCATTAAGGAAATCTGGAAGATGATGCAGCAATTCTCTGCACAGCACCAACTATGCCAAAGAGGTGGTGCAGCCCAGGGAAGAGCAGGATAAGGCCTATAAAAAGTAGCAAACTTCTCATAGTTAGTGCAAATGCCATGAGGAGAAACAAAAGACATTCTTCTTTCCCCTCTCAAAATCTATTTATCATTGAGAAAATATTCTAAAGACTAAGAATTACTAAGTTTGGAAGGGGAAGCCTTACCCCTTACCATGCATCTCTTCTGATCACACACAACTGATGGGGAACCCCATCTGTCTCTCTCAAAGCCAGATGTATTCAGGTCTGGCAGAAATTACTTCAACATGTCATTTAGTCTGTCCATATGATAACCAAGACCTTTGAGCTGCATCTGTTGATTTTAAGGAGGTATTTTACAAGTGCAAGTTCATTTTGCTCAAAGACGCACACACAGAGGCTGAATTTTTCCTCAAGATGTATCTGGAAAGTGTGGACCAGCCTGGAGTTTTGGGGTCACATCAGCAGGTGATGTGCAGGGGCAAATTAATGATAAAATAGAGCCACAGCCCCAATCCTGCCTCTTCAGCCTGTGTAGAACCCTCTTAGCCAGGCTGCTCCTCAGCAGCTCAGGAGAACTGAGTGTTGTTTCCCTTGGCTGAAGTTGGTCAGTAAACAATTTGCTTATTTTTGGTACAGACTTCAAAGGCAGATTGTTCCAGAACTCTACAGTTTTCAAAACAGAAGAAAAAAACCAACAAATACCTTTTCAGCTTCAGCTTGAAACAATTCAGTCCCTTTTGCTTGTGTTCAGCTCAAATATGTAGTTCAGCACCTGCTGCCAAGCATTTCCTGGAGTGTCAGGACCTGCAATTAAACCCATGGCTTGGGTTCTGTGTGTGGATCTCACCAAAACACACCCCCCCGTGTCTTTGCTGGTCAAGGCTCTCCATGTTGATAACCAAGAAATATGAGGGAATTTGGGGATATGAAGATTTTCTAATAGTTTTTTCATCAAGTAACAAACCCAGGTGAAAGTTCCCACATGGATAATTGGGGAGCACAGGCAGGAAATGCAATCCAGGTGGGCAAGGTACAGACCTCATCACTGTCTATAACTACCTGAAGGGAAGTTGTGGCCAGGTGGGGGTTGGTCTCTTCTCCCAGGCACTCAGCAATAGGACAAGGGGGCACGGGGGGCTCAAGCTCTGCCAGGGGAAATTGAAGTTGGAGAGCAGAAAAAACTTCTTTGCAGAGAGAGTGCTGAGGGATTGGAATGGGCTGCCCAGAGAGGGGGTGGATTCCCCATCCCTGGAGGTTTTTCAGCTGAGCTTGGCCGTGGCACTGAGTGCCATGATCTGGTAAAGGGACTGGAGTTGGCCCAAGGGTTGGACTTGATGATCTCGGAGGTCTTTGCTAACCCAATTGATTCTATGACTCTATGATTCTATGATTGCTGCAGGGCTGCACCTCTGCTGCTCCTGGCTGGGGTTTTCCTCCAACCCAGCTGGAATCCATATCATGCATTGAGGATTCCTACCTGAGAGTTACAAATCAAGCTCTTAATTCTTCATTAATTGGGTAAGAACTGGGAATATTGAGGCTTCCATGCAAAATATTTCATACCATTAAATAGTGAAGAACTTGATTCAGGTGAGAAGGTGGAGAGGCTGCCTGCACATGAATATCTCATATCAGAATAGAGCTCTTCAAGGCTTAGAACTCAAGTTTGGAGTTTGGTTTTGGACCCACACTTGAGTTTTGGTGTAATAGTTTACACTATTAAGTTTTCCTAAAATCAGCTTCCTTGGAAACACACTCCTTTAAACACATCTAATAACTTGGCTCATGGCAGGGCCAGATCCCAAGCTGATTTACTGGCTTGGCTCCCTTAAACCCATCAAACATTTGCATTGCAGCACTTCCCATGGAGTGGCTCCAGATGGGAACAAGAGGGATGCCACCCTCTGCCCCAGGTCTGCCCGTGCCCACCTGAGCCATTCCAGTTGTCCTCAGGCTCAGCTGCTCCTGCTGGAGTATTCCTGGGGTGACAGATGGCCTCACTTCTGAAAAAAATGAGCTGGGAAGGATCCAGAGATGGTTTTTCAGAAGTGAATGACACACAGGGACACTTGAATCAGTTTGTAGCTTATTATAATGTAGTTCCAGGTGTGTTCTACTCACATTTGACTGAGTCTGTATGGCCTTGTCCTCTGGAAAACAAAGGACTTGGGACACAGACTGAGAATGTCACCAATTCCCACACAGTACCACCAACATCCCTAAACTCAGAGTGAGAAACACAGACCTCCAGACATCCTTTCATGCTGTTACAGCTATTCCCACTTTCCCCTCAGCAAGAGGATGGGGATGAATTATTTGCTCCAACAAAGGGACTCCAATTCCTTACCCTGTGAGCTCTGGGGTCAGAGCTCTGGGAGGTTTCAACAGTCCTAAGAGTTCCTGAAAGCCCCAACAGCAGCTGATGGATCTGCCAGACACAGATTGTTAAAAATATCATCATTCTGGCTAATGGAAACTCCAGCCCTTCTCTCCCTGCTGTCCCAAACATATATTTTAAGTATCATTTCACTCGTGTTAAGCTTGAAAACACTGTCCCTTCACTCACATTTGATTCAGCGCCAGATCTCCAGCACTGCTGCTGAGGCAATAAATGAAGCATTGATCAAGTTCTGTTTATGTTGCTTCCTAAGGAAACACGGGTGTGAAAAATCAATAACAGAACCAAGAGTCTGGTGTCTAGACCAGGGTGGAACAATATCTACAAAACATTTCTTGGGGTATCATTGCACTGGCTGCAGAAGAAGCTTGTTGGTGTTATAGTCAACTACACTGATTTGTATTAAATACCTGCTGGGACCCTTCATCTAAAGAGTAAACGAGGCTGGTGAAGGGAGTGGAGCACAAGTGCTGTGGGGAGAGGCTGAGGGAGCTGGGGGTGTTTGTGCTGGAGAAGAGGAGGCTGAGAGGTGACCTCAGCACTGTCTGGAAGTGCCTGAAGGGAAGTTGTGGCCAGGTGGGGGTTGGTCTCTTCTCCCAGGCACTCAGCAATAGGACAAGGGGGCACGGGGGGCTCAAGCTCTGCCAGGGGAGATTGAAGTTGGAGAGCAGAAAAAACTTGTTTGCAGAGAGAGTGCTGAGGGATTGGAATGGGCTGCCCAGAGAGGGGGTGGATTCCCCACCCCTGGAGGTTTTTAACCTGGGCTTGGCTGTGGCACTGAGTGCCATGATCTGGTAAAGGGAGTGGAGTTGGACCAGGGGTTAGACTTGATGATCTCAGAGGTCTTTTCCAACCCAATTGATTCTATGATTCTGTGATTCTATGATTCTAAATAAAATAATCAAGGCAGTTGTCTTGTTGCATTCCCTCCCTCCATTCCAGGCTGGGACTGAAACACAAACACCAAAAGCCTCTTTCTCTGTTGTGCTCACCTGAAAAACTGCTATAGAGGTGCTGCAATAGGATGGACAACCTGAGTGCCTGAAAGAAGCTGCCCTTCCACCTCCCCACAACAAACCTCTGGTCCAAGAGGGTTTTCCAACCTAGTTTTCTAGATTCAAAACAAATGACAGAGCCCCTGAATACACTGAGGAACTGCTACTGGCACAGCCCTCTCCAGGAGCTGTATCACCATCACACCCCAATCCATTGATGCTTCTCTCTCATTTAAGATTTTCCTTGAAAGGAGACCTCAAGAACCTCAAGTTTCCAACATGACTCGAGTTTCCGACAGCTCTGAAACATGAAAACTTGCACTCAGCCCCCAACTTCTCAGGTCACATTCTTTCATTTAGGATTTGTCACTTCAGAATTTGACTTGAAATCCTGAAAGAACAGCCTGAGTTTCCTCTTCTGCCTCATTGTTTGTCTTATCCTTTGGCTGAAATGTCACAGCTGAACTAAGAACTGTCAGCCCCAACAAAGCCCAACTCACAGCTCTGAAAGCCTGAGCAGTGACTCCAACAGGCTTGAAGTCACCCACTGATTCACTGCCACTCCCTTCAGGGCTCTGTCCAGCCTGGCCTTGGACACTTCCAGGGATGGGACAGCCACAGCTTCTCTGCCCAACCTGTGCCAGGGCCTCCCCATCACCTGAATAAATTTCTTCCCAGCATCTAATCTAACCCTGCCCTCTTCCAGTTTAAATCCATTGCCCCTTGGCCTATCACTGGCTCCCATATAAAAAGTCCCTCTCCTTCTTTTTTATAAGTCCCCTTGAGGGACTGGAAGGCCACACTGCCCTAGGGTACACCAGACCTTCACTGAAGGGCAGTTTCTCCACCTCAAGGAGGAAAAAACCCATCATTTGAAGAGCTAAAACAGAAGAAGATACGTTTGAAAAATGAGACCTAACTTGGCACATCCAGGAGCTGTCTTGTGATTACTGTCCATGTGAAAACCCTGCCAGGTCAGATACATGGAAAAAAATAAGTCTTTCAGCACTCAGTAATCCAGAGTTTACAGTTCAAACCTTTGTTGTTTCGACTAACCACCTTTGATCCCTTGCCATGGGTGGGGCCCAGCGAGGCCTTCCTTGCTAAACCAGGAATGGTGGAAGCAGCAGCCACAGGCACCTCTGCACATCAGTGCAAGGATCAAACCAGATGGAAATTACTTCCTCCATGCCTGTAAAAAAATGAAGAATACAGAAAACAGGGCATGTGGTAGGATGCTTCATTGCTGCTCTATCTTGGAAAAAGCAACGACAACACACAAAACTGTTGTTGGCTTAAAAAATGAGTGATATCACAGCTGAGAGTTGATAAATGTTCCCTGAGTCAAAGAGCTGGTCCTGAGTGAGCTGGGGCAGCTCAGGGAACCACAGCAGAAGGGGAGCTCTCAGCTGCACAGACAGGAGGATATGGGAGAGTGTGGATGTGCTGTGGGGAAAGGAGGCAAAGCAGAGGAGGGAAAAAAATCAAGAAGAAATTTCAGGCTATGGAGCTGGGACACAAACAGTGAGGAGATGTTACTATTTTTTTTTTTTTTTTCTGGAATAAACCTTAAATGAGTCTCTGAACTTGAGCTGAGGAGTTTCTCCAGCTCCTCTGGGCATGCAGCTGATGGAAGTTGTCTCATATGAACAAGGATATTTGCAGGACTTCTCGTAAGTGCAGTGAGTGATCATCACCCTGCAAGTTTGGCTTTCAGCTTTAGTGGGAGGCAGCTGGTTATTTATTAGTATGACCAGAAAAAACTGAGGGGATTTGCTGCCAGCATTAGTCTTCTTTTATTAAATAAATTAAAGCCTCAAAACAGACCTTCAGCTGGAAGACCAGTTGGGGTTTCATTGCCTTGTGTACATGTACAAACCCTCTCGCCTGGGATGATTCCACCAGCACACAAAATTCTGTAGCAGCAGAAACTTTTCAAATGGGAGAGATTCAAACCCACCCTGAGCATTTCTCACATGTGGCTGAACCCTCCTGCATTCCAGCCAGCACTGAGTGGCCTGGAGCATCCTTCCAAGGACAGCTTGGACAGGCACTGTCCTTGGATGAGCAGGAGAAACCACAACCTGAAACCCAATCATTTGCACCTTCTCATGTTGACTTAATAAAACTGAAAAAAAAATGAATTCTGTTGCATATGGGGTTTGTTGTGCCAAAACTGCCACCAACATAATGAAAGAAGCCAAGTAAATACCATTAAATCTAATGGGTCTCCACTACTGTGCATTAGCATGAAGGTCCCAAAAGAACATGCTGTGCTCCTCCTGGAAGGCTATAAAATATCCCACCCCTCCTTGCAATACAAGCCAGGGGTTGCCAAGGCACACAAGTGAGTTTGCACATCATTTCATATGAGACTCTCCAGCCAGACCAGCTCCTTATCACATCTGTGGCACCACTCTAGATCATATTCTGCTTAATAAGTTCATTTTCAATGAATATATCCAAGCTGTGGTTTCTGCCACTGCCGCCAGGTTAAAATACCTTTGCTCTTGCTGTGACTCTCCCACTAGAGAACAAAACAAGAACAGTTTATGTTCAAGCTAATTAAACCCATCCAGTCAAAGCAACAAAAGAGTTGGGAAAAAAAATCTTCAGTGTGTTTATCAGCTCTAACAGTTCAAATTATCTATAAAAATAAGCAAAAGCAGGCACATCAAAACAACATTTTCAAATTTAAATAGAGCAATCTGAAGTGGAATGATAGTTTAAAAAATAGACTTATAAGTACTGGGCACTGGGCAAATACCACAGTACCAGAAACTACAGAGTCAACAAGTCTGGAATTAAAAAATGTCAGAATTTAGGACAGGTTTTAGTCAAGAAATGCCAGAATTTAGGACAGTTTTTGCAAGCTTTGTAAGGACCAGGCATTGGTCCTTATTATAATCAGGAGCAGGAGAATAAAGAGCAGCATCACAAACATCGGAGTTCTCTCCTTTGAACTCCAACAAGGCAATTAAAGCTCATCAAGAGCTGGTTGAAAAACCAAACAAACAAAAGCCCCAGACAACCAGAGACAAGGCCTTTTCCTCTGTTAAGGTCATTTTGTGACAACAGTCAAGTAGTTCTGCAGATAATCAGGTAGACAGGCAGCTATTCTCTAAAATTTTAGATGAAAACACTGATTTCTAGGAATATAAACAAAGAGTAAGATATTTTAGGCCTCCTTATATACATCTGGTTCTATTTGCCCCATTAAAAATGTTGATTTCTCTGTGTTATTGAAAACCAGGCATTCTAAAACATGCTCATTTTTCCAGGGAGCATGACAACAATATCCAAACTTTATATACTAAGCACATGTTATATATAAAAAATACAGATAAGCCACTAGACCCAAAGGCTCAGCATGAATGAAAAAAAATATATTGGTCCCAAGCCTGTGATAATCAATATTTTTCTGCTTTAACAGAGAGTAAATCTTGCTTTTGTTATAGAAAGTTTTAAGAACATGTGAGGTAAAATAATGGAACCCCAATGAACAAAATCCAAAATTTTAGATAATAAGGGAAATGAGACTCTGGTGTGATTGGTTCCTCCAAGTAAAATGCCTGGGGGTCAAAATTAAATAATACACACAAAAGGAACCTCAGGAATTCCAATGAGGGATTTAGAACAAGGAGATAGGAGAGCTCTTTGTATTTTGTGAGAGAATTCTAGGATTGATATCAAACAGATTCTGTTGGAGCAGGAGTCCAAGATGCACTCAGTGACATTCCCTCACTCCACGTCATCCCATGGGATCTCAAGGATAGTGGCAAACCCCTCTCCAGAGCCTGAAGGCAAGGGATAAGGACATCCTCCTTGGAGAAAGACACAGTTTGGAGCTCTTCTTATTAAGGGCAAGTTCTCCAAGCACACATATGAAACCTGATGAGATCCTTCTGCAAGGATAGGACCACAGGAGCAGTTTCCTCCTGGAGCAGGTAATTCCCTGTGCTGACTCCAGGACATGCTCTGGACTGCAGATCTCCCCAAAAACTGAGGATGAGGAGCCTCCTTTGCAAAATTAGTGCTTCCTCAAAAATAACAGCAGAGAGGAAATCCTGTTCTCACTGAGAACCCTCTGCCAGGGGGAGTGGAGGGTTCCTGCTCCCTGTACTGGTGTCTCTCACCCTGTGCTCAGGTACTTCACATGCTGTAGGTAAAACAGGGTCTTAAAGCTGAGCAAGCATCACTTCTCTGTTCAGATTGGGGACCTTTCCCTCCAGCCTTACCCCTGGACCATAAAAATCCAGAGATGGAACATGCATGTGCAGTCATAGCTACAGAAATGAAACGGCCGTGCAGCAAGAACTCCGAAGGTGCAGGTTTGATGTCACCTTCTCAGCTGTCCCACTCACACAAAGGAATCCAAGGCACAGCCAGATATTATCAAAGAAGTCTTCCCTGATTTGTGCTGCCCAAACCAAATGAGATCACTAACTCCAATTTCCTGGGGGGTTTTGTGGATTTTTTTTGTTGGTGTTTGTATTGTTTTAAATACTCCCACTCTTCAACTGCTCTTGCCTGGGCACAGGGGGAGATAAAAGGAACAGGCAAAACCAGAGCTCTCTTCTTAAGACAGATTGGCCACTGTCTCTGCTCCATTCCTGTTCAATGCCCAGGGTAATGGAACAACTGCTATTTTGGTTGAGGGTATTTACATAACTCCACTCACCCAGAAATATGAATTTTCCTCTTTGCAGCCTGAGTGACTGTAATAATGCAGGAGAACATTGAACTTCTCACAGCACAGATGCTGCAGTCTGTCACCTTGAATACATTCTGTCATTTAACACTCTGAAAACATTTTGCACCCACTTTATCCTTTCTTTCTAGTGTTGTAAAGTTCCAGGAGGATCCTGCCCTCCCCTGAAATGTTGCTGTGAATATTTTCAGTGTTTAACATCATCCTCCCAGCAGTGAGCATCAAACAAACACCATTCAGAGCTGAAGAGCCATCACAACCAGAATGGTAATTACATAAACCGTGACAGGAGTCACCCAGGACAGGGCTCAGGACACCAAGAGTTTAAAAACAAAAACCAAAGCTGGTAAAATCATATCCAGAAAAGGATGAAAAGGGACACGTGGCTCACAGATGCTATGGAAGGTTTTACCTCCAGCACTTGAGGGTTTATCCTACTGACTTCCACAGAAAGTTAATGCTCTAAATGCAGAAGAGAAGATTCTGCTCAGCTCTAGTGTTGGGCTAACTCAAGTTCAATTAAACTTCATGAGATTGAGCATTGTGTCATATTTAATGCATTTAAATGGTGTCCAACATAGGAGGAATTTATCCAACACAAAACTGTTAAAACATGGAATATAAATTTGCACATATCTACTTTGCTACTGCCATAGCTGGGAACATTTCCAACAGCACAATGTTTTCTTGGAAAGTAATAATTGAAAGGGTGACCTTAGGTGATAATTTCTGAGAACAAGCACAAGGATGCCAACCTGAACATATTTGATGATAGACTACCCAAGGAATGCAGACAGTCTGCTGTGCCTTCTGCCACTCCTTCAGATCACTCCAAAAGGTGAAATGTAATTAAATACTTAGAGAAAGAGTTTTAATATAAACTCAGGGAAGTGCTCATACCCCAAAAATGCAGTTCTGCTTTGAAACCTTTGCAAATTCATGCCTAAGGAACATGGTCACTACCTGCTGGATTAATCCTTTGTGTTTTATGCCAGGAAAAATGTAGTAAAATTGACTGTGGAAAGGTGTTCTTTGAGATGAAGTTCACTGATACTTTGTTTTATTTATTAGTTCTATTGCTTTAGAGGACAAGATACTCCTGAGCCACATTCAGATGCATTAATGAATTATTGTATTTAATTTTACACACACCACCAGCAGCAGCTGAACCACCCACCTGATGAGATATGATTCAGCACAGCCCGTTCTAGCAAAACTAATTACGATTAACCAGAGTAACTGTCATCCCAATTTGGTTATAAATAACACCCTGATATGCCTGGGAAAGTGTCAGAATGAGAAATTATCAGTATTATAGTTCTAGGAGGTTTAACAGCTACTGATGGTCCCAACTCGGTTCATCCAGGACAATCAAACAACGGAAGCAGCAGGCAGAGAAAGGAAAAATAAGAAGCAAAATATCTACTCCCAAAGTAGCAGGAAAGAGAATCACAAACTTCTAACATAAACAAAGGAGAGGAGGAGACTTGCTCTAGGGAAAGCACAACGCAAAAACTTACACCAATAATTAACATTGACATAATTAATCCAATCCTGTCTGGTAAAAGAGAAACACTTCTCCATATGCCACCTTTCATATATGCTGCTTAAACATTTGCAAGAGCTTTAGATATAGCAATGCCTTCCT
Source organism: Sakesphorus luctuosus (assembly GCA_013396695.1). Classification (NCBI taxonomy): domain Eukaryota; kingdom Metazoa; phylum Chordata; class Aves; order Passeriformes; family Thamnophilidae; genus Sakesphorus; species Sakesphorus luctuosus. The sequence goes on along the minus strand of VWZD01003876.1, from coordinate 2,218,240 downwards.
TCACAAGGATTCTCAAATCATTAAAGGCAAGGAAAGGACAGAAATCCTTAATTTATAGTAGTAGCTGGAAAGCCTTTTGAACAGCTCTGACAGATCAGTAATAAATTACTGTTATCTGGCTGCATATTCCCACCTACTGTCACATGTAATGCGGAAAGAATGAAAAGAGAATAGAGGCAGAAAGGAGCAGCTCATAAAAACAGCTCCCTCAAGTCCCCAGGGAGGAAAACTAAAGTGCCTTTAGAGTTGTTTTGCAGGAGCAGCAGCCACATTAAATGCGCCATCCCATCCCCATGGGGACCACTAAAGCTTCTGTAGCTTCAAAATACCACCTGAGACAGGAAGGTTCTGAACCCACCTACAAAGCCAACATTGGCCTTACTGTGCCAGGGAGCAGCCAGGGGTGGAGACTCCAGTCAGGAGCAAAGGGAAAAGGGGCCAGAGACAGGTCTGGAAAGGACATAGCACAAAGTGCTTCCAGGACTCAGAGCTAAAGCCAGGACTGGAGAGAAGCCATGGGCATAAAAGGCTTGCCAGGAGGCCACCAACCCACCTCTGGGTGTCCCAGGGCCAGGGAAGGGCTGAGGACACAATCTGAGACGTGTCCACCTCTAGGAGAAGTGAAGGTCCAGGCTCCAGCTTCAATATGTCCCTGACCTTAGGCAGGGTGTGTGTAGAGGGCCCAGTCTCAGGGTGGTTGAGACTCAGAGCCCTGGCACACCTGGGGCTGGTCCTGCCCAGTGGCCCTTGTCCCTGTCTCCCCAGGGAGCCTCCAAATCCCCACAGCTGCTCCAGAGCCTCTGTGGGGTTCGGTGTCTGCCCTGTGTGGGACCATCAGCAGCCCTGGTCAGTCCCCCTGGGCTCCCCAGACCTCATGTTCCCTCCTGGCACCCCTATCCCTGCCCCAGCGATGCCCTGGATGGTGCCCTCCAGCTCTGCCACTGACTGAGGGGGCTCAGGCACCTCCAACCCTTCTCCCTGTGGGAGCACAAGGTTGTCTCTCCTCTCTGGCAGCTGAGGGATGTTCTGTGGCTGCTCTGGGATGAAGGCTGTGCCCAACCCCAGTGCTGCTGGAAGGTCTCCTGAGTAGGCAGGAGCACCAGCATCTTCTCCAGGGGAGATAATGGGATCTCTGTGCTCCCAAATCAGTGTCCCCAACATCTGCTTTCCAGACAACCCATGTTGGAATCAGCAGAGATACAAGAGATGGGGTGGGATGGCTTTCTAGGCATGGCACAGCTGAAGAAAGCAGAGAAGAGTTCAGCTGAAGCTCAAAAGGAGACCAAGAAAAATAGTCTTTCATGTTTTCTTCCCAGCAGCTCAAGAAATTTCACTTTGCATCAATCTATAACTGCTTTTTTGGACTTGCATCTTCTGTTTCTTCTAGTTTAGTCCTTTGAATTCCAAAAAAAACCCCCAAAGCCCAACACTGAGTTAAAGCATTGCTTTTGAGTCAATACATGTTAATTTTTAAACCAGGAGATACAGAAAGCAAAGTAAAGCAAGTCAGGGTGAAAACTTGACATGAGAGCTTTCTGATCTTTCCAAAGGTTTTTTTCCCAAACTGCTCTGTCCAAAACTACCAGTTGAATTTGAGGTGCATTGAAAAGAGCTTTAGCACGTCCTGAAAATCCTTTCCTTCTGTAATACTGGTTTTCTCATTTAACCAGTTTCAAAAATCAAATCCTCATTCCAGGAAATGGAAATTTTTAAACCCTCTCAGAGTGTTTTCCTCCTAAATCACTAATTAGAAGGCAAGACAGTGAAAAACAAAAAACATTGAATTTATGACCAACAAAAAATTGTCCTCATTAAGCAAAAAAGGGGGTTATCTGAGTGATGGTGAAAATGCCATTTGTCCTGGAAGCCTCTCCAGGCTGCAACTGCATCAACAGAATCATTGCAGTGTTTTTCCCTTGCTGCTTGGGGGACCCTCGATGGTGTTGCCAAATGTCCTTGTCCCAGAGAGAAACCCTGAGCTGTTTTCCTTGCAGAAGGATTTCCTGTAACCCTTCCCTGTGTCCTCCCCAAGTTTTCAGCATGGGCTGTGTGGCAGAATGGGTGGGACAGGTTATTACTAAACCACTACATAAGCAGTCAGACTTCTGGAAGTGTGGCAAGAAAGACATTCTAAAGTTCATCATTTACCTTCTTACTTTTCCTGAGTTTATATTAGTTCCCAGCTCCTGTCATTTATTCCACATTGGCCGTTTGAGTTTTGCCTTCCAGCCCCAACTGTTGGACCATTTGAGCACGAACATCTTTTTTTCTTCCTTAGTTTTAGCCATTATAGAGGTAGAGAAAAGTCTTGGAGACGGGAATACTAAATTTCCAGAAGTTAAAAAAAAAAATCTAGTGATTAAGGCATCTTGTGATTAAGTCTTTTTAATGCTTGGGCAAAGCAACACTGACTCATTGTAGCCATGTCTAATATCCCCAAACACCCTGACAAGGCCAGGCACTGGCCAAGATTTGTGCTTAAAAGTTCCAGCTGTTTACAAGGCATTTGTGTGGGGGGAAATGTGTGGCAATAATTGTGTTGCTCCTGAGTGAAAAATTGGTGGAAAGGATTTTCCTACAAATTCCTAAAAAATAAGTGAGCAAAACCAACTGTGGGCAGGAAGGAAACAAGAGCAATCCACAACAAAAATCAATTTTAGGAGTGAACTGTTGCTGAACCTTCAGCCGTGGCTGTTCTTGGGATAACCCAAGGTAATAAAGGGGGAATTGGAGAAGTGCCTTTGTGGATCATGTATGGAATTCACTGCTCTGTTATTGCAGACTGGCAACACTTCGTAGAATTTTCAGTGCTAAGACCAAAGGTAAAACACCTAAAAGATAAAAAAAAATATTGTGTTAGAGATACTTTTGTAGGTTTGGGGTATCCCATTTCTGTGCTGTTTGTGCTTAACTTCCAACCAGCTCTTGGCACTGAACTGCCTGACTCAAAGGCTGAGCCCAGATCATCTCCAGGCCTGGATTGTACCAATGTCCTCTGGAATCTGTGGCTGGACTTTGACAGATGAAGTCTAAAATACTTCCTAGGTCCTGTTTGATCTGACTCCTCACATCATCTCTCCCTGTTCTTCAAAGGTTGTCTTGGGGAAGATGGGGAGGAAAAGCTGTAAAATGGGTTGTCCCGTTGTATTTCAATGGTCCAAATGCCTCTGTTTCCTTCTCTTCCAGATCAGGACAAGGTTTAGCTCAATCCTTACCCTTAAAAAGTCATACAGAAAGGTAGAGAAGCAGATAAACACAATCACTGTAATCAGTAAAATATTGTGGTGTGGCCACAATTCTTCTATTAGTCCAAAACACGTTCATGGATGTTTTTGCATTACTGAGTGAGATTTTGTTGGAATTTGTTCCGGGTTTGCTCACTGAAGACTTTGCATGTTCATTTGGGTTCCAATATCTGTGTATCTTGCACAAGCCCAGTCCTGCCTCACACAAAACAGGTTCTTGAGTCCTGAACTGCAGATATTTGGTGCACAAGACAGGATTAACCTCAGTTTACTGTCTAGAATTTGAGCATTAAGCCTAAGTGAAACGTCTGGCTTGTTTTACAGTCAGTGAAGAAACAAACACCTTAAAAAGTGATTTGTTACATTGAACTTGCATTGCTACATTAGGTAGGAGTGAATCAAAAAGCAAATTTCTGCCCTAGATTGTCCAGCATGATGAAATAACTGAGAGGAACACATCATTTAATTTGTCCTTTCTAATTGCAAACCCCTCTTTAAGGATCACTTTAATCTCACAGGGATCCAGAATCCCTCTGTGAAGATTCTTGGATGTGAATCTTTAATGTACATCTGGGTTTAAGAATCCCAGAGTGCAAATAAAACAGCTTGGCTTGACTTGCAGGCACAAAGCCCACAGTGTGTTTATAGCAACAGTTTTTTGGCTGGAATTTATCTGAAGGGTCCCACTTTTGGTTTAATTAAATTCTAGAGAAATCAGAAGTGAAGTTATATTTAAAACTGGAGAGTTTCCTGATGTAGAACATTTTTAAGGGGACTGCAGTTGTAGGGAAAGAGCATCAACCAGGCAGGGCAGGCTGAGAAACAGAAAGCCTGAGCAAAAATCTCGAGCTCTGTGCAGGCAAAGCTCATGCCAGGTCCTGTTGGCTGCACAGAAGGCCCAGAACCAAACACTTTGGAGCTCCCCAAGGAAATGTCAATAGTTATGAAGTCTAATTGGTGGAGGTGCATTTCTTGGCTGTAAGGTCTGCTGCCTTGGGAGCTTTAGAAGCTTTTTCAGAGCTGAGGGGGTTGCAGGGCCACTGTGAGCCACAGACACTCCTGCCTAAGAATGTCTTTCTGTTGATAGCATTTTTGATAGCTCCCACTGGGAATTCCTGCTGCTTTCATTCTCATGCAAGTGGCATCTCATTTGGAACTGATGGATCCTGTCATATTTCCATCAAATATTTCACAGTAGCCAGTCCTCTTTATTACTGTGATTGTTCAGCATGTCATCACTGACAATTAATTTCTTATAATGCGTTTGTTATAAATATGCATAGAAATAACACATAATTGGCTTCATAATCTGCTATCTGGCTCCATTATTCTGCAGTTGAGAAGGCAAAGGGACATGGAAAGTTACCATTTCAGGGTGTAAGTCTCTAAGATCTAATTTGAGGATCTAAATGCACATGGATTTTATTTTTCCTTGCACAATACAATTGTATGTTGACTGTCTCCAACAGGTTGGGCAGAGAAGCTGTGGCTGCCCCATCCCTGGAAGTGTCCAAGGCCAGGTTGGACGGGGCTTGGAGCACCCTGGGCTGGTGGAAGGTGTCCCTGTCCATGACAGGCGGTGGAATGGGATGAGCTGTGAGATCCCTTCCAACCCAAACCATTCCCTGGATATAAAATGTAAATCCCTGGTGTAAGTGGGAGTTAGGGAAGATGGAAAAGGAAAAGCAAAGTACTTTGAGTGACCCAGCCCTGGCTTGAGGTTACGAACAGGAGCCTGGGAGAACTGGCATCAAAAATGCTTAGGAGAAAATCTTGGAAAGGACTTCTGTGGTCAGGGTGCAGGCACAGGGGAGGGATTAAAAAAGGTGACTCAACTGCTTAGTTTGAAGGCAATTTTCGCTCTGACTCAGAAAAAGAACTAAAAACAGTTCTTGTAGTTTAGTCAATATATCAACGTTTTGGAAACAGTGAATGGAAACTTAGAAATAAGGAACATGGAGAGCTCAGACAACTCAGGATGGTGGAGAGGGACGTGTTTAGGCTGCCTAGTTAGTTAAGGTGAAGGACTAGATGAGCAGAGCCTGCAGAGCTGTTTACATCCATCCTCCTCTGCAGGAAATGTCACTCCAGGTGTGTGTGTGTGCACAGAACCCCACTGAGGAATCAGAGGTCTGGTAAAAAATTGTTGTGTTGAAAATTCAGACAAAATCAGTTCCAAGCCTGCCAGTGATGCCTCTGTGAATGTCTTTAGCAGAGGGAAAACAGAATTTGATGTGAAAAGTAGATTTTTCTGTCCCCTCTTCCTTCTCTTTCCTGGTGCAAGCTCAGTGTGATCGGTTTGATTCTGGGCTTGCTCTCCAACATGCCTGTGGAGCAGTTGCCACGTGGCAATGGCATCCAATTTAACCAGTTTTACTCATGTAAAGAGATAAATCTCTGCTGTGAAATGATGCCTCCAATTTTCTCCCCCTTCAACAAAGTTTCATTTTCCATTCTTTATTCTTTACCTCTTTAGAGGAAGAACAATTCGTTTTCAGAAGAGGAATAAGTAGGAAGTAATGAGGGGAAACCCGTTCTGTGGTCCTTTTGTGTCTTCTCTGAAGTGTGCTGATATTTGCTACATATATACATGGTGGGGTTTGACCTTGTTGCTTTTCTCTATTGCTTAAATCCCATAAAAGTGAGTAAAAACCAGCTGATCACATCATTGGCCTTATGCTTGTTCCAGGTTTATCTCTCTTTGAGCCTCATCTCTTTGTCATTTGCTCTCATCCAACTTGCTTTGAAATGCTGCTGCCACTTTGGGCCTCATTTCTTGCCTCCCCCACCACAGCAAAGCAAATCTGTGATGCCTCCTCTCCTGATCTCCTTCCTCAAGGAAAGAGAAGTCAGGGCAGAACAAAGGCATTGCTAAACCAGCCAAAGGAGAGAGGAGGGGAAAGGACAATGGGCCAGGCTTGCTTCCAAAAGCCAGAGATGGACTTAGCCAGAGCTGTCTGTTGTTGACTTGAAACAATTTCGACCCCCAGAGCTGCACCCTGGCTCAAGAAGCTTTGACTCAGTGCTGAGAATGTGCAAACACCGAGATAAGATAAGCACCCTGAGCTTTTACTTCACAGTCCCAGGGGTCTGAAGCTGGACGGGAATAAGGAGTGCTGTGAGCAAACATCCCCCTGATGATCCCATTTGATTTGAGGTTTTATTTGTCCCCTTGCTCCCCGTGCTCAGATCTCCTGGGCTTCTTCCTTCCTGCTGGGCAGGACTTCACTGCACTTGAGGGAAGATGAAGGGCAGTTTGAGGAACCCTGGAAGAGAAAAACAAGGATGATCAAAGGTTTAAAAACAACCCTGACCTTTGGGGTATGACGGGATGGATGGGGTTTATGAGATGTGGAGAGGAGAACTGAGAGAGACACGATGTTCCCAAAATACATCAGAGGTAGCGAGAAAGCACTGAAATGTTCTCCATGTGCAGTGTAAATAAGAACAGCACTGAAAGTTTTACATCACAGGAAAGGATATTTTAGGGACTCTGTTGTAAGAGATGTTCTGAGGAGACAGAGGCACTGACGTGCCATGGGTGTGTGGCACTGCTGTCACTGGAGAGTTTGAAGAGCAGAGGAGTCCAACTGGCTAATTAATGCCAGTCCCAAATCTGCAGGGGAGAAAATCAGACCCTTTCAGATCAGTGGGACATTATGAAGAACATCCTTATGTGGGTTTTCTTTCCAGTGGGTTTTCTTTGACAGCAAAAAGTCCTTTAAAACATTGACATATCTAATCCTAAATTTTACAAAGATGGTGGTTTTGTGTGTTCTTCAGCTTTGGTGAAAAGTGAAGTGCTTTTTAATTTTCCTGAAATAGATGATGGTCTTAAATCCCAAAGGGAAGCACATGAGTATTTTCTTTCCAGTACTCTTCATGCTCAGAACAGCATTGGAATCCAAACAAGTCTTGTGCATTATTTGATGCCAGTGAATAAAAATCAGTGTTTTACTGAAGAGGCACAAATTAGAGCTTTGTCTGTGACATTCTGGTCATCTTCAGGCAGCAAATCCAGACTTGTGTCTTGAGGAGACTTGAATTTTAGATGTTCCAATAGCTCAGGTCTTGGTCTTGCAGGATGAGGTACTGACAAAGTTCCACCAAAATGAATCTTTTGTTTGCTTTGCAATCCTGAGCTGACCTTCCTGATGTGTTTGAAATAGTCACCTGTCAGGTGCTGCTTCTTTTAGTGAAGTTACTCATTAGTTCATGTTCACAAACTCAGAGACTCACTGCCTTGTCCTCATGTGTGAGTTCTTTAAAGCAAAGAGGAACGTTTTGTGAAGTATTCTTCATCACTACCCATCCCTGGAAGTGTCCAAGGCCAGGCTGGACAGGGCTTGGAGCAACCTGGGCTGGTGGAAGGTGTTCCTGACATGGCAGGGAGTGGAACAAGATGGACTTTAAGGTCCTTCCAACCCAAATTCTGTTATTCTACCAAGATTAGAGAGAACAAGCTCAGTTGTGCAGCACTGGGAATACACAAAAAGTAGGATGAGCCCAAAGATCCGTCTTGCTTTAATGTTTAATGCTCCCTCTGATGAGGACATCATTTCTGAATCCATTTCATCAAGACTATTTGGGGTATGTCCCCCATTGTTTTGGGCTCAGTGTGTTGTTTATGCTTGGCCTGGACCACAGTTCAGCAAGGGAGGAGTTTTCACCCATCCAGAGTAGGGTTGGTGGGAGCTGGCAGGATGCTGGGATCCCTCTTGTAGGCTCCCAAAGATCTGGGAAAGCCCAGAGAAAGTTTACTTGATTTGTTGCGTGTCACTGTGCTAGAAAGTCTGGCTACTGACTTATCCTCAAAGTAAATAAATGATACATATCTGCCCAGTGTTTGTGGCATGAAATATAAACTCCAAGGCCCTGCTCAGACCTACAGTCTGGTGCTCTTTATTAACTCTTTAATGTGCTAGCAGAGAGAAAAAAAATCAAATATTTAGAATTTACCCATGTATGAGAAAACAAATTCTCTGCCTAAGGACACTCCAGAAAAGCAGGTTTGTTTCTGCCTGGTCTTGCTGAGGCTTTAAACTCCCACTCGAGTCCTGGTGGGGAATGGTGGAACCCGAAGGGCTGCACAGATCCAAATTTAACAAATCATCCCTGTTTCTGGATGGGCAGGAGCAAGGCTATGAAACTAAACATTCCTGACCTTTGCAGAAGGAGGCAGTGGAAGTGTAGCTGTGGAAACAACATCTGAAACTCGGGGAAACCTTTCCAAAGGGCTGCTGAAGTTTGTTTTGTGGACGATTTCAAAGAAAGCCTCTCTGGCTGATGGGCCTGTAGGTGTTGCATCCAAACATGAAGAAGGGCTGGTGCATTTTGTGTAAGAAAGATTTTACTTTATTTTCAGCTGGTGGACTTGAAATTGCTTCAGTGTGGGGAGCTGGGAAGAATTCAGTGCTGAAGTGAACATAGACATTGACTGACATGATGGTTGGAGGAACCAGGAAAAAGAGCTGGAAAGACGTTTCAAGATCATGTCCAGGCTCTGGCTCTGTCAGGTCTTCATATCATAATATATCCATATCATAATATCCATAAATATCATAATATCCATAAATACATCAAGATGGATTTTTCAATCAAGGCTCAGTTCCGCTACTCTTATGAGGTTGATACTTTCAAATCTGACCAATGATAGTTCAAATTCTTATCTCCCACTTTACCCCATTCCTGCACAACTCATGGCCATTTATTAACAAAAGTTTGAGCAAGGCTCCCAAACTTCATTTAATCAAGATAAGGTTCTTTTTGACGTGGCTCTTTCCCTTCATAACATTTAACCCATAATAGCCCTCCAAAGATGATGCCACCGTGTCCCATTGCCAGATGACAGGCCGGGCCAGAGAACTGGATTAACAGGACAACAAACCCTTTTTTTAAAGTTTCCTCTTCCTCATTTCCTTTATCCATATTTCCCTCATCTGTTTGTGGTCTTTTCCAGGCCATCCTTTCTGGGATAAGAAGCATCACATTCTTTCAGCTCTGGCTTTGCCAGACCAAACTCCTCCTGGTTCTGAGACACTTGTTTGCCTCCTTTCCTCAGCTAATTTCCAGGAGTCCTCTGGGATGGAGAAATGCCTTTCCAATGTAAAATGTTCTCCTGCTCAATAATTTATTATCTTTTTTAATTGAAAATATTTCTAGAAAGGGCAAATTTTTTCAAGGCTTCATTTAAAAATTCCACTGGATTTTTCCAAGCCGTGTGTTTCATTAACTGGAATATTCCTTTGGCACTAAAGGTAGGATTTTGTGATGTCCTCTGCCAGAATCTTGTCTCTTGGGAAATCCTGGATTTTTCACTGCCCTGGATTTCCTTCTAGAGCCTTTTCCCTCTGTTAAATCAAGCTGGGGTAGATTATTTTGCTCTAGGCCAGAGCAATAGTTGCTTTATGGTTTCAAGTTTCAAATCTTACTTGTAATTCCCAGAATATCCTCTGGATATCCTGGAGCTTCTCTGGATAAAGTGCTTTCTTTTTGTTGATTTTTTTTAAGAAATGCACTTTTAATGCACTTTCTCAATTTTTCCAAAGGATTCCCTCCAATATTTGATTATTCATTCTAAACTGGGCAATGTACTTCTGATATGGGCCTTTATTAACAAAGAGATGTCATTAATAAGGAGAAATTCCAAACACCAGAACAGTTCTCTTTGGGTTTGCTGCACTTTGCATTTTGAGGGAAGGACACTGGGAAGAATCCAAATGTTGTTTGTGCTGATGGAGTGGCAGCGAGAGCAGGGAGGTTTATCCTGTATTTTATTGCACTGTTGTAGCAGAAGCTTCTGTGTCACATGTGCCACCTCCCTGTGGGGCTGCATGAAGGGAAACTCTGCTCCAGGGGGAGACACATCCTTGGAGAAGGAAAGGGGAGAACAGGGTGTTTCCTCTGGAGAGGGTCCAAAGAAGGGACAGGAAGATGGGGAAGATTCGGAGGGGCAGCATGGGAGGGCACTGAGAGCACTTGGGGTGTTCAGCTGGAGAAGAGGTGACTAAGGAGAGACCTCATTGCAGGTCCAGCTTCCTTGGGAGGGACAGAGGAAGGGCAGGCACTGAGCTCTGCTCTGTGGGGACCAAGGACAGCACCCAGGGAATGGCTGGAGCTATGCCAGGGCAGGGACAGCACCCAGGGAATGGCTGGAGCTGTGCCAGGGCAGGGTCAGGTTGGATCTCAGGGAAAGGCTCTTCTTTCCCCAGAGGGTGGTGGGCACTGACCAGTCTCCCCAGGGCAGTGGGCACAGCCCCAAGGCTGCCAGAGCTCCAGGAGTGTTTGGATGATGCTTTGGGGCACAGGGTGTGACTCTTGGGGATGGGCCTGTGCAGGGCTGAAGGTTGGACTTGATGATACTTATGGGTCCCTTCCAACTTGGCGTATTCTGGGATTCCATGATTCCATCTGCCCACTGATCCCAGTGCCATGGTGAGGAGGGGATGTGAGCAGGGAGCAGCCTCAGAGGGGCAACAGGACAGAAATATCAGATATGTTTATGATGCTGGAGTGTAATTGGCCTGTAATTGTTGGATATGACACACAGCAGGATCTGGCACTGCCAAGGCACACTGTGGTATCACTGCCTGTGCCCCAGGGTACCAGAACCTGGGGTTCAAAATGCCCCTTAATGCTCACAGACAACCATCCTTGGCTGCTGGATGGTGTTCCCTCATGGCTCAGACCCAAGGACACACTGTCTGACTTGTCCTGCTTCTGGCCCAGCTTGGGCTGTGCAAATATTAACATTGGCTTTTCCCTTTCCCAACTGCCTCCTCCTAAGGGAAGACACCACAGGCTATGAATAATGGGACAAGCATTCCTTTTGGTGGGGTTGGAAAATGGAGCTTTCCTGGAGTCAGGTCCAGAACTGGCAAGAGCTTCTGCTGTCACTTGGCTTTTGGATTCTACCAGGAGAATCAGCGACTTCTTTCGATTTGGGGCAGCCAGAAGGGCTGTTGGAGTCAATGGGCACCAGAGAATTGCATCTGAGAGCGTTTCCTTCAAGGTACTGATGGTGCTGAGCATGAGATTCCCTCTGTTCTGCTCTGGAGCCGTGTGGGATCCAGGCAGTGCCAGGGTGGCTCCTTGGAGATGGCTAAAGGATGGGATTAGCTGCGGGAGAAGCATTTAAGCAAGAATCCCCCTCTACATGGGGGTCTAAAACTTCTTTGAGGGTGTTATCCTGACAAAAGGGGACTCCCTTGGCCACACCAGTTAAAAAACTTTGATGGTAAGAAGGGAACATGGTTGATGAATAAGAAAAAAGGTCCAAAGGCATATGAATATTGTATTCATAAATATGGAACAAATCTTGACATCTCTTCCTAAATCTAATTGCAGCCCTCTTTTTATAGACTGCTCAGGGCTTGCTGAAAATGAAATTAAAGCAGCTTTGATTTTGGCCCAGACATAAAGCTGAAATACTGAAATAGCATGGAAAGACATTTTTTCTTATAGTAATTTCTGACCACATGAAAATAAGGAAATACTACAAATCTTTCACGAAAGCCTGACTTTATGAGATTTCCAGCATCATTTCCAGATTAAACAGATTTGGCTCCGAGTTCAAGCTTCCTTAGGCTCATCTGAACCAAACACATTTGCTGAGATTTATGTCAGTTCAAGTTTTGCTCCTTATATGAGTCTCACTGCAGTTTTTTGAAAGCTCTATTTCCAGGCATATTTAGGGGAGCTGCAAAAGACTCAGCCTGGATCTCAAAAGCCTGGATTCAGCTTCCAGCAGCAAACCTGGGATCACTGAGATCAGTGAGAGTCTGACAAACTCTGAACAAAGTTCCAAGGAAAGGGAGCCCAGGTTGGATTTTAATTTTGCCTTTACTCAGTTTAGAGAAGAGAGAATGTTGAGGGATGGGGATGCTGCAGTTCAGGTTCCTTGGGCAGCTGGGATTTGTAGCTGCCTGGTAACCCTCTAAGCTGTTGAGGTGTCCAGGGGCTGTTGATTTAACCAGAAGGAAGGCAAATCTGGTGGTGCTGTTGCCTCATTGCTTTCTGAGATGATGTCAGTAAGGATTTCGTGATGATGTCTGAGCCAAAGCTGAGATTTTGAGTGACTGAGCTTGCTGGGACAATCCCACCAGGGGAGCTGCATTATTGCTTCTCTGCACAGGGGTTTGGGTGCCTCATTGCAGGTTCCAGCTGGCCAAGGAGCTCCTGAGGTGGGTTTGTGTGGAGGAATGAGGCTGAGGAACTGAATCCTGAGTAAATCTCACCTCTCTGCTTGGTGCATCCCTTTGGACACTGGAGGAGTGTTAAAGATCCTGAATTGCTGCTTTGCCACTGGGATTAGTTGTGGATTTTTAGACTGTTCAGGAGGAAAAGTGATTGAATGAAGGCCAGATGCAAGGAGATTTTTTATTTTGTTCATTTATTTGAATAGGAGTGACATGCAGAATCCTGGTGTTTCATTTGGAAACAAATCCTCCTTCTTTGGGTGCTCTCTCCAGGTTCATTTGGATGTGAACACACTATGGAAAGGCTGCATTGACCTCCCTAAATGCGCCATTTGGCCTTTTGTTGTCAGAGAAAGTTTCTGGGCTGGAATAAAGGAGATGAAAACAGTATTTTCTTGTAACTACCGAGATTTGTCTACCTTCTTTCATTCTATCTTTTACAAGAGTGAAATGAAGTTGGACAGGATGTGTTTTTGTCATTTTGTAGGGAAAAATGTAAAATAACTGAAAGTCACAAACGGTTTAAAGAGCAAATTCTTGCAAAATTGCAATTGTCCTATTTCAGGAAGCAGAGAATTTCACCACAGTGCCCATTCTCTGACGGCAATAATGTGTTACCAGGGTGGTATTTTGGAGATTTTGGTTACCTTTAAAAGCAAAATCAAGTTTATAAAGGAGATTTGGCAAAGATGTTACCCATAACAAAGCCTAATCACTTTAGATATATCCAGTATAATGAGATCCACTCTGCTTTCCAAAGGATCTTTGGGCTCCCCATGGGGAGGATGTTTACAGCTCTGGACCTTCAAGATTTTAATTTGATTATTTGCAGGCAACCTCCTCTGCTTACTTATATAAGAGACCAAGAGTTGTGTAATGACCAATGTGAAGTGAAAATTCACATGATTTGGGTTTTGTTTAAACTCAGCTGGTTCTGCTTCCTTAATGAGTTGCCCCTCTCTTGTCCACACCCTCAAGGAGAGTGAACTTGATAATTTGAAACAGCGTTTCATGTTTTGTAACTTTGTTATGGCTGCCCAAACCTCCCAAGCTGCTCAGGAAATAGCTTCCAGAATTAGTTTTCTGGACTAATTACACACTCCTGCATGGAGCTGCTCTGGCATTAATGGTTCAACCAGAGTTCTCCTGGTGAGCATGTTTGTCCTTGTGCATGGACAGCTTCCCACAGATCAGTTTGCAGAGTTCAGCTTTTAATGAGCCACAGAGCTTGGAGAGCTCTGAGGAACATGGATGTAACACAGAGGGCTGAAGGATGGATGATCAGAGGCAGCACTCACAGGCAAACATGTGTCTGTGTGTAGGACAGAAAATAGACTTCCTGCAGACAGCAAATCGGGATGATGTTGCTGAGGAAACTGGGAATACAACAGTTCCCACACCAGGATCAAAGGGCTTCTACTGAGGGCATGGTTAACAATCAGAGCCTGCAGAATTTTAATGCCCGTGGTTTGTGCCATAGCAGTTCCTGGAAGCTGTTCCTCCAAGCTGCAGCTCCTCTGGAAATAAAAGAACAGGAGAAAAACATCTCCGGATAAGAAACGGTATAGAATAAAATAGCAGAGTTCCTGTAATGTTCCATTTGATGACTCTTTGTAGTTGTAGTAAAAACCATTGTTTGAGAGACAAATTGAGTGTGGCAGTAAACACAGGAAGGTTAATGAATTACATGATTTCTGGCTCACTTGTTGGAACGGGGAAAACATGAGGGGTTTCAGTGCTTGGAATTCATCAGTATTTCCATTATCTACCCTGTGCCTTGTTTTTGGTTTTTTTTTTTTTCTCTCCTGGATCTGAGAATCTCTTCTTTCTTGATTGTTTCTTCATCCTCCTCTTTTTTCTAGTTCTCTCCCTGTGTCCCATGGCCTCAGAACTCCCTTGCCCCACACCCCAATTGCTCAGGTGTCATCAGGTCCTCTTGGTTTTCCTGCTCCATGGCCTTTCTGGTAGAGCTGTTAAGAAATAAAATTTAAGATTTATTTTCTCTTCAGGATGTGCTGAACTGTATGAGATGAGCTAAATAAGAGTCTTAACCTGACTGTGGCACTACAGAAGTTTCCCCGGGATGTCTCTGCGTGGCAAATGAGAGTAGAGGTGATGTCTAGCACAGGCTTTGTCTCCTGGAAGATACAATTCCCCATTGGAGGTGTTTGAAATTGCTGAGCTTGGCTCTGTTCCTACAGACAGGGAAGGCTGAGACATGGCATCTCAGCATGGCAGAGGTGCCATATCCCACAAACAGCTCATCATTATAAGAGCAGAACTGCAGATATTTGCCATTAGATGTTGTTGAGAGATGGTGATGGGGACGTGCATGAGCAAGAGGTCTATTCTTTAATTTCTGCTTCAAGCTGGTTTCGATTTCCCTTAATATAAAGCAAGCAGAGAACAATGGATCACATTGTGCCTTATTAAATTTTCTGAGCCAATGTCTCAGTGTCCCCTGTGCACTTTCCAAGCCAGGGTTACCTCACTATAACCACAAGATAAAGCTGACTCAGCCAGTGGCTTGAGCCACAGGTAGTGTCTGGATCCAGCTGCTGGTGGGAAAGGCATTTTCCCCCCTCTTCTCAAGTCTTTTCCTGTATCGGTGTCCACTGGGATGGCTCTGGGGGCAGGATTACATTGCAAGGACATGTGTCTCACTCTCTGCCAGTCTTCCATGACTTCATAGTTTATAGGATAATAAAGGGAAGATCATATGTTGCAATTATTCCTTGGAGGGGGCAGGACAAGCCAGCCCCTGCCCTGGGAGGCAGGACAGCATCTCTGATTTCAGAAACCATTTGGGAAAAGAACCAGAGGATTATTAACTATTGTTTACATAGAAAGAAGCAGAGTGACTATCAAAATGGGGAAAAGCAATCTATGAGTGCAAAAACACTAAACACAAATTGCTGTTTGGTGTATATGTCTGAGAGAGACTTTATCCCTCTGTTCTTTGTCTCTAATGTCTGAGGAATGGTATTTAATGGGATGGGGCAGACAGGGTCAAGCCAAGACATGGATTTAATTCTTTACCTCTATAAACAAAACCACATTTCTTGCTGAACTCTGCATGAGGAGAGGGAGGAGGTGGGGACAAGAACTTAAGCATTACATCTGTTTGCAGAAAAAGGGAAGGGAAATGTTCACAAAGGTGATGGTCCTTGCAGGGAGTTCTGCCTGTGCCTGGGCACTGGTGTAACTCCTGTCTTTGCAGGGACAGCTCAGAGAGGATTGTCCATGGATCAAACTGCTTCTCCTTGGGCACAGCCAAACTGCCACTCACACACAGACACTGCCAACCACAGCAGCAAGTGCCAAAGCGGGCCATGGTGGGAAGGTGCTCTGGAGGCACAGGGTGAGAGAGGTGGTGGGAAGTGCCTGTGGTTGAAGTCAGAGGTGACAGGGAGTGTTGAGTCCGGAGAGATTGTGGACTTTCCATCCCTGTAAGTGTCCAAGGCCAGGCTGGATGGGACTCTGAGTAACCTGGGCTAGTGGAAGGTGACCCTGCCCATGGCAAGGCCTTGGAAAAGATGATCTTTA
This sequence comes from Sakesphorus luctuosus, assembly GCA_013396695.1. Classification (NCBI taxonomy): domain Eukaryota; kingdom Metazoa; phylum Chordata; class Aves; order Passeriformes; family Thamnophilidae; genus Sakesphorus; species Sakesphorus luctuosus. The sequence goes on along the minus strand of VWZD01003876.1, from coordinate 2,202,252 downwards.
AGGTCCCTTCCTTGGGGTTCTGTGATTTGGTCAAATACGAAGCTGGGACTCAGATTTCAGATTTGGCAGACCAGTTGCTCTTGACAGACAGAGTGATGCCCCTGGGAATAAAAGGGCAAATAATCCACAACCTCACACTCAAGCAGAGCCCAGAATTTGGTTTTTGAGTGTTTATGGATCTGTTGGATCCTCCTGTTCTATCAGCCTTGACTTTTGTATTCCCCCCAGTGCTATCAGCCATGGGGACTGAAGATGCTGCAGAGATTTGGGGCACCTGGGGCTGTATTATTGACCAGCATCCTGCTCTATAAATGTTGGTGTATGACAGCATGTTCTGCCATGCATCTGCATGCATAGATCTGTGCCAAATATTCCATTGTAACATCCATATATACTGGGGAACAAATGTAAGAGAATCCTATTTATTATTATGCCTTAAATTCACTTGGTGACTGAGAAAACTGTTCAGACTGGACTGGTGCAGGTATGTAACCTACACCCTAAGCACACAGCTATTTTTACCAGGATTAAGGGCATGGAAAATAGCTATAATTTTAATGCTGAATAGGCTGTTCTGATAGTTATTCCACTTTGGGGTCATTTTTTTTAACCCTTGACTAACCTCTGAGTACAGACCACACTGTGGGAAGTTAGAAGGGCTCCCTGAGAACTGTGGAGTTCAAGCAACCTCAGGATTTCTTCAGTGCAGGGGGATTTCCATTCTGGAGCTTGCTTGGATGCTCTGCTCTCTCCAGATATATTCCAGCTGCTTCGCACTTCTCAGCTGATGCAGGCTCTTGATATTTTCCTTAGGTAAAAGAAGACAGCAAATCCTTATTCCTCTTGCCTCCTCTTTCCTCACACACATGTGACTGACAGGAAAATAAGCACTAATATGTCATCTTTAAAATAAGAGGGGGACATGCCTTCCCTGTGAAGTAGTGGAAACACTGACATCATGTTTGGAACAGCTTTTTTCCCCTTTTCCTTTCTAATTGAGCCGAGTTTTTAAAGGCAGGGAATAAAATCTTCCCCTCTGGAGTGGGGGAACGTTCCCCATAGGCTGCTCCTTGTCTGGGTTTGCTGTGATTCACCCTGCTCCTTTTGCAGCTCATTGACAAATCACCAGAACCAGGAGCTGGGAAACTGGGCAGCAAAGGGAGAGAGCAAAGAGTGAAGTGTGTTGGTGAGAGAAGCTGAGGAGGAAATATTATTTATGGAAAATTCCTTATTTCAGTCTTATACTCTATTTCTTTCAGCTTTAAAGGAAATGGCTCCTATAGCAGGAATGAGTCACTCCTCAGATGCTGCCAGGGATGGGCCTTTGCCAGTGCCTCATTTTATGAACCTTTTATCACAGCATGGTGCAAGTGCACGTTCCAGATAAGACCACAGAGGCAAAGGCAGAGGAGGGAAACAGCAGGGGGTGGAAAAAACCCATCCTTTTTTGATCCAGCATCAGTCCTGAGTGTCTGCAGTGAGCAGCTGCTCTTTGCTGGCTGCTGGAGCTGCCCTGAAATAGCACTGAGAGATTGGTCCTGACTTTCACAGGGTTTGGAGCTCTGCATCCTGACAAAGCAAACTCCAGCAGGCACAGTGACAAAGCAGGTACAACCCTGTGTCAGCTTTCACTGACAACACTATGTCAGTGCTGAATAATTTCTTGTCTGGCTGTGATGCTTTCCAGCTCTGGGATGCTCCTCATACAACACCAAAAGGTTCCCAGTTCTTTCCTGAGCAGAACTTAGCCTTGGAGACAAAGGAAGGAGAAAAGCAGGTGATGTAAGGAAGTCAACTTTTCTTATTTCCTCTCTCTCTCTCCACTTGACACAAAATGACAGCAAAGCACAGGAAAGAACAATCAATTGGATCAAGGTGTGATGTCTGATCATTCAGTCTGGGAGGGAAACCCAAAAGTTGCAGAAGGAGTTAGATCTCAGCAAATTAAAAAAGAAGGGCACTGTTCTCTTCAGGAGAAGACTTAAAATCCAGAGGATTTTATTTCATGTCTCTGTTGCTGGTTCTGAAATACTTGTACTTTCAAGTAATACTTGAATTTTCACCATTCTGAAATCCTTGCAGAGAACAGGATGTAGACTCAGCAGTGACAAGCCTAAGGCTGAGATGGTTAGTGCTAAAGCTTTGATTTTACACTCTCCCAGGCAAGACAAGCCCAATAAAACCTTCCAGCAGGGCCATGAGGCTGTTCTGCAGGAAAAGCTACTGCTGAGTGTTCAGGAACAGACCTGGGATGGTCTCAGTGCTGTGAATACACTGTTGGTCCAACTCTACTGCTGAATAAAGGAGGGCAGGGAAAGGAGGGAGGGCAATCAAGCCAGGACTCTTCATTAAGGCTCTTTTGGGATGTCTTTTGGACCCTTTCATTGAGCTCTGAGATAAGTTCTGCCCTACACAGAGCTGGCTTTCAGCAGTGTTGGCACGAGCCAGAGAGCAAATCTGATGGCAGAGGTGGGTGTTGGCTCCTGGGCCTCCCTTCTCAGCAGCAGAAACACAGAGATAGAGCTGGACTGCTCTGCACTTCAACAGAGACATCCCCAGAGCTCCAGTGATGTGCACCACAAAGAATCCAGAGCTACTCAGCGACCCTTGAACCTGTTTTTATAACTCAGACATCCAGTGTTGCTTCAACACCCAATGGGAAGTTCAGAGTTTGCCACCTCCCAGATGTGCTGTTGTGACAGGACATGGGAGAAGTTCTCTAGAGTGGATCAGGGAAATCAGACTATAAATAAAACCTGTGAAAATGGAATTAGCTCAGATCATTTCACTAAATGGCTTTAGAGCGCATGTGACCTTGAACATTTAAGCAAAGAAGGCACAAAATGTTCCTTTTGGTGCTTTAGCCTTGCTATGACTTACTCCGTAATCAGAAAGGAGTAGAGCACACAGGAGCAATGCCATGATTGTGGTTAAATCTGCTGCAGGAACCCACCCCTGATGAGCTTCCTTAGCATGCCCTGGTCCCATCAGAGTTAGTTTATAGCTCAGATATCACACAGGCCAGAATCCTGCACAATCCCTCTGCTTTAGACAAAACAACGAGGAGACATGTAAGCAGTACACACTCCTAAACCCTGCATCCAGGACATCCAAAGTTTGGGCTTGTTTTGCCTTGAGTTGATGAAATGGAAATTCAAATGTTACTTTGACAGTGCCATAGGAAACTCTAAATTAGGGACTGTAAATAGAGTCTGAGCTGACATTTCAGCTTGGAAGTGAGGGGCAGGAATGAAGTCAGGCAGCCAGCACGAGTGCTCTCTTGAATCTTGAGGGAAAACTTAACATTTAAGAGTCTTTTTTTCTACTGATATTGTAATTTGTAAAGCCACATCTGAAGGCCGTTTGTTTTTGTACTCAAAATATCAGTTCAAAACACAGTTATTGAACAGAAAGTGACTTGTCATCCTCTTCGCTTATCCCATCTCCCCATTCCCTCCTTTGGATTCTCTGCAGTAATTCCTGAAACAGGTTGGAAATGAAGCTGTTTACCAGCCTGGAAAGATGAAAAGCTTTGGTAACCAAGCTTGACGTGCCAAACTTCTTGTGTGCAGTTGGGAGCCTTCCACATCCCTATTTTCTGTGCTGGCCTGGAGGTTTTAATTAAATCTGATCTAGTGGTCACTGCCCAGCCCTGCTGTGCCAGGTAAGATCCCATATCCAGAGGCAGGAGGGGCAGCTGCTCTGCTTTGCAGGGCATCCTGAGCACCCTCTGCAGAGATGCTTTCTGTAAGAACCTGTAAAGCAAAGCTCTTTGGGGTGGCTGAGACGTGAGATGAGTGTGTGAGAAAACTCACTAGGACTGGAAACTAGGAGAGTTGTCCATGGATCTTTTTCTTAGCATTCCCTTTCTCTTTAGTATTGCAAACAATAATGAATATCTGGGAGATACAATCCTCATTTGGTGCATAAGGTCTTGGATGATCCACCTGTCTAGAAAAGTACATGGAGCTGCTAAAGAGTCCAGAGGAGACACCAAGATGGTCAGAGGGATAGAGCAGCTCTGCTGGGAGAAAAGGCTGGGAGAGTTGGGATTGTTCAGCCTGGAGAAGAGAAGGCTCTGGGGTGACCTACCTGTGGCCTTCCAGGACCTGAAGTGAGCTGCAAGAAACATGGAGAGAGACTTGGACAAGGGTCTGCACTGACAGGACAAGAGGGAATGGCTTCAAACTGACAGAGAGTTCAGATCAGATATTAAGAAGGAATTCTTCCCTGTGAGGGTGGGCAGGCCCTGGCACGGGTTGCCCAGAGAAGCTGTGGCTGCCCCATCCCTGGAATTGTCCAAGGCCAGGCTGGACAGGGCTTGGAGCAACCTGGGACAGTGGAAGATGTCCCTGCCCATGGCAGGCAGTGGAATGAGATGATCTGTGAGGTCATCCCAACCCAAACCATTCTATGATTCTAAGAAGCTGTAACAGCAACAGCCAGAACATCCTACCTGGAGCCCCAGGTATGTATTCAGAACTGAGATCTTTGTCACCATGAATTTTATTTACAGTTTGAGCTGTTTTCACCCCTCAGAACAGGCTGTGCTTCTTTTGTACAGCCTCTGAGGATGATGTTCTTTGTGCTCCAGGTGGCAACATCTTCAGGTCCCAAAGGATCTGTTCCCTCCTTAAACCATGACTAAGATGTGCTCATTAGCTCTGTTCCAACATGCCCTCTCCACTGGGATAAGCTCCTCTGCCAGAGCTGGAAAGGAAGTGGGTGATTTATATCTGCCCATAGGACACTCAGATCAAACCTTCTGCTGCCAGTTTTCCTTTTCTGTTGGTGAATGCAAACACATTTAACTTGTAAGCAAAATTCCACCTCCAAGGAAAAGGCAATGCAAAATGTTCTATTGACATGAGTGTCAGGACTTCAAGTATTTTCACCCCATTTTTATTTATTAAATGCAGATGTTATGTCAGGAGCTCCCTAAAGTCAGAGGAGTTGGGCTCATTTGTGCTTGAGAGCAACCAATTCACACTCTCTGCAGTTAAAACCCTCTCTAAGGTTTATGTGAGATACTTCCTTACAGATTTTTTTCCCCTAGGCTGCCTCCTTCTCATGCCATTTCTTATCCAACAGTTTATTGACTATTTTTTCCCTTTTGACTCTTTTCCCAGGAAGTTCAAAGCAGCCTTCATTCCCAAGCCTCCATTCCAGTTACCATGACTTTTAGCCTTGCAACTCCAGGCTTTTTGGCCTTTCTAAGACTTCTGATATTTTTAATCAATGAAAATATCAATACTCAGTGCCTTGCTGTGACAAATTTCCATGTCTGAATGCTTTTGGCATCTCTACCTTTATTCCAGGTGATTTCAGACCCTGAGGTACCAAAGGGCTCCTTCCCAGGATGTTGTTTTGTCATGGACTGATACACTCCACGATTGTTTCCTCTTGAATTTTAATGATGTGCTGTTTGTAAGTCTTTCAGTATCACAGAGTTCAGTGCTGTCCTGGCAGCTCATCAATCACAGATCTGTGGAGGGGTTTGATCTTCCAGCTTATTGCAGCAAACAAAAATGTTACTGCATCTTTCATGAGCTGCAAACACACTGAGCACTCAGCTCTGAGCAGAGTCATTTCACTCCTGCCTGAAGGATTACAGTGTAAAGTTAAACATCTTCCACTGGGCTTCTTTGCAGCTGAGTGGGGTTAGTTTTATTCCCACCTCTGGGATGTGTTTCTACCATCCTGGAAATAAGAGGTTGTTTTCCCAAAATCTATATATTGTCTCAGTAATGAATAAGCTGTCTAGTTTTTGAGGTTTTTTTTCTAGATAAATGTGGATATTAAATGTGGATATCAGGGAAGCTTGGGTATGACTTCACACCCTGCCAGATCCTTCAGGTCACTCTGAAGGTACCTCAGTGCTTCAGGCTGCACTCCAGTGTGGATCTGTTGGGTATCAGTGACAATGAACCTCCACAGGCCTGTCTGTAGCAGAATAATTCACAATTGCCATCCATTTGTCCTCATTTAACACAAACAGCAACCATTCTGTTGCCAGAGTTGGTGTGGTGGCTCCATGCTCTGCCTGGACCACAGCCCAGACATTCCCAGGCTGGGGAGACCCCCAGGGTTTCCCACCTGCACAGTCAGACTGTGGGTTGGTGAGGGGGGATCCTGCAGGATCTGATTCACTGTCTGCAGGGAATCTGGGGGTGAGTTCCTGGATCTGCCTCCTGCCTTTCTGGCTGACATCGAGCTTGGAGTCCTTGAAAAGCACTCCTATGTCCTTTAGGGAAGATCTTCTTTAAAAATTAAACTAAACAGATGTCTCAGTGGTTTCTGATATCATAAGTATTCTTTCCTGTGAACTCACACTGCTATTTTTAGAAGGTTCATATCTATTCAAAGAGTTCTTCATTTCCCTCTCCTTTTTTCATCCCACATCCTTGCTGGTCTCCAGTATCTATTTCACATGTGTAAAGAACATTGCTTTCCCTGTGGTTCTGTCAAGGCATTAAGCTGCTCCTGATGGGATTTCAGGGTCATCATATGAGTCTGAGATGCATCTCCTTGGAGCTGTTCTAGTCATATGTCTCTATTAAGGACTGTGTAGACAGGTATAGGCTGTTGGGTGTTCTGAATACAGCTTTAGGCATGAATTTATTTATCAATGGAAACAGAGGATTAGATTCCAAGTTGCTGTGAAACAGAGGTACTGGAAACTATTCCTTGCAAAACCATTCCAAGTAAGGAACTCTCTGGTAGGCAGTTTTTCTTTGTGGGCAGTTGTTTGAATGGAGGAAGGAATTAGGGCTGGGGTGAGAACAGAGAGACAAAAGAGGAATGGGGTGAGAATAATCCATGGCTACACTCCCCCTACATTCACACAATCATAGATGAAAATTACATGAGGCTCTATTTTTTACCATGATGTGCTGGTTTAGAGGTAAACCAGCAGGAGAAATGAACTCAACACAAGAGAGATTATGAGTCAGAGCCACAATTTAATAATAATAATACAGTAAATACCCTGACTCAAAGGGGAATTGCTGTCAACTCCCAAAACCCAGCAGTGTAACCCAGTGCCCTGGGGTACAAACCCAAAGGGGTTTGTTAGCCTTGTGCTGAGATCCGTGTGGCTCCCCCAAGTCCAAAGCAAAAGGAAGTGAAAAAACCTGTTGGTACAGGTGATGGCTGTGGTCTGGTCAAGAGTGGTGGTCTCCTCCTGTCGAGGTCCTGCTGCTCCTCTGGGTCTGACAAAAGGTTTCCGAGGTCTTCTTACCTACCCCTTTTTGTACCTTCAGGGAGCATCCAGTCCCTCCCCCGGGGCGGGGACTCACACAATGGGTGATTAACTCTGTGAGTCATGGGCTATTTTTGAACTGTTGATGGCCCATTAGCAGCTACGCCTCCTCAGGCTGGGAATGGAGGTGCCAACGACTCCCTGGGAAGCTGCTGCAAATGGGCCATTGACCTTGGGAATGAATAGAGGGGGTAGAATACACAGCTTCGATCACCCCCACACAGTGACAACTGGTCCCACCTGCTGAACTAGGACACATGATTAGAAACCTGTTTCAGGAAGCCCTTCAAGGAAGGACCATGGGATTGTGACACAGGGGCTGGACACACAAACAGAATCCAGTCTGTTGATCTGAGGTCTGCAAAACCTTGCTGTGCTACCAGGCTGTAGATTCAGGATACAGCCTTTGTGAGTGCCAGCTCCTCAATTTTGGGTCTTTTCTTTCTGGCTAGATAAATCATGGGCAGCTTGTTTGACCACATGCCAAAGGACACAGGCTGGCTCCATTCAACAGGACAGCTGGGCTTGCTGTTGTGTGCATGTGACTCTTAACACAGAGTTATTAATTTTTCTAAGCTTTTCTTTCTTCAGTTTAAGATGTTGGGAGTAATCCAAGAACTGTGTTGTATCCCATCAAAATGATGTTTTCATGACATGAACATAAAGATGCTGCATGCCTTGGATGTGCCATGAACACATAGTGGGAATTGCTGAGGGTGCAAAGTCTCCTGGAGCAGCACAAAGTAAGGAAACAGGCTGTGCACTCTTGCCTGCATTACCCAACAACCTCTGGAACTTGGATTTACAGAACTGAGTCTGGGTGTTGCCCCACACAGGTGGGCACAGAACAGCTTTGTGCCAGCGGACAGCTGAAGTTGCACAGCAGGGACTGGAACCACCAAAGTGTGAGCCCCTCAACTTACCCAGTTCCTTCTGTCAGTGTAGCCACAACCTGTGTCACTAGAGTGGGTCATATGAGGAGAGACTGAGGGAGCTGGGGGGGGCTCACCCTGGAGAAAAGGAGTCTCAGGGGGCATCTTCTGGCTCTCAGCAATCCCTGCCAGGACGGGGGAACTGGGGCAGGTCAGGCTCTGCTCCAGGGAACACAGACAGAAGGAGAGGGAAGGTGGGACATCAGGAGGAAGTTCTTCATGGAAAGGTTGGCAGGCATTGGAAGGGGCTGCCCAGGGAGGTTTGGAGTCCCCACCCCTGGGGATGTCCAAGAAAGGGCTGGACATGACACTCAGTGCTCTGGGCTGGGTACAGAGATTCGATCAGTCCAAGCCTGGACTCTCTGATCTTGGAGGTTTTTTCCACCCCAAGTGCTTCTGTGGTTCTCCAGGGGCATTTCCTGAGGCTGGAGTTACACTGTGCACTGGGAGCCATGCTGGGTGTCAGGGCTGAACACTGGCACAGCCGCTCAAAGCCAGGCAGAGTGTTTTTCTTGGGAAGGATACATTGCTTTGTACAGAAACCCCCCATTTGCTGGTCAGTGCTGTGCTAAATTCTTTCTCTCTTTTGTCCTCACTGAAAGCTTCCCCTGTGTGCTTTGCCATGACCTTTCTGTAGCGAGTCACCTTATTCCCACCTCCCTCCAGCCATATTTTTCCCTGGACTGTTCCACTTTCCAGTACATTCTTCCAGTCACCATTTCCCAGCCCTGCTCTCTGCTCACACCCAGCCCTGATCCCTGCTCACACCCAGCCCTGCTCTCTGCTCACACCCAGTCCTGCTCTCTGCTCACACCCAGCCCTGATCTCTGCTCACACCCAGCCCTGCTCTCTGCTCACACCCAGCCCTGCTCTCTGCTCACACCCAGCCCTGCTCTCTGCTCACACCCAGTCCTGCTCTCTGCTCACATCCAGCCCTGATCTCTGCTCACATCCCAGCCCTGCTCTCTGCTCACACCCAGCCCTGCTCTCTGCTCACATCCAGCCCTCATCTCTGCTCACATCCAGCCCACCCACTGACAAACAGAACTGCCCCTGGGAGTACCTGCTGCCCTCAGAGCAGCTTCCTTGCAGACAGACAGTCCTTGGGGAGCACCAGCAATCCTCCCAAGATGTTGGGAGGAGTATCAAATTCTCATGCTCTCTGCTATGAAAGAGCCTCCTACTAGAAGGAGAAATAAACACTTCTCTTACAGGCAATGGATTCATTATTAGTGCCTTCCAGGGGTTCCTTCTTCTCATACCTGCCTTTGGGACACTTAAATCATTAGTTTAACTTGATATGTGTGTTTTCTTGTCTTCTGTTTCCAGGGCAGTGAATATGCTGCCAGTTCTCCAGTCAGCCCCCCACAGCAGTGTAGTTATTTTATTACCACTCTCTTCAATGCAGCATTTGTACATTTGTTCACATATTAGATTATGGTAATATTCAAAATATTCTTTTAACCTTGTTTGAGTCAGGACTCAGAAGAATAGTCTGATTTATCTGCTTCATGGGTGGCACTTCAGGCAGTTAATTGACCCATGGACAAACCACATTATTTACCTTGACTGTCTCTTTGTGTTTGCCAATAACATTTAATGTTTCAAATTAAAACTGGCTAGAGAAAAAGAAGAATGTGCTCAGTGGCTTATTAGCCTCTAACAGGTCATTCCAGTTTGTACCTTCATAAAAAATCATGTCCTAAACCTGACAGGACATAGAATTGAGTCAACAGCTGAGATGTTAAATAATAAAAAAGTGGTACAAAATTTGACAACTCTGACCAGTTGGAAACAGGTAGAAATAAAGCACCTGTGATATAGGGGAGAGAACCAAAGGTGTGCTGGATGTCAGGAGACCCTGAGATCATCCTCTCTCCCAGGCTCCTATAGAGAACCACCAGCTTGGAAGTGCGAGAAATAATTCCCTGCCTCTATGAAAGTCACAAAAGCAAATCAGGACTTCATTTAGCCAAATGGTGTGAATTTCTGCTCACATTTTTGCTTGTATTAGTATTAAGTAAAACTGCAGCTCTGTATAAAAAAGCAGTATTTTTTTTCTTCTAGTGAAGTGCAAGATAACTATTTGGGCAAAGAGTCTTTCTTACAAGGCAATAAAGTGAACTTGAGATCTCCTGATGTAATGGGAACTGAACTGAGCTGGAACTCTGATCTGTAAGCATCAAAGTTTCCTTTAAAATCCATCTTGTGAAAGAGGAGTTCCCATGACTCTTATCCAGATTTAACCCTTCAGAAACAAGCTGGAGGATGCTGATTTCTTCCTGCATGAATTGATACTTTAAATCCAAGCTATTAGGTGTCTTCTTTGACCTGTTTGTGCTCAGGGTGAGACTTCAAATATGCCTTCCTTAAAAATGTCCCTTGCTCTTGGGCAGCTAAGGAGCCTCATCCTTCTGACAAATTTGCTTCACATCACTAGAAAAAGCAACTCGGCCAGAATAGCTCTCAGAAGTTCCAGTGGCCAGTAACAATGTTTTAATGTGGATAATAGAAAGGTCGAACTCCATTTCTTTTAATCCCTAACACTGAACTTCTCAGAAATGGGTAGGATGTGATCCATTGCACCAGAACAGAGCAAACAGCTGAAGTGGATGAGGCTGAACTGCCACCCAAGAGCACAGGGTTAGATTGATGGCTCAGACAGGGACTGCTTGTGCAACCCTGGCTGAGCAGCTTCACAGTAGGGATCTGTTCTTATTCTTATTCTTATTCTTATTCTTATTCTTATTCTTATTCTTATTCTTATTCTTATTCTTATTCTTATTCTTATTCTTATTCTTATTCTTATTCTTATTCTTATCCTCATTCTCATTCTTATTCTTATTATTCTTATTATTCTTATTATTATTATTTCTTTTTCTTCTTCTTCTTCTTCTTCTTCTTCTTCTTCTTCTTCTTATTATTATTATTATTATTATTATATATTATTGAGGTCACTTGGTTTGTTCAGCCTGGAGAAGAGGTGACTGAGAGAAGACCTCACACCAGGCCACAACTTCCTCAGGAGGGGCAGCTCCAATCTCTGCTCTGTGTGACAGTGACAGCACTCATGGAATGGCTGGAGCTGTGCCAGGGCAGGGACAGCACCCATGGAATGGCTGGAGCTGTGCCAGGGCAGGGACAGCACCCAGGGAATGGCTGGAGCTGTGCCAGGGCAGGGTCAGGTTGGATCTCAGGGAAAGGTCCTTCCCCCAGAGGGTGGTGGGCACTGAGCAGGCTCCCCAGGGCAGTGGGCACAGCCCCAAGGCTGCCAGAGCTCCAGGAGGGTTTGGACAACGCTCTGAGGGACAGGGTGGGATTGTTGGGGTGTCCTTTGCAGGTCTAGAGATTGGACTGGATGATCCTTGTGGGTTCTTGCAGCTCAGGATGTTCTGTGATTCTGTAATTCCATGATCCTCCTCAGCAAGTAGGTTAATACTTCTCTCCCTGACAAAAGTGCTTTGGGAAAAGAAATGTGGTGGTTTAGGGGTAGGTGGACCATTTTTACTCCTAGTGAAATAACTACACTTTACTCAAGATACCATAAAAAGCAGTGAAATTCATTGTGGAAAGGAATAATTTTGCTGGAACAATAGCAACAGTCTCCCAGGTGACAGACACTGTGCCAGAAAGCCACAGCAGTGCTTGTATCAGAGAGCACAGCAAGCAGCACCCTCCCACTTCTGAGGAACTTTCAAAAAAACCCTCTGTGTTATATCTGATGTGTTGAGCATGGCCCCAGACCCAAGGGCTCTGTACAAGTGCTGACTTCATTCTTTGGCATCCCCTGGTGTCTCTCTGCAGGCTCCCAGAACTAAACTGGGTGTTTGGCTCAAGCTCCTTCCCATCCACAAGCCTCCTGTCTCCTCCTCTCAGCTATCACTTGCACTATCTCTGTCTCCCAGGAGTTCAGAAGGAGGGGAGAAATAAAAACAGAGCAGGGGAGAAAGTCCTTTTCAACACAGAAACCATGTGGGCACCACAAACTCTCTCAGTAAAAGATCCAACCAGGACCCATGAGAGGGGAATCTTCACACTGACGTAAACAGTGGAATATCCACTTGAACCAAAGAGGCTTTTGGATTGTTCTGCACTTGGAGCTTGCCAAGGCCGGGGGGAAAGGAGAGCTTGGGAAAAAGCTTGTTTGAGTTTGTTTGCTAACAGCACTTCAGAAATAATGGGCTGTGAGTGATGCAGGAGCTTGGACCAGGCCTGGGGACCATCAGGCACGTGATGTGCACAAGGTCAGGTTAACACAGAGCCAAGATGAAATGGGGACAGTGCTGAACGTGCTTTGGTGTCCCTAAAAACCTTCTCTGGGCTAACTATGTGCTCTTTTGAAGGCACTTTGACTGGGACTTGAGTGATAACAACAGAGCCAGCCTGTGGTAGAACTGCTTATAAACCACCATGTGCTGTCAGGTACAACAGAATAAATTTTTGGTGGAGTTTGTGGACAACAAAAGTCAAGTTTGAAAATGCAGAAACCCACCCCACCACCCAAATTTTTGAAGTTTTTTATAGTACTTCACTACAGGTTTTACAATCCTCTTTTCTTGGTTTTCAAATATAAACCAAACATATTAAAGGAATCCAGCACGGCACTTGACATTTTAAAAAGCTGATTGACTTAACACAGGGCTTTTTCAGGCTGCAAGTTCCAAAAATTAATTAGGAGTTGTACTTTTCTTTCTAATTTTCAATAGGAGGAGGTTGAAATGTGTTTGATGTTTTGAAGAAACAATAAGGAGACATCAGGGCAGAAAGACAGAACTTCTCATTCATTTCTGGAAAGAGAAAATGAATCAGACAGGTCTTCTCTGGCAGCAAAGAGCATTGAGGAGAATTCCAATTCCTCCTGCAGTTTGCTTGCCTTCGGTAACACTGAGGCAAGCGTCCACAAGGGGTTCTGAACAGGAATTGCCTGAAAATAACTTATTTTTGTTTAAAGAGTTTCTAGCCAGGTCAGTGTGTGGCTCCAGAAGGCCACAAAGGGAATGGGATTGGGCAGCAGCAGGAGCAGAGTGGGGGAACACAAGACCTTCCAAACTGTCCAGATAGAATCTTCATCAGACAGCACTGGAAACTTGTAATTCACAGGCACCTCTGGGCAAGTGATTTCTCAGAAACTTGTTATACCACATTTTGTGTTTGTAATGGTGAGATCTTCATTTTCCTTATCCTGGCAAGTTCTGCCTTTCCTGGTGACACAGGTTGGTATGTTCAGTTAGATCTGCAATGTGAAAACTAAGGATGGGATTCTGATCTCTTTATCTATGTTCAGCAGCACTTGATTAACCATTAAACCACCCCCTTGAAAAGACAAGATATATTCATGGAGTGCTACAGCATTGAGGAGAAGCATCAGATTGTCCCAGAAGGTGGAGGATCATTAGGAACAGTCTGAGCCAGCATTCTCAGATAATCTACTCTGGGAATCTTGAGTACAAATATCCTGTCTTTGTGGTCTTCCTGTCTTAAGAGTCACATTTAAAATATATAAATGTTCATTATGGAGTTTTTAAGAATTCAAAGAGTTAATGAAGAATTTTGCTGCAGAGGGAGATCCATGAGTGAATTACAGCACGGGCAGCATCCTAGACAGAAGTTATTTGGGAGAATAGAAACACACAGTGGGAATACTCACTGGCTGAGAATGCTGCTGCTGTCATCTCACATAATTTGTTAACGTTTGGAGTCCTCAGAAAAGCACGAGGGAATTAAGCCCCTGAATTCCAAGAGGATTCACTGGGACTTGGTTACGCTCCTTCCATGGGCTGTTTAGTAAACAAGCCCCATTAGAGTCACCTTTGCTCCTCAGCACGTGTTCCCTGCTGAGGAAACCTCATCCTGTCCAGATGGAGCTTCTCTGGCACAGCATGAAGGTGTGTTGCAGTTAGTACATGAACTGCAGTAACACGATTTTAGGTTATTTCTCACCCCAGCTGAGCAAAGCCACACTGGGCTGCTCCTGTCACACCACTGAACATCATCACTGTGGCCAGCACAGCAGCGAAGCTGCAGCAAGAACAGTCAGGGTGTCCTGGGGTCACCATGGGGGGCTGGGGAACCTCCTCCCTGAGCAGAGCAACTCAGCAACCCTACAGCTGAGACTCAGGAGACTCCTTGACCTGTCCCATTCTTGGACTAAGACATCTCAAAGCCTGGGACTGTGTTGCCTCAAAGGCACTGATGACCTTTGACTTGAGCCCTGGAGCCCAGGGAACCAAGTGCTGTGGTGGCAGGTCGTCAGCTCCGAGGGGATTCCCTGCAGACAGCAGTGGCATCTACTTTTGGCTCCTTTCAGCTCCACCCACCCATTAAAGAAGGTCTCACCAGAGCCATATCTCCTACAATTCACTGAGGACCAACCCAGTAAAAGAGAATAAAAAAGAAGGGAAATAAAGAGGAAGAAATCTGTGTGTGAACTGTGAGGAGGGGAGGTGAGAGCACCAGGAGCATTAATGCCCTGACCAGCCTCACCTGAGATCTCCTCCCTGCCCACAGGTTTGGGAGGTGATTTAAGCTCAGTCCTGGGACTTTGCTCCTGGCTCAAGGTGGGCTGTGGGATGGCTGGTGTTTGTCTCAGCCACGCTGAGCCACAGACCTCACTGATTTGGACCTGACCCATGAATTCACTTCTTGGCTTGGTGTCAAATCTTCATGGTCACCGTGGACCTGTCTGAGGTAACTGGGCTGTGGGTGACCCTGCTCACCACCACTGACCCTAATGCTGCCTTGTCTTGCCCAGTTCATCACTATGGACTTGTGGTGATTGGAACTCTTGGTGGAACCGGGTCTGTCCTGCTCACTTTTCTCAGGGACTGGTGAGGGTCCTGCTCTTCTGGCCTCGGGACCTCGCCTGGCTCCCCCTCCCTTTGGAAACAGCTGCCACTGCTGTGCTCTGACAGAGAGGACTACAAAAACATTTAGATACCTCTGCCAGCATGTCCAGGACCTTGTTGGACACAAGGGAAGAGTCCCCACTCCAAGTTTGTTTGCAGCAGGAAGGATCCAGCCTTGATATCCCAGGTGATTCCTCTGTTTTTATGCTGGCAAAATGCACAAGAAGAGAATGCAGATGTACTGAAGGCAAATTTGGAATTACCTGAAATATTCTGAAGAAATGCCCAGTGAAATGAGGGGACTGACTATATTGAAAAGTACCCCCTTAAAAACGTGGGTTTGATAAATTCTTGGGACATTATGTGGTATTTGGGAGCAACTCCTCTGGCTGCTTAGAAAGCAAAAACTCTGGTGAGTGGATGGGCAGGAGCTGTTTTTCCTGTCACCCTCAGGCAGGTTTCTAAGCTGATTGAACAAGGCTTTGGGTAACGTGTGTCATGTCTCAGCACCAGGAGGATGAAGTGTTTCATGAGTTTCAGGAGCCAGAGCAGACTTTGAGTTACGTCATTAGTGCTCTGGTTACACTTGAAAGCAGCTCTGCCTCCTGCTCCTGCCAGCTCTGGCTGTGCCCTTTAAGCCAGTTCTGATGGTAGGTCCTGTGGCTCAAGTTCCAGAAGAGATTGAGGGATGCAGAATTAAGGGCTGCAATTCTCTATCTACACTGCATGGAAAGGCTTTGATGCTTCAGAGTTGAGAAGGGAGAGAAAAAAAAATCTCTGAGCAGGGAGTTACCACCTCTAATATTTCAGGAAATGCTGGGAACAGGCTGTGTTTTACATCTCATTCCCTTCAATATCCTGAAAGAAGGTCTTTTCCAGGCAAAATGAGCCGTTAGTCTTTTTGGTTTTGTTCTCTTCTTAAAGTATCCTCAGATTAGGCAGTGCAATCAAGATCTGAGTTCCTTCTCTAGCCAGACAACAGCTCATCCTCACCCCCTCATTCATCTGAATGTCATCTGCAGCACCTTCAAGGGAAGGGAAACACCTTCAAGCAGAAGGGAAGTAAAAGTTCCTTCCCTCTCCAATCTGAGGAGACTCCTGTTTCAGGCACTACCCTAAAGAGACAGAGCTCTGGTGTTCAGACTGCTAAAGAGAAAGGAAAAATAAATACAATTTGGGGACAGAAGTGAGTTTTCTCCTTTCACTAGAGAATAGCTCAAGTCTTCATTAGCACTGAGGAAGGAGACAAACAATAGATTAGAAATGAAAAAAAGAAAACATGATGTGTTGTTTTTCCCCCAAAAAAGAATAATTATTTTAGATAAGGTGCTTGGCAGAAAGACCATGCATGGCCTGATCTAGGAGGCGTGTCATTATTTAGCCACAGTTATCTCCCAAACACTATTTAAAAATATTAGCCCCCTAGTAAATTAGGAAAAAATACCAGTTAGCCCAGAGCTGAAGGTCACTCTGTGACACACTGTTGGCCTGTGTGAGAGTCACAGGATTTTCAGTGCAAGAAACTCAGTTCTGCTAAACAGATTTTTTTTATGCTGAGTGGCTTGTTTTTGCCAAACTGGACTGGGTTTCAGAATCACAACCAAAATGAAAAGAAAAATCCTGGAGTTATGGGCCTACACCCATTTCTGTATGAGAGTTTTGCACAGAATTAATGTGGACACTTAGAAAATGGAGTGAAACCAACAGCTCGTTTCCAATGGGCCACCAAAGAGTTGTTGGCTCATTTCAATGTTCACATGTTGTTTGCCTGTAACAAATTCCCTGAGAACATGCCTCATTTTGTGAATTCTTCTGCTTTAATGTGTTTACAGAGCTCTCTAGTTGGACAGGAAGATTCATATAAGGCCAAATTTAGATTATTTTTTGTGTGGGGGAAATAATTAGGGTCTGATTTTTCTGCTTATTAATCACTTAGAATGAAAAGAGACTTTCAGGCCACTCTGGTCCAGGGGTGTATCACAACCCCTTTGTAGTTGTGATGGGAAAGGCAGGTTCAAACCTCACTCCTGTGTTTTGAGGAGTCATTCTGTGCTTAGACTGGCTTAAGTTGGAGATTTCAGCAGGATTATTTCTGATTTATCCTGCTCTTTCTGTGGGAAGAATCAGGATGGTTGATGTAGAGCTAAGTAGAGACCCATGGAGGGAGCAAGAGGCATAAATATGCACTTATAGAAAGGTGGAAGCAAATATTCTCTTATATATTTATCATATAAGTACCTCACCTGCCAGTGCATCAACCTCCTTGTCAGTCAGAACAAATAACCCCCAAATGAGATTATAATACTCTGAAATCTTTTATCCAAGAAATGTGAAGCTGAAGGAATTCTCTGCTGGAAGACTCGTAATCCCCAGAGTGATTTGCATTGTGTGTATTTCCCCGCAATCATTTTCATATGAGTATTGGAATGCTCCTTGAAATCCCTTTATTTGCCTTCAGGGATGTTCCAAAACTCTTCCAGAAAGCCGAAAGTTTCAGGGATTTTCTGGGATTATTTTGACTTCAACTGGAACGTGCCTCACTTCACTCCAGACAGCAGAGAAATAAAGTGGATAAACACGGCACTTCCACTGGGAACTCCGTGCTGGAGGGGACTCTGAGTGTGTGTTTGTGCTCAAGAGAGGCCCCTTTGTCACTCAGGTCAGCAAATCATTATCCTGATATGGAAAAATTAATAAAGCAGAAGGAAACGAGTTTATAGAGTAAGGAATTCTTTTTTGCCTGAGGGCAGTTCAGGGGCCAGTTGTTTTCCTGCAAACAAAAATGTCCTTGTCAGAGCTGGGTTACAAAATGGAAAAAAAAAAAAAACAAATTGGGAAGGGAAAAATGTGTGGGAGGACTAACACAGAACTGAAAGCTTTAAGGATGATGAAGTCTAGGACAATGTATGTGACAGTTGGGGAAAACATGTCCTTGACTGCCAAGAGCAGGATGGGAAGGACTTCCATGGGACATGATGTGAATCCAGAGCTGCAGCAAAGCTCCTGTTTGACCCAAGTCTGCCTCTGTAACAAGGTGGCATTAGGGAGGAGGCACAGGCAAACAGCAGCAAGGAGGGGATGGGTTTTCATGGAAAACTGAATGTTCTACAGGAGAAGTTTTCCTCTGATGAAGACACTTCAGCAAGGATGGAGATATTGACCCGTTGGAGCGAGTCCAAAGGAGGCACCAAGATGATGAGAGGGATGGAGCATCTCTGCTGAGAGGAAAGGATGTGAGAGTTGGGATTGTTCAACCTGGAAAACAGGAGGTTTGAGGTGACCTACTTGTGGCCTCCCAATACCTGAAAGAAGCTGACAGGAAAAGTGGAGAGAGACTGTTTAAAATGGCCTGGAGGGACAAGACAAAGGGGAACGGCTTCAAAGTGACAGAGAGTAGGGTTAGATTGGATATTAGGAAGGAATTCTTCCCTGTGAGGGTGGGCAGGCCCTGGCACAGGTGCCCAGAGAAGCTGTGGCTGCCCCATCCCTGGAAGTGTCCAAGGCCAGGTTGGACAGGGCTTGGAGCAACCTGGGCTGGTGGGAGGTGTCCCTGCCCATGGCAGAGGGTGCTACTGGATGATCTTTAAGGTTCCTTCCAACCCAATCCAATCTGTGATTCTGTGATCTAAAGAGGATTTCTTTCAGCTGCAAACTGCCAAACTATTCATTAAGTATTTAGCCAGAAATTCTTAATAGATTTCATTTAAAAATCAATTTTCTTCAGGATGAAAGCAGACGAAATACTTTTAAAAAATATCTTATTTCTCTATTGAAAAAACCTTGTATAGAGAAATGGCACTGCCACTTGTTCACTGCACCAAGGTCTGACACTCATCAAGCAGATGTTAAAGCTTAGTGAGGGATCAACACAAGCACAGAAACATAAATTAACTACTGGCTCCCCAGTGCAAATGTGTGGCCTCCCCCAATTCACCAAAGAGCTCTCTAACACTGTGCAAAATTGTTTGCAGGGTGAAGTGGGAATCATCTCCAAATCCTTCATCACAGGAATAGTCAGGCCAAATTATAAAAGCTTGATAAAAAGGCTTTTCAGTCATGTATTAAAAACTGTCAATTGAAACTCTCTGATGGAGATGAAAATCTCTTGAAAATCTCTTTAAAATCTTGCTCCTGCAGAATTCCCTGGTCTCAAGAAAAATGGGGAAAGGAAATATAAACCTGAGGAAAAAAATATCACCTCTTTCTTTAGCAGTGGATTATGTTACAAGACAAATTTTGGCAGCCTGTTCATATTTCACCTGAATGGCTGCAGTTTTCACCTCTTATCTTAAAATAAATATAAGAGGATTTCAAAGCTTCAGGACTTCTCTCTGAGCTGTACCTGCCCTTTTTTTCTTTTATCAGCCTATAAACTCCTGAGTGAGCTCCTCTCTTTGTAGCTTTGGTGGCGAGGAAGGTCACTGAAAAGACATCTCAGCAATTTTGCAGGCATCTGGAAACCTGAGCATGTCAAGTGTTGGAGGTGCTCACAGCAATTGCTTGACACTGCAGGCAGGAACTGAGCAAATCAAATGTCTGTTCCCCTTCCCACAATCTTTTATAGGATACAGAAGGACTGGAAGGATTTTAGGATGGCCTTTGTGCTGCACTGAATTTTGGTGTTCACCTACACAGGGGTTTAGCTACCACAGGCTGTGTCATACATTCCTTAAGGGTCTTTGTTGTATTTAATACTTGGGGAAAGCTGTGGTGCCAGAAAGCAGCAAACTCCAAGTGGTTCCTAACCCTGAGCTGTTAATTAGCAGCATAATTGTTAATGGGCAGTGAGGAACTACTACCAAAGGGGAGTGGTTGGATTATTTATTTCCACTTTGGCATTTTACAGGTTACCTGCCAAATGGCTGATATGAGGAAGGGCTTTGATTCCATCCAAAGCCAATTACTTAAGGCACAGCTGTGTGGTAGTTCAAGCAAACTTCATTACAATTCCTATCCCATCAGACGACATGGAGACATATGAAAATGGGCTTTGAAGAGGAGTGTAAAATAGGATTAAGAAGGTCTCATTTGGAAATATTTCGCTATCCTGTGAGTCCTGACCAGTGCACCCCTTGATTCTACTCTTGCAAGGATGGTATTTTCTGGGGTGGATAATTGGGAATAGCCCAGGCTGCAGTCAAGGCTGAGGGACAGGCATTGACCAGGAGCCAAATGCTAATATTTGTCAGCAGCAACACTCCCAGTGATGTTCCTGAGGATGGAGAGAGTCTGCTTTATAGAGAATCCTTCAGCTGCAGCCTCTGAACATTTCAGTAACCCTGGAATTTCCTTGGAACAAGGCAAGTGGGCTGTAGCTTGTTTCACTT
Organism: Sakesphorus luctuosus; assembly: GCA_013396695.1. Lineage (NCBI taxonomy): Eukaryota > Metazoa > Chordata > Aves > Passeriformes > Thamnophilidae > Sakesphorus > Sakesphorus luctuosus. Next base: position 2,181,887 of record VWZD01003876.1, on the reverse strand, counting down.
CCCTGTTAGGCACACTGGTCCTCTCAAGATGAAACTAAAGATGTAGGGGAAACAAATCCAACTGACTTTGTTTGTCTTACTGAATCAATGGCATTGTCTGGCACAAATAAGAGTTTCCTGCAGGTCCCTTTGCCAAGTTTGAAATCCTGTTCTTGGATGCCCCATGTTTCCAGTGCCTTTCAGAGGGCATTCCTTCCTCCCCACCACTTTAACAATATTTACCCAGAGGAAGCAGCATGTTTTCCACAGACTGATCCTAATTCATGCCTGCATAAATCCAGGGAAGTCAGTGAAATTATTTTGTCAACAAAGAAAATGGTCTCTTTATTATTCACAAGACTGAGAGAAAATTGCCTACAAATAAGAGAGTGTATGAGAGAGATCAGAATGTGGCCATTATAGAAGAGTCCACTTAACAGATTTGCCCCATTTTCCCTCCCTAAGTTTCCTTCTAAGCACTATTTGCCATATTATTAATAACGTTGTGTTCCTACATCTTCACTTGCTCCTTTCTAGTTGATCTTTATCTTGTACTCTGAGGGACAGGAAGATGGTTTTTTTCCATATATGTGGCAATCCTTAAAATTTTTCCATTCAAAGCTCAGGTTTTGGGGTAATTTAAGGCATGCACAAGGCCTGTAGGGATTCTTCAAATGAGTGTGAGGGGAGAAATGTGGCAGTAAAGCTGTCTGGCCTGTCTGAGAGTACTTCCCAGCCAGGCCTGGGTATGGCTGAAAGGTGTATTCTTTCCTCTTTCAAGATAAAATTGGGCATTAAATAGAAGACTTTGCATTGATAACCACTGTGAAGATGTGATTCCTCATGTGAAGCTGCAGCTCTTTAAGATCAGCTCTCTAAATTAACAGTAACAGATAATCAAAAAAGATTACAGGGTGGTTCAGGTTGGAAGAAACCACAGTGGTGACTCTTGGGGACCGTCCTGTGCAGGGCTAAGGGTTGGACTTGATGATCCTTGTGGGTCCATTCCAACTCAGCATATTCTGTGATTCTGTAGGTCATCTGATCCCAGCTCAGGCAGGGTCATCCCAGAGCACAGGGTTGTGTCCAGACAGTTGTGGAATGTCTTCAGTGAGGGAGAGACTCCACACCCTCTCTGGTCTCCATTCAGTGTTCAGTCACTGCACAGCAAAGTTCTTCCTCATGTTCAAGTCGAACTTCCTGGGCATCAGTTCCTGCCCTTTCCTCTTGTGCCATTGCTGGGCCCCCCTGAGCTCTGCCCTCTCCCTGCAGGCACTGCCAGACATGGAAGGGGTCCCCTTTCAGTGTCTCCTCTGGAGGCTGAGCAGCCCCAGCTCCCTCAGAGATGCTCCAATCCCCTCACCATCCTCCAGGAGCTCCATGTCCCTCCTGTCTTGGGCATCCCAGAACTGGACCCACCACTCAGCTGTGCCCCCCAGGGCTCAGCAGAGGGGCAGGATCACTCCCTGACCTACTGGCAGTGCTGAGTAAAGGGGCAGACCCACATTCTGACCTTGGCTCTGCACTGTCTCCTGTCTCCAGCTGTTGGCTTCCAAATTCCAGCTGGTCCCAGGTAAGGCAGGTTGATTTATTTATTCAGCCAACCCCCCTTCCTAAGCAGTGCCAGCATCCCATTTGTATTTCCCACCAGAGAAGCAGAAGCAAATAAAAGTAGGTCACTCAGCTGTCACAAGCATGAGAAAATAATTCTGCCAGCATAGAAAATGAGTGTGTTTGGAGTTGGGTTTTTATGCTTTTGTTGTATTTTTGTACAAAAACAAAAATCTAAAAAAAAGAAGTTACAAAACAACAAACTGGCAAGTCATGTGATCAACAGACTTCCTGAGCTTCATTTAATATTTTAATGAGCTTTCTTAACTCTGAGTGGGAGAGAAGCAAAGACATTTTCCCCCAGATCTTTAGAGAAGGCACAAAATACTTCCACTGGAAAGTACCAATCCAGGAATTGCTCCCAGGAGTCCACTTAAGAAAACTTGCACTGACATCATGGAAGTTGTCTGGGGATGCACCAATCTGAGGGCAGAGGGGCTGATTTTGGTAAGCAAGTGTGTTGGAGTTCTGCTTTTGGAAAGTTAACTAGAGCTGGCTAAGTATTAACATCTCTTTCAAATGAGAGTGTAATCAGAAATAATTAGAATTAATAGGCTTGTCTTCATGCCATTGCCTTATCTTTTACTGGTGGTTATTTCAGATGCTGGAGTTGAAGTCAAGTGATTTGTCAAACAGAGTTTATTAAACAGGAAATAGTTTTAAAATGTATTACAAAGGGAGGCCAGGGGGACATGCTCTGTCTGAGTATGGGGTTTGTACTGGCTCTCAGTTCTGCTACAGATTCACATTTCAGACACTGAGAAACTTAAAGGTCCTTAAATTTGGTTCAGCTCTTTCTTGGGCATTTGGCAAGGTGTCAGTCCAGGTTTTAGGCTGACCTGAAAGGGAGGAGACCAAGATAACCTTTGGAAATGTGGCTGTTTACTGAGCTCTGCTGTGTCCCTGACACTGAGGTTGGAGTCTCTGCAGCACTGTGGGAAACGTGGGCTTGACACACTCCAGGCAGAGCCCTGAGCTCTTGGGCAGCTTGTAGTGCTCTGAGCACTGACCAGAAACCATCACAGCCCCTGTGCTCCACAAACATCCATGAGGGGGTTCCTCACCTTGGTTTAATCTTGGAAGTAGCTGGATTTCCAAAGGTGATTTCTCTCAGGAGAGGAACAGAGGGCACCTTGAGCATTGTCCTTTGAATCCCTTTTGGGCTGTTGGTATCCCAGATTTCAGAAGGCTGCACATGAGATCTGTGAGAGCAGCAAATCAAACCCCCCTCCTGGCTGCAAATGCACTTTGCTACCCTCCCTTCCAGAATCTTTCTCTTCTTTCCACTGTGCCTGAGGAAATGTAGTTTTTAAAGAAAATCTTCATTTTAAAAGCTACAAAAGACAGTTGAGACGCGTTACTTTGTTTTTTATCAAATGTTAAAGCCAAAGATTTATGATAATCCAAGAGGTTTGGGTACCCTGGAGCTACTGTAGCCATTGACTTGAATAGCAAAGGGCTCTGCCAGCACAGGTACTTTTGGAGTTATTTTTATCCAAGTGTATTAAAATTTGCCAGGCCAAACTTTCTGAAGTTGGCAGAAGTTGGAATCATAGTTCCTAAGTAACCAGAATCTGGTCTCTTTATGTACATTATGGTACAGTCTCCAAAAATATGATTGCTTTTTTCCCCTGTGACTCAGTACTTCTCATGATGAGGATGAGCAACTGCTCTTCTTATTGTTTAGATCATATAACCATGGAATCACAGAATATCCTGAGTGGAAGGAACCCACAAGGACCATCCAGTCCAGCTATTGGCCCTGCACAGACACCCCAACAATCCCGCTCTGTCCCTCAGAGCATTATCCAAACACTCCTGGAGCTCTGGCAGCCTTGGGGCCGTGCCCACTGCCCTGGGGAGCCTGGTCAGTGCCCACCACCCTCTGGGGGAAGAGCCTTTTCCTGAGATCCAACCTGACCCTGCCCTGGCACAGCTCCAGCCATTCCCTGGGTGCTGTCACTGTCACACAGAGCAGAGTTTGGAGCTGCCCTTCAGGAGGAGCTGCAGTCCCTGGGGAGGTCTGACCTCAGTCTCCTCCAGCAGAACAACCAAGTGCCCTCAGCTGCTCTTCATATGGTCCCTCCAGGGCCTTCATCATCTTTCTAAACCTACTTTGGATGCTTTCCAACAGCTTTTTATCTTTCTTATATATTATCTTTATATTTTAGATCAGTCACATGCTTTATTTACTCAATACTATTGAAATGCATTCTGAGTTTTTCTGTTTGTTTTTTTTTCTCCTACTGTACCCAATACAGCATTTTAGCACATACAAATCCTTCTTCTATTCCTTTCCCTTCTGCTTGAATATAGTGAAACAGATGAGGGAACTAGGCCACAGGATGGAAGTGACCTCTAACTTCTGGCTGCTTATTGAGAGATCCCCAATGGCTGGTTTGGTTCAGACATTCAGCAGTGCAGAGCTCTGTATTTGCTCCCAGCTCCCACTGAGTTCAGCTGCAGCTCTGAGGATTTATGGCTTTGCCACCTCAGGCTCTTGGGGCCCAGGTCACACCAGGAGCACACACAAAAATGGCCACCTGGATGAAAAGACTGACTGTGGTGGGCTCTTGGTGGTACAAGCTCATATCCAGCCTAAGTCTGTACCCAGTCACAAAGCTCTGAGATCGTTTCTTTTCCTTCTTCTGCAAAGATGTCAGTAGAACAAAGGAAGTCTGACGCTTCCTGAGCAAGGACTGGGTGTGCTGAAGGGGTTGTGTTGGTCACCCACTTCAGGAATATGCTCAGAGGTTTGAATCAATACTTGTTTAAGTGTCTGCTTTCAAGTGGGATATGAATAAGCTGCTTTGAGTTTGTCTTATTTTTAACCAGCAAGGGGCACTCTGAGTCACCTCAGCATTCAGGCTGAAGGCTTTGGATATTCAAACAAAGCAAACAGGCAGAAAGGTGAAAATCCTGACTCTGGGTACATGCCCTGATCTGTCTGGTGCCTTATCTCTGATTTCACAGTGCTTACCTTTGATAACACAGGAACCTCTCCTGTTCCTTTGCTGCTCTTCTTCGGATTCTTTTATCCCTAAGCCCTTAAACCAGTGACTAACCCACCTCTTCAGTGTTTGTCTCCTGGAGTTTTGACTCCTGTCTGGGGAGCACTGATGAGTCACAATTATTTTAGAAGATAGTGGTGTCCATGGCAACTGATTGAAATGAAAACTCTTGAAAGGTGGGAGAGCAGAGTCTGAAGAGCTTGTCAGGAAACCTGTTTATTGTTAGGTTTAAAACCACCAGTCAATAGGAATCTCAGACAAGACTAAGTGTGTTGTGCAGTGTTCTAACAATGAGGCAATTAATCTGTTTCATAACTTACCACTGACTCTGATTGTTTGTTTCACTGATAACCTTAAATCCAACTCAAGTTTGCCACTAATCTGCTTTAGCTAAAATAACAATTCAATTGTGGGCAGACAAGAGATGACAATCAGTGCTTCGAACCACATCTGCGGTTCAGCATTTGGTAATCTCAGACACTGCCTTGTTCGAAGGCAACAACGGCAAATCCAGGAAGGTATTTTGTTGGTTTTGCACTCAGGTGACCTCAAAGGTGTTGGACTAGTCCTGGACACCAAAAGCTCTTCCTGTTTGCAGAAAGGGGAGAGGCTGAGGGAGCTGGGGGTGTTTAGCCTGGAGAAGAGAAGGCTCAGAGGTGACCTCAGCACTGTCTGGAACTACCTGAAGGGAAGTTGTGGCCAGCTGGGGGTTGGTCTCTTCTCCCAGGCACTCAGCAATAGGACAAGGGGGCACGGGGGGCTCAAGCTCTGCCAGGACAAATTGAAGTTGGAGAGCAGAAAAAATCCTTTCCAGAGAGAGTGCTCAGGCATTGGAACGGGCTGCCCAGAGAGGGGGTGAATTCCCCATCTCTGGAGGTTTTTCAAGTGAGCTTGGCCGTGGCACTGAGTGCCATGATCTGGTGACGGGACTGGAGTTGGCCCAAGGGTTGGACTTGATGATCTCGGAGCTCTTTTCCAACCCAATCCATTCTATGATTCTATAAGGTTTTAATGAAATATCAATTTTATTAATATACCTACCCCAAGAGGCTCAGTTTCATGCTGGCCTAGAGGTAAACTCTTCTGCAGTGATTAATATAAAATAATATTCCTTTCTGAGACTGTTACTAAGGTGTTTGAGCTGATGAGAGCATTTTCCCACAAACAGACCTTTGGCTCATTCCTGTTTAGCAAATAAATTGCAGATAACTAGAAGTGAAAATTGTGTCTTAATACCTGTCTCTCCTGCAGCCTGTTCCTTCCATAGAAAACATGTATTTGTGGGAGACAATCCTGCCTCTTTAACAAGCACACACTGATTTCCAAATCCCAGCCATGATGTTTGCACAGCTGCTTTTATAACCAGGTATTCCAACCACATTTATATGCAAAACCTTTCTGATTTGCTTCTGCTTGGGTTTCAGTGTTCCAAATGCTCAACTGCAAGTGGTTTGACTGATGGTGAAGCCTGAAACTCCTGGATGCTGATTCAGTGTGGAAGACGGTGTGGTCTGCTGGAATGTTTTCTGGTTTCAGCTTGATAAGGCTCCCAATATCCATGACTTAGGCAAGGCTTTGTTGTACAGCTCAGCTGGTTTCATCTACATCTTCCCATGCAAAATTGTCCTCCATGAGAATGATGTAGGGTAGACTTATGGTGAAAACCTAATTAAAGCTCCTCTCCTTTGTAGCTTTGGGGAAATCACCTTTTATACATTTGGGAGAAATGGTTCTATCTCAGTTTCATCTTTCATCCCTTTTCTCATCGTTGCTTTTCTTGCCTTTTGGGGTTTCCTTTTTTATTTTTAGAATGTTGGATGTTTAAATGGAGGTGTTTGATGCTCGTGGTCCCACTGCTCAAGCTTGTCCAGGTCCCTCTGGGTGGCCCCATCCTTCATCTGTGTCACCTGTACCCTCAGCTTGGTGTCATTTGCAAATTTGCTGAGGGTGCCCTTTGTCCCTTAAGCTCTGGAGTCTACAAAGGCTCAGTCTAAAAATTGTGAGCAGCTCTGGATAAATCTGAGTCCCCAGAGACAGTGGGTGATGTTTGCCCTTCGATTGTTTGCGTGATTCCTGACCTAGTCCGTTCTCCTCAGAACCCAAGGATGGGAATAGCTTAAAAAATCAGAGTAAAACTCGTTTCAGAGGAGAACCAAGTCACAGGGAGATCTTACCCAACATGTTCCTTTGCGTAGGAGCTTGGATCCATTCCATGGTTTTGTCAGCCAATATTTAAGGTCTTCCAACCTCTTCCCATGGCAGCAGGCTGGAGTTTGAAAGCAATTACAAGTCTGGACTGATGTTTGTCCGTTTGTAGGAGGGAGTAACTAAGTGCTGACATTCAACAGCAATTCACTGGCTCTGCCTGGAAGAGTCTATTGGGAGAAGACCCTTTTCTCTGGGTTAAATTGTTCATACAGTGCGAGTGCCAGAACAAGTCTGGGTGCAGTTCTGAGATGGAAAGAAACCTCTTCTGCCCAACTTGTGTCTCATGTTTTCTTCTTCTCAAGCCTTTCATGGAGGATCCAGCTCTTCCCTGTAAATCCCTACCTTAGATACGCCCTTTTCTGAAATAGCCATCACGTTCTTTGCCCAAGATGTCTCACCAGTGACCTCCTCACTGGGCAGAGAGCAGTATTTCTAAATTTATTTATAATTGGGTTTCATGTTGGGGGGAAAAGGATGTTATCACCCCTTCATGTTAGGGGTCCTTTGGGTAATGTGTTTGACAGCCATAGCTGGGTCTGGAGGCTGAAAATGTGGAAGAAACAACTCACAACTTTTATTCTCCTCACCTTTCCATGTCAATTTTTGAAGTCACTTTATCTCAGTATTTCTTCTCCATGAGCAGACCCTACTCTGTAACAGGAAGGAGCTGTTACTGCTTCATTATACAAAGCAACATTGATCAAATCATGCCAGAAATGCCTCATTTCAGCAAGTCTTGAGAGTGAAGCCCTTCCTTTCCAAAGCACAGGTCCAGTTCACATACTGGCAGCAAAACAGCTTCTTTTTTTTTTCTCTCTCAAGGCTTTCTATTCTTGAAATCAATAACCAAATCCTTCTCTCCCATCTTATTTCCCTGTAACATCCACTGCTCATTTCTCACAAGCTTTGAAGTGACTCCAGGGATGGAAATGGTTCTAAATTGGGGATCTGCGTTGATGATTTCATCCTGACTGAATTTTCAGTGCCTCTTTCCTGCAGGCTGGCATGATGGCAGTGTGGGAGCTGGTGGGTACCACTGCCTGCTCTTGGGAATCAGAAATTGCTCCTTTCTCTGACATCACTGTTACAATCCTGGGAAAGAAGCTAAACATGATTGCAGAGTAGGGAAAAAAATCCCTGGAAAAAAAATACATTGGTTTGAGGTTAAATCCATGGTTATAGTCCAGAGATGCCCTAGGACTGACTGTCCTTTGTAGCAAGATGTTGAGGGGAACAGTCACGGAGGAATCTGGCAGAGAGAGGGACCTTGAGATAGCCTGTGATAACCAGGCTGAAAATAAGGGAGTGGAGCTGATGGAAGCTGGCCTGGAAACATGCAATCTGAAAATTCCATGTGATTTCACTAAGTTACTTCTCCTGACTGCATTCTTTAAATGCCTGTTTGTTCAGTGCTGTGTACAGTGCTCCACATGCTCCCCAGAACTTATCCTGCAGCCTGAGATAATCCTGCAGAGAAAAATAAGCCCCCCCCCAACCACTTACAGATGTAAAAGATTAAGGGTTTAGCACCAAACTGCTTGGCCAGACCACCTTGTCTGGAAGTTGGGAAGCATTTTGTGAGGTTTCATGTCATGTGTCTTGTTATATCACCCCTTTAGCTTCACACCTGGGCCCAAGAGCACCTCTGGATGCCTCTTGGAGAACCTCTGAGGAGCAAATTTTTCATAGCTTTGTTAAGAGCTCCAGCAGAACACTCAAATTGAGCAGTTGGTATTTTCTGGTTGAGCTGACAAGAACTCCACACTTTTTTCTAGTTCTTCATAGAATCACAGAATATTCTGATTTGGAAGGGGCCCATAAGGATCATTGAGTCCAACTCTTATGTAAGTAGCCCATACAGGGATTGAACCCCCAGCCTTGGTGTTCTTAACACTATGATCTGACAACTGAGCTGATTCTGGAGGGGTTTCTAGGCCAGGCAATTCCTTTGCTGGTCAGTCCTGAACGCTGCAGGGTCTGTGCTGAGCATCAAGAACTGCAGTCCCACAGCAGCCACCAAGGACTGAAGGATGGAAATCCTTGTCTGTGAGCCAAAAAAACCTGCCCTCTTACAGGCTGACCCCTCAGCCAGTGTTTCAGATAGGGAATAGCATGGATAGGAGGTGATGTCATGTGTTTCAATCCTTCATGGAGCTTTAAAAAGGCTGCAGGGCTCTCTGAGTAATCATTGTTAAAAATCCTTGGTGTCAGGAGGTCGCTGCTGCTGCAGGATGTGCCAGTGACTCAAAGAAAAGGCAAAAGGCTGATTTTTCTGAGCAGTGACTCACAGACATCTGCCTTTTGCTATTTATCCCTGTGAATTCTCCCATTGACTTGCAGATTTTCCTTTCCATTCTCTTTTACAGTAAGACCATTACCATGCCAGGCTATTTTTGGTCCTTCTATAGGCAACTTTTTCCACTGCCCTTTTCCACTTCTTCCTGGGGAAGGAGCTGCTGCTGAAACTAAACTCCCTTTCAGCAGGACTCTGAGGTCGGTGTGCCTGGAAGTGGTGGTGGTGTGAGATCCTTCAGAGCCAAAGTGCAAAGCATTTCAGAGAAAGCTTTTCTTAGAGGCTTTTGGAATGTGGGGCTTGTGAGAGAAGGGACTGAGCTCCTGTTCAACTGCTCCCCTCCTCTTGGGAAAGAGGTTTCCCCACCAGGCTGTTGAACCTCTCATGCTGCTGATGGTGTCACTTTGGTCAGGTCTATCTTTAGCCTCCACCTCTGCAGAAATCAGTTGGTTTTCAAGACTTATCAAAACACTCTGAATCAAAGTCAAGCCTGTGATTTTTGGTTTGTGTTCTTAGCTGCCAGCAGGCTGCTGGTGGATTTATTTAATGACGGTTTTGGGTAGATTGGGGTTCTCTGCTTCCAAGAAATGCTGTGTGTAGGTGATGGCAACATCCCAGAGGTGAGGGGATGCTGACAGGGCAGTGTCTCCTCTTTGTCTGTGCCACTGTGGCCCAGATTATGGTGGCAGTTCTCAGAAATCAGTCAGAAGCCTGAGCACTTCTGGGGTCACAGTCCTTAGGACAGCTTCAAAATAAATAGTTCCTTTAGGCTTGTTTAGTGCTCCTGTTGGAAAATGGGCAAGAGGGGTTTAAAGAATAAAACTGAAGCTTTAGCTGTCAACTCTCTCCTGTATAAATGACCCCAATCTGCATCCCCAGCACTTTCTGGACTCTGAGCTTCATGCAACTAAACCTTTCCAGACTCTTTTACATTCCTTCCCTCCCTCTTGTCTTGGTTGACTTTGGCCAGGTCCTCTCTGTGCTTCCAGTTCATTCGTTTCAGCCCGAGCCTCAGTCTGAGCTTTAAATGTTTTCTTAGAGATGCTCATATTTGTGACCACAACAGGGAAATCATGGCCTGCATTGAAACAATAAGAATTTTACTATTCATCTCTATATTTTTAGACACCACAATATAGGAAATGGTGGATGGTGAGAAGGGAGGGACTGTAGAGAAATGGAGGGCACAGAATTCATACCAGGAGAACGGTTTAAGCATGTCCCATAAGGCTTTGTGTGTGTGTGTGTGTGTGTGTGTGTTATTTTCTAGTTAAAACAAGATATTTGTTCATTTTTGATCCTGGTTTGGGAATCATTAATAAGTGCAGTTTACCCTCAAAACTGATGTTAAAGGTTACTAGAGCATCTTTTAATTTTGGCTCAGAAAGTGAAGACTATAATGATAATTTGGGTTTGAACAACACAGTATTGAAACCCACAGCTGCACTAAGAACTGCCACCCCCAACTAAGCCCAACTCACAGCTCTGAAAGCCTCAGCAGTGACTCCAACAAGCTTGAAGTCAATCACTGATTCACTGTCACTCCCTTCAGAGCTCTGTCCAGCCTGGCCTTGGACACTCCCAGGGCTGGGGCAGCTACAGCTTCTCTGGGCACCCTGTGCCAGGGCCTGCCCACACTCACAGGGAAGGATTCCTTCCTAACATCCCATCTATCACCATCCTTTGCCAGTTTGAAATCATTCCCCCTTGTCCCATCACTACATGCCTTTGTAAATAGTCCCTCTTCATCTTTCTTGAAGTCTCCCTTCAAGTTTCTGTCCCACTCTTTTCATCCTCCTCTACCTGAGGTGTGAAAAGAGAAGATTTTCCCACTGCAATCCACATCTTTGGGATAGAAGATGGAATGTGCTCTTTGAAACCTTTACAGTACACACACTTTGAAGCAATGACCAAACAGGGTGTCCTACACAGCCAGGAGTTCATACAAGTTTAAAAGGGACAGAATCTCACCTTAAACTTAACCAACAGCCCTGATTTCCACGGGCTTGATTTCTGTACACTCAAATGAGTGTTTGGCCTCAGTGATACAGGGAGGTCAAACCCTCAGCTCCTGACACTCTGCAGGATCAGCACATGAAGCTCTCTTTTTGTTCCAGAGTGTGGTTATAATTTCCTTGAATGCTCCTGGAAGGAGACACACCTGGTTTTCCTGGCCTGCTCCCAGGGACCTGGGACACATGTGAAAATATATCTTCCATCTGCTGACTTCGGCTTGAAGTTTGTTTCTCTGCTTTAAGGTCTTTCTCTCAAACTCCCAGAACCAGAGAAAGATTTGCTTCCTAACAAAATTTTCACTAAGTGGTTCTGAGGAGGCAAAGTTACAGAAATCCCAAAGAAATCACTCAGTTATTCCCAGTAAGGAATGCTGGATGCAGTCACTAAATCACACTGGTGCTTGTTGCTCTGTGGAAATCAAGACTTACTGAAACATCCAAAGTGAATTAATTCATCTGCTGCTCTGAATGACTTGTTTTGCTTTAGCAAATATGACAACAGTATCCAGAAATGTTCTCATCTGAGCTGGTCACAGGGATGAGCTGCTGGAAGGGATCAAATATTTCCAGCTCCAAAGGGACAGAGAGGTTTAGTCATGGCAAGAACTGTAAAGGCTTCAGGTATTGCACACCTCTGACAGAGAGTTTAGGGTGTATTAACAATTTAAACCAGAAATTTGTGCAGAAAGGACATGAGGGGCCAAGTCTTTCCCTGGTGTAAAGACAAGTTGCTTTGCTGGGTTTCCCAAGTGCTGCTTCCTGAGGGCTGAGGGCTGGGTCAAGGGCCATGAGTGAACAGACTGCAGCAGGGACAGAGCTTTGGGCTGGGCAATCCAGCTCTCTGTTCATACAAATCTTTTGTAAATGTTTCCAAACTTTTTTAAGGAGGCAAAATTACGCTGGAAATAATAATANNTAATAATTATTATTATTATTATTATTATTATTATTATTATTATTATTATTATTATTATTATTATTATTATTATTATTAATTCTTGGATTTTCCATGTGTCCAAATAGGCTGGTTGATCTCCAAATGTAACTTTAACTAATCTAATTGGAGCAGTGGGAAGAGCTTGGAATGACAGAGATACCCACGAGGGGACTAAAAGGGTACCATCAATCAACTGAGGCAGTTAATGCAAATTAAACATGGAAAAAACGACAGATTAATTTAAAAGTTGCTGGCCCTGCTTTTGAGAATATTTTGTACTTCCCCAGTAAACACTCCAACATACTTGGATCTGAAGTGTTCCTAGACACTGGCCAAGCTGCCACAGTCTCTTCTGGTTTCCATGATCCATCTCCTTGCAGCTCATCCAGCATGTTCCGCTGACTTTCCTGACAGCTCCATCACCTTTGGGCTCAGAGTCTGTGCTTACCATGTGTGCACATTTTTAACTTTCAGCAAAAGCACCAAAATTTGATATAATGCAGCAGGAGACACTTCTAATAAGATCCCCAATTAAGGTCTGTCTCTGGCAAGGCAATGTGAAAACAGATGCTAAGATTTCTCTGTTCCTTTCTAAAATCCTGAATTATGTCATTTTAACCAGGAAATATTTTTTTCTTCCAATGGAAAAAAATGAATTAAAAGACAACTTGTTTAGCTAATTGACTATGAAAATAGAGATAGAACCCTGTGATTTAGCTTGGTGCCATATTTCAAATATGAACCAAATGTATCAAATAGGGGCTTCTCTTTTCAGTAATATAAACCCTTATCTTTTCAGTAATCTAAACCCTACAGCTTCCACTCTTCTGTGTAATCTAGTCCAAGTTTAAAAGTGTCCAAGCTTAGTTTAGCTTGTTATAGATACTTTTCTACAACTCAGCTATGTGCAGACAAATCAAGATCTGATAACCAAACCATGCCAACTGGTTACTATCAGTTTTATTAAATTAGTCTGCCTGTGTCACTTGTCTTTCACCCTGTGCCTGGTGTAAATAACATTATATAACCTGTGTTTTGTTATCTGGTGTTGCTGGAATTCAGGAAATGAACTGTTGCAAGTCCCAGGCTTCGAGTGTCCAGGGGATCTGAAAAACTCATCTCGCTCTTCTCTGTTTGGAAGGTTTTAAAACTCATTTGGCCTTTGTGCTTGGAAGGTTTTTAAGCTGCTGTGAAAGAGGTATCTTCCCCCTGAGTCTTTTTGGTACTTCTTGCTCAACCTGCCCATCTGGCTGCTAAAGGTGTCCACCTGAGATCAAGAGAGGTGCTGGACAGGGGTCTGAAACCTGTCCTAGGACCCTCAGTGCACTGAGAGTAAATCAAATGATGACACTGATAATGTGGCTCTCTGACGAGGAGTAACTTTCCAAATCTCTATAGTTAACTCTGTGTTTGCTTTCTTCTAGCAAAATACCACTGAAAAGACGTGGTTTCTGTGAGGAGATGCATTTCATTGCTAAAATGGAACAGGAACTCAAGGTAAAGTTCCCTTGTCTTTGGGGAGGGCAAGTCAAAATCCAGATTCTCCTCCACTGCTCACAGGCAATGCATCATAGAATCATTTAGGTTGGAAAGGACCTTTAAAATCATCGAGTCCAACTGTTAAGGCTCAGCTTGACTCTTACAAGTCTACTCTCTCATGGTCTGGCAAGCCACAGGACTGGCAAGGACCCACTGAGTCTCTTTACTTGAGTCTTTGAGTCTGCACAAACCACAAATTATCTCCCAAAGCCATGAAACATAAACCCCATAGTTACAGTCCAATAGTCATAATGAGACCTTGGTTATGACTGTTGAAGAACTGAAGTGGGAGGTTCATACTGCAGAAACCAGCTGCTCACAGACAGATCTCACCCTCTCAGAGTTACACAACTCAGAAGTTGAGGCAGCATCAAAGTTCAGGTTTGGAGCTGAAATCCTGCTCAGCCTTCTACATACTTTGAAATCCCTGTAGCACTTGGTGTTTTGGGGCTGGATTTAGGCAACTCTTGGAGAAAAATGGACCAGACACCAGATTGTGGCCCCTGTAAGTGACCAGGCCCGGAGTTCCTTGTGCTGTGACAGCCCATCCTGCAGCTGCCACGTCTCTCCTTCAGCACAGTGGCTTCAGTTCACTCTACTGGCACTGGAGAAAATGTATTCAAACCTCAGCACAATAATTTGTTTTCCTTCATCCAGTTTTGTTTTCACCAGTTTTATTGGTGCCAAGCAGGACCAGCCCTTTGAACACTTCATTTCCAAACCTTTTGGTTGTGAGTGTCCCCTCCAGAGCTCACCACCAAGCCCCACACATGGCCACACTTGCCAAAACACTCTGAGAAACTGCTCTTCCCTTCCCCTCACTCCCCACTCTGCCTTTTGTGGTTCTCTATTTAGAGATCTGGAGGGAAGAACAGATGGAATAAATCCTCTGGTGGTAGCCAAGTGACTGAACCACTTCTGGGAAATGCTACATCCCTCTCTCTGTTGGGTTTTTGTGGGAGATGCCCAGAAGTCACTCTGGTGCCAGGAGCAATTTGCTTTGCAAAGTGCTGTAAATCTCTGGCTCTGTTGTGCTTCTGGGAGGGCTCCCCAGCAGAGATGCCTGTGGAGCCCCTTCACAGGGGGTTTGCAGCCAGCTCTCCTCAAACCCAGCATCTGTGTTGTCAGAGCCCACAGGAATGAGGCCAAACCCCCCCATCTATACATCACCTCTGCGGATGTGGCAAACGAGCAGGGGAAAAGGGGGAGGCCCATTAAAACTTACAAGTACCATTTTGTTTCCCTTTCCCTCTTCTCTTCCACCTCCCTGCCCTCCCCTCCTTCCAACCCCCTGCTTTTTTTGCAGTAGCTGATGGGGGTGGTAAAATTCCAGGGGGCCAAGACAAACTGTTAAACATTGCGATTTCTAATGGTTCCTCTTGGAAATTGCTGACAGATGCTGGTCCTGAGATCAGAACAGCAGAGGCTGCCAGCATGAGGCTTGGGGCCAGCCATTGATTCCCTGTTTTAACAGTGAAATCTAAATCTATGCTAACTCTCCAGGCAGACACTGTGTGCCACTTTTCTCAAAGTTTCTCCTTGTCTTCCCTCTTTTTTTTTTTTTTGTTGTTCCCTCCTCTCTTTCATCAGACTTTGCCCTTTATTCTCCATTTAATAATTTTAGTTCATAACTTGTCCCTTTATGTCCTCCCCTGGCCCCTTCCTTCCCTCCCTTTTCACTTTGCTGTCTAGCTGCTGGACTCTATGGATGCTTGCCCAGCTACAACTCAGAAAAAGAGAAATGCAGGAATTTGACTGATGCAGCAAGTTTCTCTTCTTTTTTGGAACCTCCAATTCACAAGAAAGCTTGTTTGTCTCTCAAAATAATAGCTGGATAAAGTCAAGGAGGGAGATGGGATGGGGGCTTGAGGTCAGTCAGGGTCTTGCAGAAGGAGATGGAGGTGAAGTTGCAGCCCGGGGGAGGAATGTGCTTTGATTCCAGCCAGACATGGAGCTGTGTTTGTGCATTCTGTGCCTCAACTCCGGTTGCATCCACAATGTGCCCCAGCACCTGACAGAGCAGTCTGGGCTCTTTCCTCCTTCCAGACGGGCTCCTTGTCACAGAATATCCCTGAGTGGAAGTTCTGCAAAGGAAGAGATTAGCCACGGTCTGAGGTTTGCTGGTAGAGCTTGGAAAGGCACCGACACAGCCCCAGACACTGTCAGGAGTTTAAGGAACAATGACAGGCTGTGGAGGAGGGGAGGTGTTTGTCCCTAGAAAGGTTCATGACATTGGGATGGAATTGGGAACTGCTGGTTCTCCAAGGCACACATTTCTGGCATTGTGCAGGGCTAAGTCTACAATTCACCTTTCTTTTATGGTTGCTGTGGGAAGGGAAGCACTAGAAATGCAGGGATGAGTACCTGGGAACTGAGTCTGAGATCCTTAGCATCAACTAAAGGCATGTGCACAGTTGGGGCACCAAATCTGCTTTCTCTGGTTGCTTCTTTGTAAGGGTTGTCCTGGCACAAGTTGTGGTGTGGGGTGTTTGTATGGGGAAAACACCCTCACTGGGAGCTGCTGCTGCCCTGAGCAGGTTACAGAGGTTGTGCCTCAGGGCTCTCAGGCTTTGGCTGCCTTGGTCTGCTGCTGGCAACAGTCCACTAACTGAATGGAGACTGGATTAGGAACCTTCACAAATCCTTTCCAGCCACCACCTCTGTGATGCTCAGATGCCAGTTGGGTGTGAACACAAGTAGGCAGAGCTCTTTGCTTGAAAACTGAGTAGGATCTCTACTGAGATACCCACCTGGGGCATATCCCTGTTCCAACAGCCTGATCATAAAAATAGTGATAGCTACTCCTTATCTTTGATCTTCAACAACACTAATAGACCTCCAGATAGCATCCCACAGTTGCTTTGGAGTAGAAAGTATGGCCCATTCACAGCTGTGTTGCTTAACCAAACCAAACTTTCCTTTCACCACTGTAGCAGTTAATGCATGGAAAGCCATTTTATCCCTTCTCCTGCCTCAAGGAACTCCAGTGTCTCCCCTTCTGCTTCTCCAATAAAGAAATGCTGGAGGTCCAGATGTGCCAGAGATGTGAATGCCCAGATTCTTGGCTGGCAGCATTAATGGTCATGCTTGGAGTGTTCTGCTGTCTTATGAACAGCTGCCAGAACCACTAAGGGAGTGCCTCTCAGTGACAGCAGCCACAGGAGACCAGTGTGTGTGATCCTGGAGGAATTGTTTCTTCTGGCTGCTGATGTGCCACAATTAGCACCTTCCTCCCTAAGCTGGTACTTGATTCCTTATTAATACAGTGATTGTCGAGGATTTCCTCCCGGAGAGCTGGGAGAGAGCCATGTCAGCCAGGCAGTGATGATGGATCAGCCTGGGAGCCCTGCAGATATTGCATTGCTCATGTCATCACTTCATTACTGTTCTTGGGGTTTATGGCACCGTAAACATTTGGCTGCAGACAGTGAAACAAGGGAGCTCTCGGCACCTCCAAGGAGGCTCCCAATGGGATGCAGGAGTGGCTTCAGTGCCTGCACAAGGCAGATCACAAAAGGGGCAGCCTCAGAGAAGTTTAGGCACAGGCATCCACAAGGCTGAGTATGCATGTTCTCTCCAGGCTGGAGGATTTAAATCAAGTTTCAGAAGAAAATCTCATCACCAAAATGGGGATGTACAGCACTAATATCATCCATCTCAGGGTTCAGAAGTGTAAGAGACACACCAGATGCTGTGAAATGCAGAATTCTCTCATCTTCCTCTTGCTCATATCAGTTGTGGCTGCCCCATCCCTGAAAGTGTTCTAGGCCAGGGTGGATGGGGCCCTGAGCAGCCTGACCTAGTGAGTGGCCTCTCTGCCCATGGCAGGGTGTTGGAACAAGATGAGCTTTAAGGTTCCTTCCAATTCCAACCATTCTGTGATTCTGTGATTCACAGTTGCATCTACTCCATCCCACTGCAGAAGGCAAGTTCTTCCTTATTTTAAACAGGGAAAGTCTGAAAGGTGAAGGAGCTACATGTGGGCATCCCCATAAGCAGTCAAACAAAGAAATCCAAGCAACTGAGTCATGGACCTGTGTTTGTGCTCACTGTGGTCTTCCAGCACTGGGCAGCAGGGCAGAGCCTGCTCAAAGCTGCAGCAATTTCCGAACCATGAGGCATCTGCAGTGAAATATAGTCCTCTTTCAGTTTCCTGGGGACCATGGTCAACCATAGTCCTCCCCCAGCTTCATGGGGACCATGGTCATCCTGTCCTATAATGCAAAAAGGCAGAAGCCACAGTCTGTGCTCTAGGAGATTGTTCCTCAGTGCTCTGCTTGCTGTAGCAAGTGTGGGTATGGTGCTGTTCCCTCTCTTCTGTAGGAGATACAACTATTCAAGATCACAGTGCAGACTGTGGCAGTCACAGACATTTCATTCAAAACCAGAAGAAATTCTGTTGCTTCAACTCACAGGCTCCAACCACAGATGGACAGTTAATACCTAATGACAGAAACACGATTTGAGTCTTCCAACTCTTAAAATCCAAGTGCTACTCAGAGACTGACAGCACTTGCCTTGCCTGTAAGACATGATGAGAAAAGTATCAGTTGAGTAATTTAATTCAGTAAGAAACAGCAGTGAAATAGCACATATAGACAAAGAAACTCAGTGCACTTTGATATTTTTGGCAAAATCCAGGGTTTGTGTGATTATGTTTTTCTTTGCCTGTTCATAGGGAATACATAATGTCAGAGGGAGTGAACTGTATGGGTATATATTTCTATAAATGGCCCTGTTACACTTGCTATTTATTATTTGTGGTGTAGTAACACCTCAATCCCAGCAGAAATTGCAGCTCTGTTGTTTCAGGCACTGCACCCACCCAAAGTGCGTGACAGAGCCTTTGTCTGGACACCTTAAATAAGCCTGAAGGCCTGAGGTGTGCTTGGACTGGTGGAATGAGCATCTTCCCTTCACCTCAGGCATTAGGACAGTGATCTGTCAGCTGGGAAGGTTTCCTGTGAGGGCACCAAACTGCCTGTTGTGCAGAGGTGTTGGTGTCTGACTGTGGGCTGTGGGGTTTGGATGTGCACAGTGGCCACAAAGGGCTTTATTTCCTACAGCAGCAAAAGACAGCACAAGTTTCAGATCCTCTTCTAAGGCCAAATTCTCCATGCACAAAACATAAAGAGCAATTATAATCCTGAAAAGCAAGTCCTTTCATGTCACACAGATGTAGTAAATGTGAAGACAGTGGGGTTTTGACCTTCCTACTGGTCTGGGTCTTTGCCAGGCGCTGTTCAGACTTCACAGTCCACCTGAGGAGCCCCTGCAGGAGGAGAAGGAGGAGGAAGATAATGGTGTCTTTTCTTTGAAGTGTTTTGTTTTCTGCCTGGAGATCCTCCCATGTCAGACCCAACTGTGATGGGAGAGAGATGGGGAACAAACAGAGGCCCAGAATACATAAATAACCATGACAGGGCCTCTGCAGAGCCAAATTACTTTGCACTTGGGAAGAACTAAGTGGGTTGAAAAAAAAAGCTATAGGTTAAAACCCAGGAGACTGTGTGTGCTAAAAGATGACCCTTCATTAACAACACTTGTCAAAAATAAGTACCTTCCCCCTCACACAGGATTGAAAACACATTGGCTACTGAAGTAGACAGAGCCAAAATATTTTCACTACCTATTACAGAAAATGGATGAGACCCCCAAGTGAGAGAACTCTGTCAAAGAAGGTGGGAAAGGCTTGGCTTTTGCTGCCCCAGGAATGAGGTAGAGGGTACCAAGCAGGAACTCCTCACAAATTGTGAGTGCAAATCGGACTCAGTGGTGACTGCAGAGCTCGAATTCCTGTTATTCACCAAACCAGGACCTGCACAAAGATCCCTGGTCATTTGGGTGAGGAATGCTATGAGGGAGATCAGCAGCTGGCTCAGGTTGTCTTCCTTGTCTTCACCTATTTTCTGGACCCTAGGAAAGGACATAAAAATCCAAGCCACCGAGGCAGAGCCATGAGCATGTGCTGATGTGTCTAGACAGCCTGCCCTCCCCTCTGCCCTGGGTTTTCCTGCTGCTGTCCCACTGCCTTTATGATTCCAGATGGAAGAGGAAGTGTTGGAATGCAGACACGAGGAAATGGTGTTAATGTCACTTTGCCCCTGATTATGTCACTAGTTGGCTGCATGTGTTTGGTGCCCTGCAATAAACTGCATTTCTTGTCCTCCTCAGGGGCCTGTTGGGCAGAGCCCAGAACATTCCCAGCTCCAGGCTTGGGTTTCTCTGCATGGAAACCAAAGTGCTGGATGGGCTGAGCAGGGTCGGGACTCAGTCCTGTCATGGAGTTGGAGCTTTGCCAGTTCTTACACTTAGAGCCAGGAAGCATTCCTGGGTCCTGCAGTATTCCCTGGCTTCTCAATCATGGCCTCATAAACCTGGTTACATCAAACACCTCTCAGTTCACACCTGCTGAGAGAATTAAAGGCAAGTGCAGGGGTGTGAGAGGGTTTTGTCATCCTTCTGGATTGCAGAGCACGCTGTAAGAAGCCTGCAGAGATGCACTCTGTGTGGTCCAACTTGGCTTTGGCCTAACTGCCATTTTTAAAATTGGAAATAATAAAATTTAACAATGAAAAATTAACGTTTAAAAGGTCAACAAAATAAACTCAGAAAAAAAATGTTTTAAATAAAAAATTCTATTTCCCTCTTTTTAGCAGGCTGGTTTAAAGGCTGTCTCATGTAAACACTGGGTTAATCTGCATTTATTTATCACTTAATTTTGATTAATAACCTAAAATCACACAAAAATCCTCTGATTGTTTCCTTTCTATTCCTGAGCTGGCAGATGCAGGAGGCTGTTTCACTGATGGTGGTGCCTGTGCAAGTGTAGATTGAACTGGAGACTTAGGGGACCTCAGGAAGTGCTCAGAGTATTTCAGGGCTGGGCTATGACATTTCCATGGGAATGAGGTACCAGAATTCCTTGCAAGGGAGCAAATGACAGGGTGATGACTGACCTCTACATGCTGCAATGTGAGAGTGGGCTGAGGAACCCTTGGTGGGTCACCTTTCACTGAGGGACACAGATCAGCCAACACGGCAACTTCTTGAGGTGTCTGAGCCCTTACATGGATTATTACTCTGTTTCCTACTGGCAAAAATGAAGATTTCAGTGTTCTTTACTCAGAATTAAGATGAATACACCTATGTGCATCAGTTTAACCTACATTAGAAATCAAGTAGAACATATAAAAGTGTCAGTAATGCAACACCGAGGGGGATGTCTGACTGTTAATTTGTGTGACTTGCTGGTAACAAGGTGCTAAAAGATGGGCCCGAATGTTCATGTGGAGAGAAAAGCGTTCCTTGTTCATTATTAGTGTTTTTCTAAAGATTATCAGAGCTCCGTGGCAGCTTTTGGAGCTCTATGAATAATTCCCTTATATGATAAGACAAGCGATTTTTTTATGTTTGGTGTTTTCCTTCTACATCTTGTTCTGTGCTCTGTTGGTGAAAGTTTTATAAAAGTGAATGATGTCTCCAAGAATCAGTCATGACTCCAGGAAAGGTTCAGGTTTGGGCAGTTCAGCTGTTCTCAAATTTTTGGCTTCAAAGAACCTTTTAGGGACTAAACAGCTGGGGGTGACACCAGACCTTTCAGAAG
Organism: Sakesphorus luctuosus; assembly: GCA_013396695.1. NCBI lineage: Eukaryota > Metazoa > Chordata > Aves > Passeriformes > Thamnophilidae > Sakesphorus > Sakesphorus luctuosus. The sequence goes on along the minus strand of VWZD01003876.1, from coordinate 2,160,688 downwards.
GGGCTGTGGGGGCTCCTCACTAGTGCAACCAGAGAAAATAAAACCAAGAATTCCCTAAATGCAGAGCTTAAAGGAGCAGAAAGTGAGTGTGGGGTGACACCAGACAGTGGGGGAGGTTTTCTTGGCATTTCTGGGCCAGCACAGCTCAGATTGAGAAGGGCATGAGGTGGGCAGGCAGTGGTGAGACCATGGCACAGGCAGAGGTACATCAGGTGGGTGAGTGGATGTTTTTAGATTTAGGCAGTTTGTGTCCTTCCTGTAGTCTGTTGAAACAGGCTCTACTTTACAGAAACACTAAAGAAACTGCCCTAAAATCTTGTGCTTCTCTGTGGTTCTCTGTATTACATTGGACAGGGCTTGGAGCAGCCTGGTCTAGTGGAAGGTGTTCCTGGTCTAGTGGAAGGTGTTCCTGGTCTAGCGGAAGGTGTTCCTGGTCTAGTGGAAGGTGTTACTGGTGTAGTGGAAGGTGTTCCTGGTCCAGTGGAAGGTGTTCCTGTGCATGGCAGAGGGGTTGGGCCTAATTGATCTTTGAGGTCCATTCCAGCCCAAACCACTCTGTGATTTTACAATTCAAAGCCTCGAAATGGTATTAATAATCTAACCCTTCTCTTCAGGCACAATTCATTCATCCATGAGGCTTCTCCCTTTTATTCCTCCCCTTAAAACCCATTCCTCAGTTCCCAGGGTGTCTGAGCCAGGGTTGGGGAGCAGGACATGTGATGGCTGTGGACACCACGCCGGCTAGTGACAGCTCCATGAAGTGCACTCCTTCCCTGACAGCTGCATCCCTTTGCCTTCCCCGTGTTCTTTCTCTTTTTCCAGTTCCCCTCGCTGACGTTTGAGTGTAATTAGAGAAGAGAAAATCAGCGAGTAAATCATAGGAATTAAGAATGTCTCCAAAGCAGATGGATCCTGTTAGCTCCACTTCTGAGCCTGCGGTAGTTTTCCAGTGCTTGGGATGAAGTTTGGAGCAGTTGGATTTGCAGACATGTGTTGATGTGGCAATTACACACAGCGTGTCAAGTGTCACAGAAGATAATTCCAAGGTAGCCCAGGAAGGAGAGAAAAGATTTTGTTTCATTTTAGGATTAAGAAGAAATCAACCAGTTTAGACAGATCAAAAATTTATCCCTCAATTGAGAGCACAATAAAAAACTGACAGAAGCCCAGACTCACCTTTTTTCTGCCTCCACAAACTTTACATTCTCTGTAAGAAAAACTCTTCCCCTGTAACCTGTATAATTAGATGTTTGCCAGAGTGCTGGATTCCTCTGGGATGATTCTTGACAGATTCCTTAGTTTTTCAGTTTTCTGAGCCTCAGAGAGGGCTCAGAGTTTTGGAGTTTGCTACCTTGAACATGGTACTGTGATGCCCACACATCCCTAAATGGCACTTTTATCTCAGTTTATATTGGTTTTATAACAGATATATCCCCTTGAAAGTGGCTGAATTAAAAAAAAACCAAACCAAACACCAAACCATTAATAGGATTCAAAATGTTATTCAAGTGGGGGAGTTCCTTATTTCCACTCTGTAGTTCTTAACTGGGGAAAACTCTCCTTAAGCAAATATCCTAAAGGTAAGTGGAAGATGTTCCTGCCCATGGAAGATTTTTAAAGTCCCTTCCAACCTAAACCATTCCAAGATTCTATGAAGTATCTCTTGTGCAATACAGGGGCTTTGGCCAGGGCTGGTGGATGCTCTCTGTGCTTCTGTGTGTCCTCCCAGCACCCCTGTTTGCATCCTTGTTTGTTTGGGTGTCTCAAACCAGCCCTTGGGATTTGCTCAGCATTGCACAGCAGCTCATCCCGTGCAAAGCACAACCATTTTTAGCCTCAGCCAGAAGCCAAGTCCAAGAGCTGAATCAGAAGGAGAAAAGTAGTGTTCAGACAATAACCCCAGGGAATACTGGGCATGCCAGAGATTAGGATGTGTTTCAGGGAGCTCCAGGAGGGTTTAGGGAGCACAGATGACAGGACAGCAGGATTTCATATAACCTGTCTGGCAAAAATCAGCTGTCAGAAATCCTCGGCACACGTTTTAAAATCTTTCACACAAATCTCACTTTTCTGCCAAGACAAACTTTCTCCCTTTGGAAAGCAGAAGGAGTTTTGAAAGAGCCTTTTTACCATCATTCTGTTACTGGGATTGATTTGCAGGTCACCCAGGACACCGTGCCCTTGGCTCTTGTTGTAGCAGGAGTGACAGGCAGAGCAGATAAGGCAGCCAGAGGATTTGTCAGGGTGTCTCCCAGAGGGACAGAGTTACTCCCGTGGTTGTGCAGAAGTGCAGGGACAGAAGGACTACCAGGATGATTCAGTTCCTCTATGTGGCACTGCCCAGGAGCTTGAAAATAACAAAAAAAATCCCTTTATTTTTAGGAAACCTTTTCTTTCTAATTCCACCAGTTGATCTAATAAATCATATCATTTCTCCCCACAAAATTTGCCTCACTGATGCCTTGGGCAACCACATCTCCTGCTTTACTCCTGTGTTACTCTGACATATCATCCTGGCACTGCAGGAAGTGTGAAAACTTGGAAGGGAAGGTACAGGAGTTCCATGAAAGCTGTGAAAATGCTTAAGAATGAGAACATACATGAGTTATATGCATTTAATTGGTAAAAAATAGAAGTGAAGTCATTATGTTATGCAAGTACATTTCTAGGTGAATAAAATAAAATACTGAGGTCTGTTGAGCTTTTTAATTATCCAGTCAAGTAAGAAACAGCAGATAGATCTGAAGCTGAGTAAGTTCATGTGAGAAATTCATATGCTGCTGGATGCTTTCCAACAAAGCCAGTCTGGAAGAGACATTTTAGGCAAACACAGATTATGAGATTCCGAATAATTAGGTGAAATGTAATGCCTGACCCACATGCAGTGTTGAGTCTGGTGATCCCCCTGATCACAATGTCCCTGAGGACTCTTTGTGGCTGCCCACGCCACCGAGAGCTGTCCCATGGATGAGCAACCAGAGTGGGGGTGGAGGCAGAGGTCCAGTGCCTTGTCTGAGGTCATGTGGTGGAGCAGGAAAGCAAACCCCCTGTCTGCTGACTGCCCTGAGTCCCCTGGGGGCTGTCCTGCTCTGCCTCTCCAAACTGCGTCTTCTCCTCCACACATCCTGCCGGGACACCAAATAAGAAAGGGCAGTGAAGGAGAGTTTAGCCAGAAGGTCTGAGGTAGTTTCCTGTTCACATGATGATTTTTCTGAGCTCGTGGAGCTCTCATCCCATCCTTATAATGGCAAAGAATGGAAACCCCTGAGTATTGAAGTCCTTGAGTGGATCATCTGTGTGTTGGGAGGTTGGGGATGGCACCTGCGGGGCACATGGCCAGGTGTGCTCCCTGGCAGCACTCCCTGACCCCTGAGAGGTTGGACTGCTCCTGCTTTTGGCAGAACACGTGTCAGGCCAACTCATGCTGCTCACAGAGGTACCTGTCTGTCTTTATTGCCTCACAGGCCACAGGGAAACTGAGGCACGGGGTGGCAATGGGCTCTTCTGAGATGTTCCACAGCAAGTCCCCAGCAGATCTGCAAACTGCAACTCTGCTCCTGGCAAATGGGCCTCCTGGGAATGTCTTCTACCTTCTGATCCTCACAGGAAATCTGGGACTTCCCCACCAGAAGAAAGGAATGAAGCTGAGAGCAGAGCAGTCAAACTTACAAGACATCATGATTAAGGACTTGGGATTAGTTTGCAACTAGTTTGTGGATGACTTAAGCCATTTCTATTTTCTTTGCAGCTATTCCCCATATCTCACAAATGAAAGCTGCCAGATACCTCTGATAAATGAAGTGTCAGTGCCAAATAATATGCAGTAAATAATCATCTCATGATAAATCCTTCTTTGTTCCATCTGGCTGAACAGCACTTTCCTTGTTTTAAAGTTAATTTATGCTTAAAATTTTGTGTATTTCAGTTTTCCAGAGGACCAGTCTTATTGAAACCACACTCCATAGAATGATAGAACAGAATCATAGAATTGTTCGGGTTGGGAGGGACCTTAAAGATCATCTCATTCCACTCCCTGCCATAGGCAGGGATAATTATTAATATTAATATTAATAGGGAACAGTTTTGACTTTGGGTCCTGCACAATGATGCTCACCAAACAGTTTCTCCAAAGATGCTTCAAAGCCTGACAGGCATCACTGGAGCTGTTGTTTTCTTTTCATTTCCTTTTGTAAACTGACTTAAAGCCAATATCAATATTTATCTGCAGCGAGGGAAGTGCTTTCCTGCCAGGAATTTGAGCACACTGTTTTCTTCTGACTATAAATGGGGCAATTACTAATGAGAATATTTCTCAAATGAATGAGTGGAACATTAATTTCCCCTTAGCCCCAGTCTCTATCATCCCACAAATAACCCTTTATATGTTTTAACTCTTATCTGATCAGTAAGTTGGAGGTTCCATGACAAAATATGATTTTATGAAGATATCTGGGGGTATTGCTATCCCTCTGACTTTAGTTTTTTTGTCCTTGTTAACTGTTATTGCTGGATATGTTTATTCTATGCCTTTCACTTGGAGAGACAGAATAATTATTTTTTTAATCACAGATCATAGAAAAAGTCTGGAAGGCACCTTAAGAAATGGTTTAGCCATTCCCATGCCCAAGGCTGGATCAGCTATACCTGGACTGTTCTCTACACACAGCAGCACAACCTGCAACCTTGACAAGTGTACAGCTTCCTTAAATTATCCAGTAAATGGTTTATTCCCTTCCTTTTTGCAATCCCTTCCACATATTTGAGCACTGTTATCACGTCTTTCCTTTGCCTTCTCTTCTCCAGGCTTAAATGGACCGAGTCTCTTCAATCTTTCATCACAGCTCACATTCTCCAGAGCTCACATCATTGCTTTTGCTTTATGTTGGACTCCCTCCAACTGATCTCCCAGGTTTGGCGTTTTGGTTTTGTTTTTTTTTTTTTTTTTTTTTTAATGTGTGGTGCTCCAGACTGAAGAGTGTGCCAGCTGGAGCCTCGTGGTGTGGCCAGGCTTGCAGGTGATCTGTCAGCTCACACTGAACAATGAGGACATACACAGTAGAAGCTGCTGATGACATTTCATCAGCTCCTGGCACTTCTCCTGTCTGTTATTGTCCCTGTGTTGTATCCTGGTGTCCCAGATGACACCAACAGACCCAAAAAGCCTTAAATCCCTTTGTACCTTTGGCCAGCTGGGCTGGGATTAATTTTCTATAGTGGGAGGTGAGATGGCTTCCAAACCTGCTCCTTTGCAACCATTCATCATTATTAACCTACTAAGCCAAATACAAACGTTCTTTGATGATAGCTCATGGCCCTGGGGAGGGGAAGATTGGAAGAAAAAAAATGGAGAGAATGAGACATTTCATTAATAACCCCATAGCAACTTAGTGGGAGGCTGGATATTTTCCTAAACTCCCAGGCTGTTGTGTGCACACATCCTCCCCTGCATTTTTGTCTACTTGGTATATAATTTCCATCCCTCTGCTAAACTCTTGGTGTTGCCAGTTGCCAAACTCAGCTCTTGCAAATTCTCCTTTGCTGTTGAAATCAGGGTCATTCCTATGAATCACTCAGGCTGAGAGGAGTTACCACATGCCAAGATGCTTGTGATGGATAGACTTTAATGGAAGCTGTGACTTCACATATTTATATGTATAGATCAGCCTCCAGCTGTGGAAGGATTCCCTCTCCTCTATCAGTTCAGCTTGGGATGTGATCTCACCACACTTTGCTTTCTCATGGAAGACCTCCAAGAGCAGCCTGGTTTACTGTGGGAAGCTCTGCCCTAGGCTTAGCTGTTGCTCTCCTCCATTCCAGCTTGGGAACCAGTCCCTTCCTGTAAAGTTTGCACTGTGTCCCTATAAACCACCACACTCATGGCAGAGCATTGAATCCAAGTCCCTCAACACCAGTATCCCAGATCCCTGTAACTTTTGCCTGTAAAGTAGCCATTAAACCCAGCAGTTACAGTTCTCGTTTCTAAAACACCAACTGAAGCTGCTAAATTAGTTCCTGATTTGCTTTAAAAGGTGCTGCATTAGGAGAAAAGCTGGAGCAGCCAGAGCCTGGCGGGACAGGACAAGGGGGAATGGCTTCATACTGACAGAGAGTGAGTTAGATTAGAGATCAGGAAGAAATTCTTGGCTGTGAGGGTGGGCAGGCCCTGGCACAGGTTGCCCAAAGGAGCTGTGGCTGCCCCATCCCTGGAAGTGTCCAAGGCCAGGTTGGACAGGGCTTGGAGTAACCTGGGGTAGTGGAAGGTGTCCCTGCCCATGGCAGGGGATGGAAGGAGATGAGCTTTAAGGTCCCTTCCAACCCAAACAAGTCTATGATTCTATGAAAACATATCTGTTATTCAGTGTATTTGTCAAAAGGCTCAAAGTTAATGCTTTCTCCACACTGGAGGCAATTTATGTGTATCTGGAGTAGCCTTGGCTTTCCTTGGCTGTAAAATACAATATCCTTCCCTGGCTCCCTAATGCCATGTCTGGTGTCTGGCTCTGACCTGCCCAGGGCAGCTGCTGTGTGTTCTGGAAGGCCATAGGCACTTGTTGGCATTCCCAGGGATTATCACCAAGGCAGACACACACTCTGGGGAAGAATCAAGGCCAGGTTCAGACAGCCATGACTTCTTTATTTGAAACAAATTTGATCTCAAGCCCAGAACCCTCTCTGGACCCACTGGAGGTGATAATGTCACCGAGCTGAAGAAATATTTGAAAACGCTGTTTTCCCACCCCTTTAAAGTCAGCTGCAGAAGTTGCTCTGCCATCACCCAGAAGCATGAACAAGCCTTGGCAGAGGTGAGGGAGGGCTGGCACCTCCTCAGGAGGACTCACTGCAAGAGCAACACTACAGAAAACATGTACAAGCATATGACACCCTCTGAGCTCCCCAGGGTCACCCAGGCCCGAGTCACTGCATGTGCAGAGGCAGATTAATACGAAAGCTTTTATTAATGATTGAAGAAAAAGCTGAGCCTTGACTGTGTGCTCAGCCCTGGCAGGTTTCTCACATCACCTTTTCAGGGTAGCCAGTTCCAACACGGTGTTAGAGATGTTAAAAAAAGAATGGATTAGGGCATATCCTTTTCAGAGAATCTTTCAAGACACCTGGACTTGTAAATGGCTGAACATGGACAGCTGGATTTGTAAGATGATTTTTGGAGACCTTGGCCCCTAGTTCAAAGGATACTTGACTTTCTTTATGTGATAGATATCCCTTTTTGCTACATAGATAGAACTTGCCTTCTGGCTCTTTGTTGTTACAGTACAAATCACAGGAAAGAAAATTCTGACTTTGTTTTCTGAGGTGCATCTTTCAGCAATAGTGACAAATTTGAAAACTGAGGCTGTAGTTTTACCCCACTTTGCAGCCACACAGCCAGAGAAAAGGCAGCATTATTCCAGTTTTAACATTAATCCATAGCACATAAGTCTGTATTCACCCAGGCACCTTCACAGCTCCAGGAAATGCCAGCAGGTACCGGTTTTTCCAGCTCATGCTCTGGTTGGTATAACTGATTAGGCAGAAACAACACTGCGCCAGCCTCAGGTGTGTTTCCAGTCAGCTGCTCAGAAATCTGTGCATTAAATCCAAACTCCAAGCACAGTGACTGCTCCTTTTCTGCTGGGCAAGGCATTAAACCATGCATGAACTTCCTTATGGACAGGAAATTTGCATCTTTTTTAACTGCCTTAATTATCTTGAAAGTATTAGCACTGGAAAGTAAAACACACCAGCCCACCTTGCATTACTGTGTCACTGGGCTTTCAGCTCAGCTCTTGTCCCTCTTCCTCTGAGTAACCTCATTGTAAAAGAACAGCTCAGCACCAGTGCCAGTCCTGTGGCAGCTCAGAGCAGAAGTGAGGGCAGTATCCCTATTGGCAGAGAAAGGCTTAAGCCTAAATTTAAACCACATTGCTATTTTTTCTGCTTTCTGTCCTTATCAGGGTTTTAATGGTCAAAGGTAGGCAGAGGTACATGTTGTTTTAATGCTGTGGCATTTACAAAGAGATGAAGGAGTTTACAGTGTCAAAGCAGTCCTAAGAATGGTTTCCAAGCTTTAAAAATAATATTATTGCTTCCCACTCCAAGTGATGGACGAAGAAAAAGACAAAACATCCCCTATCACACAACAATCACTCTCAAACAAGATTTGCTTAACAATGTTTTGTTTTACTGGAGACTCTCCCATTTCCATCTCCTCCACTTGGCATATACTCCCTGCCTTTCCAATGCCTCAGGGACTGTGTTATCATGATCAAGGGAGAAGGGAATTACAGAAATGGCATCCTGTAATATTTCATGCAGGAATCAAGTGCTGCTCTACCATGAAGTCATTTGGTTTAGTCTATAAAATCCAGTGCACTTCTGAAGTTAGTTTTAGTTACTGGATACAATTTTAGACTGGCAAATTGATGTACATGAGCTGAAGTGGATTTGATCCCATTTTCAAGGGAACTCCATGTTTATATGTCCCAGCTGTCAGAAATCCACGTGTCTCCGGAGACGTGGGAGTTTTTCTTTCACCCCAAGCAGTGACAGCTGACAGGGTTTTGCTTCTAAGTCCCTGTATCACTGTGAATCTGGGCCCAAAAATGTGCAGGAAGGTGCTGACAGCAATCCCTGCTTGTTGTAAGGGGTCCTTGGTATTTTAGCTAAATCCTCCTGTTGGTTTAACAAGGATATTCCCAGCTGCCACCTGGCTGAAGGATGGGAGCCACATGTCTGTGCCCTGGATCTCCATTGCCAATGGAATGAGGCAGTGAGGACACTAATTAATTCCCATTGGCATCTCCAGGCAGACTGAGCCATATAACACATCCAGAGTGAACACACTGAGCACAGAGCAGGGATCTCCCTTTGGTTGGTCTGACCAGGCATTGTGGGCATTTCTTCAGCATTTCCAGATACTCACAGACTGGTCCCAGCTCCTGCCCCGCCTGTGCTTGGAGTTGTGTAGAAATCTTGGAAAGTCAGCCAGTGCCACTGTGCCTGGACAGATGCTGAGGCAGAGAAAGCCAATGTATCCAGGCTTTCCCAGGCACAGGGGAACCTTTCAGCTGCTGTGTTAAAGCCACACAGTCAAAGTTCCTTCTTTGGGTCTGTCCAAATCTTTCATTCTCTATAAATAGGCAGCACTGGCCTCCCTTGGCCAGTCTGGCTGGAGTGATTTCTCAGTGAGGACAATTCATTCTCATGGCAGTCACATGTGCTGATATCCCTGATGAGCCTGTCAGTAGCTGGTGCTGGTACTTGGATCAGTTCCATGTCTATTAGGAAAAACCTCCAAGTTTGTTTCCTTCAGGCAGAGAGCCAGAACTAACGACACACAGAAGTGCAGACACATTCAAGCAATACCAGGCCAGAGTCTCACCAGCCCCTTTCCTTCAGAACCATCCTAAATTCACAGTTATTTGCACGGGAAAAGCATTTTCAGCACCTTGAGTTCTGTGCCAGCTGTTAGATGAGCTCCATCACTGCTGCCAAGCTTTACCTCGGAATGTAGCTGGAAAAGGACACACGATGTGCTTTATTTCTCTGCTGACTAACATGGAAGAGCAGATTTTCAACAGACGTTCAAGCCTAGGCCAGGTAGTCAAACCCCAGCAACTCCACCTGCAACATTTCATGGGCAACGTGTAAATTAATAAAAAATCTGACTTTGAAACTCCTGAGAGGCCAAAATGACAAACAAACTTTTTGAGAATCTTTGCTTGCTTTACAACTAAAACTAATTTAGAGCTTCCCAAGCCTTTTTTTCTGTCTTTACCTCATAATTCCATGCTCTCCGGATGCCTGAGGCTACACATCAGCCCTTCATGGACCATCAAATGTTCTAATTATCAAATAGCGATTTTGCCAAAAAATGTTTCAGTGCTCTGCAAGCTGCTGGTAATTGAGGCTGGATTCCCAGACAGGCTCTGGCTGGAGGAGCACTGGCATGGCTGGAGTCATCATCCCTTCCCTTCCCTCCCCTCCCCTTCTGTTTTTCCAGTATCTCAGTGGCAAGGCAATGTGAGCAGGGCTATGAGAAGCTGAGTTTGTCTCTCTCCTCTGACTCCTATCAGACTCATCTGAGGAAGATTCATCTTCCAGCTCTTGCAAGTCTGTCCGCTGGGTTCTGCAGGCCTGAGGCTTCATGTCTCCAGTTTTGGGCTTACTCCACCTCCTGTGGACTGTCTAGTTGGGAGAGTGGGGAGCAACTCAGAAGGGCTGCCCAGGAGGAGGGATTTCACTTCCCACTTTCCTCTGCTGGTCTCATGGAACAGAAGGCGGCCTGTGGCACCCTGAGAGCACCGTGGTGATGCCATGGCCTCTGGCTCCCACACTGGTGTGTGGTGGTGAGAGACAGGAGCACAAAGCCCTGTGGCTCAGGAGGGAATGTAGGAGCTCCTGGAGGGCTGCCAGGGCTGCTCCCAAGTGTCTCATCCAATTAGCAGAGCCAGTGTAAAAAGCTGCCACAGGAACAGGCTGCGATTGTAGGAACAGCTCTGGGGCAAGTTGCCCCACTGTGCCAAGGCATCCCACCTCGGTTTCAAGGAATTCCTTTCCAGCAATTCAAAGGGTAATTCCCTGCCTGTCAGCAGCTATTTCTTTTGGACTGCCCTGCTTATGGTTTCAAATAGTGCATTTGCATACATTTTCCAGCTTTCATAGGGTGGGGGAAAGGATGAAGGTGTAAGGAAAAGAAATTCTGTGGCTGTAGGAAGAGCTCTGCCAAAGGGAAGAAGAACAGCCTGGACTGCAGGTTTTATTAACCATGTATTATATACAATCATACACCTCCAACTGCACATAAAGGCTGGATATTTCCAGGTCTGGGAGCAGGGACGTGGCTACCACAGAGCCACTGCTCTCAGATCCACCACGAGAAGCCCAAGGCTCACTTCTCCCTCTTCCCTCACAAACAATCACGGCTCTCCAGCCTTTCCATTGCTGCAAATCCTTTGCTTTGGGGAAGGAGGCGGAAAGCCGGAGCGACGTGAATTGAACGCTTGCCACCTCCCGGCCACTGAGGAGCAGTGCCTGCCTCTGGAAAAGGGAATTCCAGCAGCTCCCGGGGTTAGAGGGGAAGAGCCTGTGTGCGAACTTTGGGGATGAAAAAGAAAAAGGTGCCTGAAGAAGGAATTGGAGGTGCGTAGTGAGTGCAGCGCTCCAACCCACCCTCACAAAGGCTGGAGAGCTTGTTTTCTCCCTGTTTGTGTGTTGCTGAGCATGTGAAAATAAGAGATGGTGTAGCATATGCAAATATATGCCAATATGCCTCCATTCACCCATCCAATAAACATAGAATCGATTGGGTTGGAAAAGACCTCCGAGATCATCAAGTCCAACCCTTGGGCCAACTCCAGTCCCGTCACCAGATCATGGCACTCAGTGCCACATCCAATCTGAGTTTAAAAATCTCCAGGGATGGGGAATCCAGCACCTCTCTTGGCAGCCCATTCCAATGCCTAATGAATTCTTTTCTGATATCCAACTTGTATCTTCAATTTTTTCAGCCCCACCTGCACATCTACATGATTCTGGTGATGTGCTGGCACCCTGACCCCTCTCTCTGCACAATTCTCAGCCATGGATTTCACACCTGGGATAAAAAACACCTGCCCTGGTGATCTCAGACTGAGGGCTGTGGTCTTGATTTGCACTAAACTTAAATAAATTTAATAACCAGTAATGCAAAATCCAATGGTAATAATAACAAACTGTAACCATGGGCATTGTGGGCACAGAGGAGGGGCTCTGCTGCTCAGGGCCTACCTTCTGGATGAGCCCATGGACATGAACAAATCCTTCTCCTAGGGGTGAATAATATTGCTGAGATGATGGGAACCTGCTAGGTTTTTTACTTGAAATTAAAACCAAACCCACAATATTTTTCATTTATTTCATTTGGTTTTTTTAGATAAGTCAATAATTTCTGACAGGCATCTGAAAAAACATTTGTGCAGTCTCAGTACAGTTTTCCTGGCCTGGCTGTGCGACAAGAGCTCTCAAAGTCCCCAAGTTCTCCAATCCTGCCCTTTCATGGAAATTTCACAGCATTTACCAGTAGCTCAACTCTCAACACACAACAAGGCCTGCAGGCAAGCAGGTTTTGTTTCTGTAGCTCTCTCAGGTATCAGTGGCACACTGAGCACATGCATTGGTTTGTTTACAGGTCTTGGAGCAGGGACATGACTACCACAGAGACACTGCTCTCAGATACACCACAGGAAGCCCAAGGCTCAGTTTAAAGGTCAGTGTATCACTGGAGAGAGAATCATGGCTATTCTTTCTGTGACAGCTGCTATAAACCTGGATTTCATTCCAAAATAAGGTCAGTTACATACTCTTGTAAGCTTCAAAAAGCTTCAAATCTGACCAAAGAAGACAAGTGCAAGAGGAAGGGATCAAGAAGCCAGGGAGGTGGTTGTATTTTTGCCAACAAATACCCATTTTGCTTTCTTACTGGAGTATGTTGGAGCCAGAAATTATAAAAACCCTTAGATGTTGCATCCAACATCTCCCCAAATATTGATAACCAGACAGTAATGTAAAGAACATGTATAGGCATCATATAGGATCTAACAACATCTCTAATCCGTTATGATTTAATTCCTCTTAACATTACAAATCACTTATTTTCTAGTCCTGTTAAGCCTGAAATGCTTGAAACTCTTATCAGGCCTCTCAGACTAAAGCAGTTCCCTCTGTGTTGCTGTCCCAACCCACCGGGGTAGCAGAATTTGCTTTCACATCATTCAGAACCAGGAATTGTACATTTTTCCTCAAGGGCAAAAGGTCAAAAGGACATTTCATTCCTCTCCTGCCCACAGTGCTGCTGCTCTGCTCTGGACTTTGCACATGGAAGAGCCACACCTTGGTCTGTGCAGGGAAAAAAAAATAAATGCAGCAACCACAAACTCAGCTTCAAGAAATGGAAAACAACTTTGATACAAACAGGTCTACTTTAAGTCTCCAGGGATGTGCCACCCTGCGTCACCTTTGGGATTCACAAAAAGGCTTCAATCTCCCGTGTCTTTCTGCAGCCTCCAAGTGCTGCCTGAGCCTCCTGTGTGCGGATGGGATGGTGTCTGTGAGGTGGAACAGACACTGCACACGCTGCCATCAACCCTCCTCAGCAGGATCACCATTTCCCACCCCTTCCAGGACAGCTCAGCAACAGCAGAGGTTTTCCGGCAGCTTCAGAGGGAAATGCTGTTACAGCAAAGATGATGATTGTAAAGTCATTTAATCTGGGCTGGCATCATCTTAATTACACTGGTGCAATCAACCCTCTTGACCGTACAAATTGGCACCCAACAACACAGCAAAAAGCTGGAGGGCAAAGCTCAGAAAGGCAACTCCAAGGGCAATGTGAAGGTGGGAGGTGGCATCAGCCTCCAAAAATTGAGTCCCTAGGCAAGACAGTGTTCTGAGCATCCCCCTCCTTGCTGGGGATTCACATGAACCCTCAGGCACCCCCTCTGCCCATGGCATGGGGATTGGAACAAGGTGATCTTTGGAGGCCTCTTCCAGCCTGCTGCCAAGCTCTGAGACCTGCTGGGTAAAGGTGTGTGTCATCAGCTTACACCTCACCTCAGGCTCCCAGGGCACCCTAGATTAGGGAGGAGCATGCAGCTGCTCTTCCTGTGCACTGTTACATCAGGGCTGGGTTCTTTTCCCTTTATGAAGTGTTCAGAAATTGAATATCTGTCTCCCAGTGCTGTTCTCAGACTCTGACAGTGATCACAAAGTTGTTGCCTGCTGTCTGCATGGGTAGTTTCTGCTATCACTCACCCTTTAGCAGCATGTGTGAGGTAAGGTGAAACCCTAGGCAAAGACTGACAGCATTTGGGGGTTATCCCACCAAATACCTTCAGTCCCAGGATACAACCCATGCAAACACATTAGCGGAACCACCTGGAGCGACATCAGCCCTTCAACTCATAATTTCTCATAATCCTGCAGTGGCCTGGCATCAAGGTGCCCCTTTGGCTTGTCAGACCACCACAATACAGGCCTGAAGCCAACGTCACACAGAGCAAAATCAGGGTAACTCAAGCCAATAGACCTGCTAGCAGGTGGCACTGCTGGTGAAGCTCCATCACACAGGTCACCCCAGAGCGAAAGAACCACTTTGCTCTACAGTATTGGAGTGATTCTGCAGGGAAACCACTGTTGCCATCCAGTATCTGTGTCCCAAGAAAGCCATGTGAGCCCATCTGGCAGAACAACTTAATGATTTTCAGGTGTTCCTTGATTAGACAATCCCCTGAACGAGCAGCACCTGTGTCCCAGTAAGAGCTGGGACTGTCTGACTGGGCAGTCTGGCCCAGGTGGTGTCTGGCCTGTTCAAGGGTTTGATTTGCAGGCATGAAACTCAACAGAACTGAAGATTTCTTGGAATTTCCCACTAGCTGTAGAGGGGACTCCAGTGTAAGTCTTTGTAGTGCTTTTTATGTCTCTCTTCAGAGGACACCCTAAAATGACTAACATTAACCTTGTTGGAAATACTTTGATTCTTTGCAATACCAGCTACTGAATTTTGTGACTTGCAGCTAATGCTCTGTACCTGGAACGAATCCTTGCCTTGCTCTCAGGATAAAAGAGTAATCTCCAAAGCCCTCGGAATAAGCCCATGCTGTGCAGGTTTCATGGAAAGGCACACAGAGGAGCCCTTGCAGATGTACTTGGTACAGAACTGCAGACACAGGCTGTTGTCTGAAATAACACGTGCTTTTGTAGCAGAAGGAACATATTTACACTGCATAATTCTTTCACATTTATCTCTTATCTTTGAAATCCTCTTTGTTCTCTGTCTCCAAAATCCAACTACTGAGCACAGTCTCTTAATTGCATTCATTTTCTCATGGCACCTGCCTTTCTTTACATTTCCACATGTAGACTTGGCTCCTTCTTTTACTTTCTGTCTCTCCCCTTAGACAGGACACAGAGCTGGAGTTATCCAGAGTTTGGGCTCTTCTGGTAGTAGCAGTCAGTCCTGGGAATCATAGAATCCTAAACTGGTTTGTGTTGGAAGGGACCTTGCATTCCCTGCCATGGGCAGGGACACCTTCCACTAGACCAGGTCACTCCAAGCCCTGTCCAACCTGGCCTTGGACACTTCCAGGGATGGGTCAGCCACAGCTTCTCTGGGCACCCTGTGCCAGGGCCTCCCCACCCTCAAAGGGAAGAATTTTTTCCCAGTATCCCATCCAACCCTCCCCCTGGCAGTTTGAAGACATTCCCCCTTGTCCTGTCCCTCCAGGCCCTTTTTAATGGTCTCTCCATCTTTCCTACAAGCTCCCTTCAGGCACCAGAAGGGATCCTGTGCTGTCCCATATTTAAGGAGCAGCACAGTTGTTTCCTATGGCCTTTTATTCCAAATACGTATTTTCCTCTTGCTCCTTCTCCTCCAAACCCTGCACCTCCCATTTTTCTCCCCCAGGAAAGCGGTGATTTGTTCCTTTGAGGAGCAGGTGTGGGCAATGCCAGGCGAGCCCAGCTGAGCCCAGTTGGAATTGATGGCTGGGTGGGGCTGTGATGGGTCCCACCTGTGCAGCTGGAGGGGGTGAATGACCCGCAGGGGTGAACCTTGCGCTCTGTCTGTCCCTTCCCCTTGGAAAGGGATGTTGTTCAAGACAAGGCTGGAGGGGGTAAAGGACCCCCAAGGATGAGCCTCGCGCTCTATCTGTCCCTTCCCCTTAGGACAAGGCTGGAGGGGGTGAAGGACCCGCAGGGGGGAACCCCGCGCTTTGTCTGTCCCTTCCCCTTGGAAAGCGATGCTGCTGAGGGCAAGGCTGGAGAGGAGCGGCGCTCGGACCCGCAGGTACGATACTCGGCTGGGCTGGTGGTGATCAAACCCGCTAGATGGCGGCAGTTCCTTAAATTTGTGCATTTGGCGTGGAAAACCCGCAGGATGAGGCTGCTCGGGTGGAAGCTGTGGAAGCAGCTGAGCGCATCGGCTGCCGCACCCCAAGGCTGCGACCCAGCCCCTGCCCGGGCTGTCGGTGCTGCTAAAAATAAGAGTTTGGGGGGGGTGGGGGTGGGGTGTGTCCTCTCTGAGTAGGGGAGAACGAAGGCTTCGAATGTGTAATTCCTGAAATAAACGCCGCAAAGCCACCACTGGGCGCGCTGAACATCCCTGTCCCCTCCTCCCACTGCGCTCCGCTGCGGTGTCTGGGGCCATGTGCGCTCCCCGAGGTGGCATTAATTGAGCTCAAAGCGCACAGAAAGGACCGATTGTGTGTAAACCTGAGAAGGGAGGGGTTCTGGGAGGGTCTGCAGCAGCCCTGGGCTCGCAGCTCGCAGCCAAAATGTTTTAGCAGCTCGGCTGCTGCTCTGCGACTCTTGCTGTGCTCAGGGCCGGTCTTAGAGATGTCAGCGACAGCCACAGCTGGAGTGGGAAGTACATTTGGGGGCTAATTCCCAGTTGTGACAGTATAATTAAGTCCCACCGGTTTGGGGTAAGGAACATTGTTACATCCTAACCCTGCACAGGCTGGGTGGCTCCTGTGTCTTGCCTTTTGTCACATAGATTGGTTATTTCGGACTAGGAGCCCTTTCCTAGGAGAGTTTGCTGGAACTGTTAGTAACTAATTCAACCAAGAGAATATGATTCCAGTATCTAAAGGGGCTTCAAAAGAGCTGGAGAGGGGCTTTTGACAAGGACATGGAATAATGGGATAAGGGAGAATGGCTTCATGCTGACAGAAGGCAGGGCTAACTAGAGGAGATATTTGGGAGAAACTCTTCTCTGTGAAGGTGGGATGGCCCTGGCACAGGATGCCCAGATAATCTGTGGCTGCTCCATCCCTGGAAGAGTCCAAGGCCAGGCTGGATGAGGCTTCGAGCAACCTGGGTTGTGGAAGGTGTCCCTGCCCATGGCAGGGGGTGAAGTGGATGATTTTGAAGGTCGCTTCCAACCCAAACTAGTCTGTGATTTATGAGTTCTTTTGAAGTCAGCTGTGACCACTGTAAAATCCTCTGGTGTGTAACAGGCTGCTCCAAGGTTAACTCTGTCCTAAATAAGCTCCTTGGTTAATGGGAGCACTTATACATGCAAATTTGTCAGACTTGCCTCCTGCCCTTCCCTGGAGCAGCACCTTAACGTGAAGAGTGTGTCCTGATGCTGCTCCAAGCAAATACAGCTTCATCTTGTGCTGTGTGAACCCTGGACTTGCTCACTGTGTGAAATCAGTCCTGACTAAACCTCCCCTCTGCAGATGCGGCAGAATTGTCATGTTATGCTATTTATAGACAGGATATAAATGACTGATGAAGGTCAGGTGAGAAAGTTGTGGCAAAGCTGTGAGGTAAATAAACACTTGGTTCCTGGGCAATGGTAAGGAGGGAGGGCAGTAATGTTACCTGACGTGTCTTAATTTCCTTTTCACAGCTGTTGCCATGAGATCAGTCCCTCCCTTTTGCACGTTTGTCCCTCAGGTGTGCAATGCACTTTTCTCCTCTCCCAGGCTGCAGAGCTCATCCCTTTCCCCCTGCAGCTGTGATCTTTTCATGGGAGGGAGCACTTCTGCGAGCTTGCCTGCTCGGTTGCTTTACTCAGGTGTAGTGCTGGGAAAAAAAGCAGCCCCCAAATCTTTCATTTCTGTTTGGTTACAGATTTGCTGGGAAACATTCAAGAACTGGGCAGGTTTCCCTAATGCTTGATGTTTCAGACTCATTGTGTAGCTTTGTAGCAGAGTGCGCAGCCACCTGGGCATCTGTAGGGGTTATATTGGGTGACAGATACCATGGTTCTTGCTGTTGTCATTCCTCAGGGATGGGATATGCTTCATTCCAGGTCTATTAGACAGAAACTGGTTTTGCTCTAATGCTTCCCTGGTGTTAAAGGTGGTGGGCTGTGTCCTACTGAGTCCACAGACATGACAACACAGCTTGTAAGCCACTTAGAAGGTGTGCAGTCTGCCTTTGGATTCTCTTCCTGTAGCTCACCAGAGGGTATCTCTTCCATGATGCTCATCCACCTTCTGAAGTGCTCACCCAGCCGTGCTGGGGAGGCTTGGTCATCCACATTCTGCTTTTCCTGGAACAGTCCTGCAGAACTGGGGACAACTATTCCCTGGAGTTCATTTGTGTTCAACCTCCTTTCCACCTACAATATGGTGCAGTTTAATAGGGATGTGAATTTTAGCCGTTTTCTTCCTGCTTCCCTCCTGTTGCATACAGAAACGTTGCTATCCTCTGGCTGCAGTTACCTGGAGCCAGCTCCTTTCTAGAAGGCTAAAGGGAGCTTGTTAACAGCTACCTCCATGCTTAATTAATGATCCCACTTGACAGGGGGAGAACTGCTCCCCCATGCCCAGCGCAGCTCTGTCAGTGCATGTGTCACTGTGCCCCAAATCTGCCCTTATGCCAGTGCTGAAATGGTCACTGTGCCTGATTCCGACAGAAATGGGACAAATATTGGTGGCTCCCACACAGCTCCTGATTCCGCTCATGTGTCTGTTCTGTGAAGTGTCTGGGGGACTGAGTGAGGGAAGGGAACAGGGGAGTGAATTTGAGGCTTTTTTTCCCATTTGCTGAAGCCGAGTGACAGGAATTAAATGTGACCTGTCTGAAAGCCAACCTTGTTTCCCAAAAGTGCGTGGGGAGCTGAGATCAGAAGACACATTACAAACATTGCAGTAGCATAACTTGAGGCAAGTGCAATCATTTACTTGACTAATGAATCCCCTGGGCTCCTAGTAAGAGAGCAAATCTCTCGTTCATCTTCTTAATTTAATAAGCAGAGGGGTTGGCCTTAAGGGTAAATGAAATGCATAGTGATCCCGTGAATGTTCCAGCAAATTGATGTACAGTAAGATAAGGGAGATCCAGCAAAGGGCTCACTTTGTTCTGAGGGACTGTCAGTGGGGTTTAGGAGAAAGGGAGAGAAGCTGAAGCTGATGGCTCTGTGGAGCTTTCTCCCTCCCAATCTCTACGATCTGTACAGGCTGGAACACAGGAATGTTGTTGGGATATCATGTGGTTACAGCACTCAGGGCTGTTGTGCTTGGTGTTGCATGTAAGGCAGCCAACAGAGTGCCTGGGAAAGGCTGAGCAGGGAATGCTGCCTGACGTGCCTGTGGGTACCTCCAGCGAGTTGCTGCACCTTGGAAGGGTTCATGGAAGAGCTGGAGGATGCCTGTACTTGTGGGAGCTAATGAGGTTCATTCCTGTCTTTCATGCTCTTAATTACTTCGGAGAAGAAATCAATGGTGTGAAACAATGAAATGCTTTAATGGCAAGAAGGGGCATTGTTGGTTCTGCCATCACAGCAATTACTGTATAATCACCTGAGTGAATGTTTTATACGTTAGGGAAACTGAGGCAGAGATGAAATCATAATATTGCTAGAGATAATAAACTTTTTAGTATGAAAATAAAAACAGGGTAAGGAAGATTCTGACACAGGCAATAAATTTGGTGGGGTTTTTTAATAAAACCCCCTGAAGGGAATACTTCTTAAACTTCTATTAAACCATGAACCATATAAAGTGACTTGTGAGAGACTGACTGAAGTATAAAGAAGTTGAAAAGGGGAAGCTTGTTCTTGGCTTTTGTTCGAGAAAGGATTTTAGGATTAGCTGGTTCATTACTATTGAAAGTAGTTTGTTAAGTACGATCTTCCAAGGCCCTTTATGATGAACACACAATATAGAGCAGAAAACTGAGTGGAGTTATCAGAAAAATTAATGGCTTTTGGCATGTCATGAATTTCAGAGTTCTTGAGATCAAACTGGAAGGTTAGAGGTTCTGTTACTGAAGGAAAAACACACAGATATAAGGAAGGTCATGTATTGAATTGGAATCTGAAATAATTGCATTTGTGAACTCTCCTTAATTTGATGGAATGGAAGCAAAAGAATATGGATATAAGTCTTGAATCTTCATGCATATGCATTAGTGTAGGTCTGTATTACAGTAAGATTGTTTATAACAAAGTGCTTTTGGATTCTGGCCAGTATTTGCAGGGCTGCTCTCCTGGAGCTTGGTGGCTTTAAGAATAATGTGGAGGAAATTGCTCCTTTTAATTGAGGTAAATAGTTGTCATATGCTAAACAAGACATTGGCATAATGTGAGCAGTATCTATTTTGGGGTTCAAATTGCAGTTCTGAACACATCAAGGATTGAGAAGACCTTAAAAATCCCAGCACTGCAGCGTTTCTGCCAGCACAAAGCCAAATTCCTCAGAAACACCACATTGGTGACTGTGTTTGTTGTGAACACACGTGGGTTCTTTTCACTTGGAAGCCAAGCCAAGAGCCAGCTCTCATGTCCTCAGCTTAATCTTGTAAGAACGAAAACCTGACTGAATTGGGCTGCTAATGTTTTGTGCCCTTTGCAGTCCTGTAGCTGTAGGAGATGGATGTTGTAGGAAATGTTTTTATTCACAGGAGAGAAAACAATAACCAGGTGTTTGGGTTTCCATGAGCTGGGGTGGGGAGGAAGCTCCCGAAGGGGAACAGACTCGTTTCTACCGTGATTAAATAAGAGACTTGACATTAAATGATCTGTGCTGTCGGGTCTGTCAGGGAGCTAAAAGGCTTAGGCAGATACAGTGTGGTCAGAGCTGCTGCCTGTTTGTGGACCAGAGAGTATTAGGGGATGAAACAACCCCTTCAGGCGGATTGTGTGACTCCCTGAGGTGCTCCCTCACCTGTGAGGTGACTTTGAGCTGTGCAGTAAAGGCCAGTCCCACCCCCAAATCAGATTTAACCATCAGATTTAACCCTGGAACACTGGTGGCATAAGAAGAGGAAAGAAGTGTCCTACTCCTGTGGTTGGGGTGAAGAGGTGGGGGATCCATGCACTGTCAGCTGGGAATTTCCATGGTTTGGAGCACTCCAAAGGCAGGTTGGCTGCTGTTCCAGGTTCGCTGACGTGCCTTCATTCCTTCCTGAAACAGGGTTTCACCAAAGGAACAACTTAGAGTGAAGGAAGGGTTGTGCAGTGGCTGAGCGTGATGGACACCTCATTCCTTCTGGAAGAGTGTAGGTGTGACCTGCTCTTGCTCCTGGTCGTAAAGCCTCCCTCTGCCCATCCTTTCAGAGCTCATCAGGTGCATTGAGCTGATGCAGTTTGCTCAACAAACAAAATTATCCCCCCTGGGGCAGCCCCTTAGGCATCCTAGATCTGGGTGTAAGTCCCTGGATAAGGGGCTTAACTCCTTGACTCCTCCTTGGCTTGCTCCTCTGAGCATTTCAAAGCTGCTTGCTGCTGTTTCTTCAGCCAGACTAACCCTTTGATGCTTTAGCCTGTTTCCACTTGAGAGTGACCTTTGTGCTGGTGTATTAGAAAAATGAGGTTTTTTGGCTGCACTGCTGGCTGTCATTTCTTTCCAAAGGCTCTGGGCAGCATTTAGGTGTGTTAGATGGAGAGAACAAATAGTGGACACGTTAACCCTGCACACCAGTGCTTGGATAATGCTGCAGTCTGTGTGTGATCCTGGGGAGCACTGAGGTGAGAGAGACCAGCAGCTGAGACATCAGATTTTTGGCTTAGTTTGGTGTGTACAGCTCAGCCCAAACTGGGAATGTGTTATCAAGCTGATGTCAGGCTTACAAGACGTAAACCCTTTTGGCTGACAGATCCCAGGCTGTCAGGAAACCTCAGGCATTGGTCCCCAAGTGTCCCATCTCCCAGGCACCTCATTGAATTATTGAGAAGGACCTGGGTGGGTGTCCTGGGAGCTCCAGGGAAGCTTATCCTGCAGTGGAAGAGCTGAGTGATGGGCATTTGCAAGTGCTGTAATACCAGCCAGGGCCTCAGTTCCCATGTTCTGGTGTCTCTGAGGGTGGCCAGTGCCAGATGTGTCAGAGATGTGCCAGAAATTCCTTAGTGTGTTCTTTTAAAATGTCAATCTCTTCTATCTGTTCCACAAAGTGATGAGATCCTTCGTGTCTTCAGCTGAACCTCCACAATAAAAATGGTAGTTCTGTGCCTCATTCCAGAACTTGCGGGGTTTCAGTTGGCCAGAATTCCAAACCTCTCCTGTATTCCTGCCCTGGGAGGTTTAACATTAATTCATTTATCTGTGTGTACAAGGAGAAGGGAACATTTCTGTTTTTACAGATGGCCAGGATTCAGGAAATCCAGTCAGCTGGTGTGGATCTGGAAACCATTCTGCCCTTATTAACACCCTCCAATGATATAAACAGAGAATCCCCTAAGCAAGGAACAGTCTAAATAAAACTGCAGGCCAAACCAGAACATCTAAGGTGTGCCAGATCTTGCCTTGAGGGGAAAGAGAGAGGATGGGAAGTGCCAGGAAAGGGAAGATCTTAATTTTGAAGAGAACAGCCCCATGATTATGGAAAATCTGTGCTCCTGCCTCTCCCAAAAGGGGTAGAGGAGAGCCAAGGAAGGGATATCCTAGGGAAAGGGCTTTTCTCTGCCACTGCCTTGTCTCTTCCCTTGGAAATGAGTGGTGAGATCTAAGCCAGGGATTGTCTGGCGGCAGAGGTTGGAGGCCAGAAAGCCTTTATAGTTCTGGGCCTATATTTGCTGTCTGCCTCATTTTCCTGTCTGTAGCACAGGAAGAGCAACTAAAAATACCCATGTGCAGAGCAGTGTCTGTGCCTGGGGTGGAGGCCCTGATGTCTTTGTTGTATGGCAAGTCCTCCCTGGGTCCTGGAGGGAGATCTGGTGGCTGCAGACAGGTTAAGCAGGGCTTGGGGATGTGCCACCTGCCACCAGGGAGGGTGTAACAGCTCAGGGTCCGTCTCTGCCAGGTACCCTCGGCCTTTTGCCATGGGGAGTGAACTGTGTGGCAAAATGAGATTGAAGGGAATGTTTAAGAGGCTCTTTCTGTGTCCAGCCAAATGGACATGGGCAGTTCTTCCAGGGCTGACATCTCTGATCAAGACAAATGGTGAAAGGGCTAGAAAATGCCTTGTGATTTAACTTTGAGAGCCGAATTAAAGGGATTTTCCTCCTCCTTTTCTTTTACTGTCTTATCTCTTTCTGCTTTCCTTTTATCTTTCTTCCTTTTTGTTTGTGTCTGTTCTTTCCCTGTAATTCCTAATGTAAGTAAGAAAGAATTTAATATGCTGAGACAGGAGAGAAGTTGTTCCATGCGTTGCAGATGCACAACATGTCTTCATTAACTCCCCATGACATTCAAAATAGCTGGAGATAAAGACAAACTAAATCTGGGAAGACAAATATAAATAGTGTTCCCCCTCCCTGCCTCTGGCCCCTGCGCAGCGCTCCCCCCCGGGGCACGCATTCAATTACTGAAGATGAATGGAGCAAAGCAGAGCAGCGTTTGGGATGCTCTGCCTGCCGCTGCCTTCTCCCGCCATCAGATGGCCCCACACTTCATGGAATGCCCTCCTGGCCCGGATTCTAACCTGGGAGGTGCTCCATGGGGTCTGCAATCCCTCCTCTCCCTGCTGAGGCAGCCGAGGAAGCAGAGCCCTGAGCAGGGAGTGCTGCCTATCTCTCATCTGTGCTGTCTCCTCTTGCCCTCCAAAGGTGGAAGGGAAGATCTTGGTGTTTAAGGCACCAGATGGTGAGTGAGGAGTTGGGCTTGCTCTCCTTCATAGAATAAGAGAATATCCTGAGTAAGAGGGGTACCCCCAAGGGTCATCCAGTCAAACCCCTGGCCCTGCACAGACACACCAACAATCCCACCCTGTCCCTCAGAGTGTTGTCCAAACCCTCCTGGAGCTCTGGCAGCCTTGGGGCTGTGCCCACTGCCCTGGGGAGCCTGGTCAGTGCCCACCACCCTCTGCCAATCCCTTTTCCCTGTTGTGTAGCTCTGAGACAGTGATGTGGTTTCCCCCTGGAGTGTGGACACAGGTTGGCAGCAGTGGGGAGCAGGAGCACTTGCTGGGAGAGGCTGCACCTCTGATTGCTTCTCTCCAGCAAATCTAGATGGAATTGCAGAGAGCTCAAGATTAAGGTTGGCTTTGGTTTTGTTAAGTGTAGTCTGGAGGAGCTGTTCTGTGTGCCCAGGTCCACCCTGACTTGTGTCCTCAGCACACAGAGGGTTTGGGTCTTGGACCTGGGCTGTTGTGTAAGGGGAGGATTAGGGTGTGGCTGCCCCATCCCTGGAAAGGTTCAAGGACAGGTTGGACAGGACAACCTGGTCTAGTGGAAGGTATCGATGTCCATGGCAGGGGTTGGAACTGGATGATCTTAAAGGTCCCTTCCAACTCAAAGCATTGTGGGATCCTATGAGAGCTGGTGTGTGAGGGCAGTGCAGGTGCAGAGGGGCTCCTTGGGGAATCTGTTTGGCACAGGATGCTACCTTGGGAAAGGCCTGCTAGTACGTTGTGGGTCCTGTTCACCAGTGGGGAATGTGTCTGTATAGGAATTGAATTCCCAGAGATCTGTGCTGAAGCTGGAGGTGTTCTGGGGAGAGAAGTCTCTCTGCCCTGGGGTTTGCAGTCTGGTACCCAGAGCCCTTCTGTGTGCTCTGACTTGGAGATGCACAAAGAGCTGGTCATTCCCAGATCCTTTCCTGTACTCTGCCAAACTCCAATTCCATCAAGCCTGACTTGTGTGGAAGTGTCTCTGTGATCTCTCAGCTTTGCTGCTGCAGCGCTGCAAGAGTCAGGGTGAGCTCAGATTACTGTGAGCTGGGGTGAGCAGCTTCCCAAGGAAGGACTTGCCATCTCTTTCCATTATAGTCTTTTCAGTTCCCTGCCTCTCTGTGCACAGCAGATGATTATCTTGCAAAAGCATTCTGGCTTTTTTTTTTCCCTGTCTAGTTCAAATTATCCTTTCCTAAGTGCATTACCTGGCATTTGTCTGCACTGAACTCTATCTGACTTCATGCTGCCCATCCACCTACCTTTGTTAAATGTAATTGAAATTGAGTTTGGGCTGGGAGAGGTCTGGGGTTGATGTGGCAGCAAAGCAGAGGCTTGTGCTTCCAGGACTAAAGAAATACTGTGAGCTATTGCAGTTGTTGAGTCCTGTTAAATCCAGTTGTGTTCATGTTACAGTGAATCAAATGAACATCAGAAAGGAAAGGCAAGGCAGAACCTCTCCTGTGCTATGCCAGACTTAAAACTAGAATAACTGAATAGCCTTCCATGTGGGAGTTTGTGTTTTAGGTGAGGTCAGAATCTGTCCCTTGGAACTTGTCTAGAAATGGCAGCTTCTTTCTGTAGCAGAAGCAGACTGAGAGTGCAAAATGGGGATGGTTATCTCCTGTCAGAGGACACAACCCCTGAGGGTTCAGTACAGCCCAAGCAGGGATCTGGACACAGTTTTCTCATTAAGAACAGTATCTGTTTCCAAGGACTTGAGCAAGTTCATCCACACAAATGAGCTGGTGAATAGTCTTACAATTTGCTCTGGTTGTTTCATTGTTTAAATTACTTCAAGTAACAGGCTAATCATATGAAGTTAAGCTTTTAATAGGAATAGTGGGGGTAAAACCACAAACTACTGTAAAATAAAGCTGCTTCTTGTGACTAGAATGGTACAGTCCAGTCAACTACAATAGCGGGGGGCTGTACTCAGCAACCCAGGCAATACCTTTCCATCTCTTGCTTTTGTGGCCTAAAAACACATATATAAAATGTATGTTGAGCATAAATGGATGTTGTGAAGGACCCAGACCTTGATTTGGGAAGGGAGCTTGGAGCTGTCACCTTGGCTTGCACAAAGCAGATGAGATTCTGCACACATTCTGGTTTGGGTTTTGCTTTTCAAGGGTACCATCAGGAATTAATGCAGAGTTGAAATTCTCCTGTCTGCAGTCAGCAGAGGAAGGCATTTCAAAGGGTGCCCCTCTGATACTTTAGAGGAACAGCAGCCATAAATTACCTGCTCATGTGCTGTAGTGCTGGAATTTGGGTGATGGGATGTTGAGCCTCCTTGGAACTCCTTTAATCCAGGACTTTGAAGCCTTGCACCCCCATTATGAGGAAGGATTGGGCTGTTGTGCTGCATTTGCAGAGCAGACACCTGAACTGTGGCAAGGCTCTGGTTTGCTCAGCTACCCAGAGATGAACCAAAGGAGCTGGGAGTGGTGGGGATTGCAAGTACTCTGCTTGTTTTGCCACAGGGACCAGCCAAGTCCTGCTGGAGATCTCCTGCTGGTCATGAACTGCCTCACCTTTCTCTGTGTCAGTGCTTTGGGGGGTCTGTTTCTCTCTCTCCTCCCTGTGCCCCTTTTAATGGCTTATTATGGCCCTAGAGGGGTTTTTCCCTCCCTCAGTTCCTGTGACTCTCACAATGAACAGCTCCAGCATCCCTGTACATAACCAGCAGTTTCAGGTAATGTTTAGTGGCAATTAAGAGATTCTCCTCCCCTAACCTGCCCCTTTGTTGAATAAATCTAAAAAGGCTTTTATGGAGGTGAAATGCAGGGGGGAAATTAAAAGGCTTCATAAAAGTGAATTTTAAGAAAAGCCTAATGAAGGAAATGAACCTCCTGAGAGATCAAAGCTGAACCTGCTGTGCCCGTGCAGAGAGTTTAGGCTTTTTCTTCTGTTTCCACTGGCATGAAAGCAACATGCACAAACATTTCCAACAGCTTTAACTCTTCAGGTCTTGTGGGATTGGCATTAATGGCCTGTTTCTGCTTTCAGGGCTCAAGTTTTCCATTGAAATTCTTATGTGAAACCTCTTCCCTTCTGGAGAGGGGTGGGCATCCCTGTGACCCATCAGACTCAACAGTACCAGGATGCCAAGTCTTGTCTTAGAGGCAGGTCAGCTCTGAGCCTGGCTTTGGGGCATTGCCCTGCCTCTTGCTACAGTGGCATCATGAGGCAAAACAGGAATCCTTTAGGCTGAAAAGCACCTAAACACTGTCGAGGTAGGAGATAAGAAGGAAATACCCCTTCATTCCCCTCCTCTGCGTCATGGAGGGGATAGTATTTGAGGGGGGAAATGCCTGATCACCTGGTCACAGCAAGTTATGGAAATGTTACAAAGTCTTAAAATTCCACTTTCCTTAAATTAAAAAAATAGGGGGCTCTCAATAGGCTCTGAGGGAGATGGAAATGTTGACTGAGTTGAATGTAGGGGAAGTTCCATTAATCATGGAAAGCAAACTGAAGGCTTCTAATATTAACCAATTTTTGTAGGCCAGACTCCCCATACCCATAATTTTTCCATTACACATGTAATCTCTTTTCAGAAAAAGACTAGGTTTGTTTAGCATCAAATTTTTTTTGCTTGTTGTGGATTAAAGACTGGATGGTTCAAATTTGTCAGGGGTTGGCTCTGGTCTCCTCTCCTCATCTCGTCACTTGTCACCCTTGCACAGGTCCCAAGGCTCTTACTTTTAAAGTGTTTCCATGTGTTGGAGAATAAAATCAAACTGGGGCTGCACAGAGAGCCTTGTGCACTCACAGCTTCCCAGAGTGCTAATGAGGAACATATTGGCAGTAAGTGCCTGAGAGGAGCAGCGGAGCAGGAACAACAACTTGCACGCAGCCTTATTTATTGCAGGCCTGTTTCTCAGAGAGAGGGAATGTCAACCTGGATTTGGACTTTCACCTAATCTTCTCTGAAAGTACCTGGAGATATTAAGTGGCCACCTACTCGGCTGCTGGACTTCAGTTTAAAAGCAGATCCTGCTCCTAGGAAAGCAAATTGCTCCCAGGCACGGTGGTGGCTGGAGGTCATGGCCATAAGCCCTGGGCTCAGTATGAAACCTTTAGACTCAATCCTTTTGTGTGCAAACCAAGGTGATTTTGCCATGGCTGGAGTGCTGTTGGTGTTGGATTGATGGCAACACAGGAGGAATCATGTCCCTTGTCTCTACTGGGAGCTGATCCTAAAGCCTCCCAAGAGAGCTGGCTGGAGGATGGTTTTCCCAGAACCCAGCCTAGGAGCAAAACAGTGGGCTTTCCAGGGTCTGCATGTCAGGAGACAACCCCTCTGGCTTCCATAGCAGCTTGTCTGAGCAAGGAGACAATAGAGACAAAGTCCAAATGTAGTGATGTGCACCCAGACTTGGGGAACTTCATGGGCTTGTACACACCTGTGAGCAGAGCTTGACTTTTCAGATTTGCCTGTTGCCTTTTAGTAGGAATAATGCTGCCTGAGTGGACCAAAGGGAGGATTTATTCCTGGACCAGCACATGTGTTGGTCATGTGTCTCTCATGGTGTAACTCCAGTCAGAAGCTCACCCCCATGCAGCCACTCGCTGTCCCCCCATGGGATGGGGGAGAGCATCACAGAGTAAAAATAAAACAACTTGCGGTTTGAGGTAAAGGCATTTTAACAGGTCAAGCAAAAGCTGCACAGACCAGCAGAGCAAACCAAGGAATTCATTGCCCACTTCCCACAGGCAGGCAGGTGCTGTGCCATCCCCAGGACAATGGGGCTCCATTGGGAAGAATGGTGGCTTGGGAAGACAATCTCCTCTTCCTCCCTCTCCCCCAGCTTAACCTGCCGAGTATAAAGCCATGTGATGTTGGATATCCCTGGGGTCACTTGGGGTCAATGGTCCTAGCTGTGTCCCCCCAAATTCTTGTGGCCCTTCAGCCTCTGTGCAGGTGGGTGAAAGGCAGAAAAGTCCTTGAATCTGTGTAAGCACTGCTCAGCAATAACAAAACGTCCCACAATTATCAACACTGTTTCCACCACAAATCCAAACACAGCCCCATGCCAGCTACTAGGAAGAAAATTAACTGTGTCCCAGCCCAAACCAGCATATGTTCTTTTACTTTTTTGCTGGATTTGAATGCAGTTCATAGTCTGGTATGCTGTGGTTCTCTATGGCAGTGCCCTTTTCTCCAGCAACAGTCCTTGCTTAATACAGAAACCAAGGAGAAGTATTCCTGCCTGCTATTAAGCCTCTGTTTGTGGGAAAAGCTGGAGGTGTCTGATAGACCTTCTCCCCTCTGCCAATGGGGTGCTTCCAGAAATCTAGAGCAGTATTGAATTTGTCCCAATGAACTCTTTTACACTTTAAAAAGCTGGTTATTGAATCAGTTTTGTAATTAGTTGCCTGATGGGAGTCATGAGTACCCACGTACATCCTAATTGATTAAAATAACTTTGCACTGTACTTTCTCTTCTGCCTTCCATTTACCCAGATCCAATCAGAGCTGTGATGGAGAACACTTTGGCTCTTACAGCACTGACCAGGTAGCAATTAGCTGACAGTTACTGCAACCTAAAAACAGTCTGTAGTTTTAAAGGAGTCTTCTTCAAGGTGAACAGAAGAAATTCTTAAAAAGAGTTCAGTTCTTTATTAACAGGCTGACCCAGCTGCTTCAACAGTGCAAAACTGACATTGCTCTGATTTGCCCTGGCTGAGAACTTCCCCCTCTGCATTAAATTACACAAATTACTCTGAATATTGCAAACTACAGTCATTCCCTTCCTGCCAAAGGATGAGCTCATGGTTCTCACTCGTCTTGTGAGGGTTACAATGACCTAACCAGGACTGAAGATGCAAGTTCTTTCAGTATCTTTGGACTGTTGTTCACAGCAGGAATAGTGACTTGTCTGCAAACCACCTCTTTATCAGCAGTGGTGTAGGAATGGCAATTCCTTTGTTCTTTCTGGAGAAATCTTGCAGTGTGTGAGAGCAGGATGGGGTCTAAAGGCAAGTCTATGAGGGTCTGGTCACATTACCTGGTTGCAAGAAGGTTATTTCTGATTGTCTCTGCAGCCTGTTCCTTGTTACTGCTTCCTCTGGGGATTGTGGTTCCCACTCTAATGGGGCAGGAGTTTTGTCCCTGCACAAACCTGTTTATTTGCCTCTCAGACTTTTTACTGCTTATGCAGGGAATGATGGAGCCAGAGCAAAGCCATCACCTCACTTATGCTGAAAAACCTCCTAGTGAAGGAGGAAACAGGCTCAAATTGAAGCAGATGCTATAGTGGGAACAATTACCTGAGAGAAACTCTGGGAGGGAGTAGAAGAGATAATGAAACACCTAGGGATTTGGGAGTCAGCTTTCCAAGGAGCAAGGGGGTTAGCAGTTTAGAGTTGGAGCTTGCAGCTGCAGTGAGAATCAGCTTCCCTTTCTCTCACTCCTCCTTTCCCCCACATTCCTCCGCCTTGACTCAGAGAATGGGGGAGAAAGGGGCATTTGGAGCACAAGTCCCATGGCCAGTGCAGGGCCTGGGCTGCAACAGTGTGCTGACAAACAGTCACGTGAGGGGGATACCTCTGTGTCCTGACCCTGTGATTGTCAGCAGAAGAGCTCCTTCCCTGCTGGAGGGGATATCACCAGATCCAAAGCAGCCTGAGCTCTACATGTATGTGAACTTCATGCCCCAGGACTTCAGGAGAACAAGAGCAGGAGAGGTGCCCAGAAATCGCCCAGCTGTGGATTCCCTGGAGCCCAAGGCTTGGCCAGTTCCCTGCTCCTGCACTCCTATTCCATCAGCTCACTGGAAAGGGCCAGCTTTGTTTTTCATTTACCTACATGTCTTCCAGTACTGTTGACAGGGGATTTAGCATATGTGTTAATAGCAGGCTGAGCTGGGAGGGCCAGGGGTGGACTAACACTCCCTGCTTTTCTCTTCCTGTCCTGCCAAAAGCCCACTGTTAGTTAGGGCTGTTTCTGTTCAGCCCAATAACAAAACCAGAGTTTGGACAAATGTCCATTCCTGCAAACCACTCTGCGCTGCCCAAGGTGAGTTGCTGGGTGGGGTTAGGCAGCACCAGTAGCTCAGTGGTGCAAGAAGCCTCCTCTGCAATTCACTGGAAAGTAAAAACAGGGACAACTTTTGGCAGCTCCACTCACCTCTTGGAACCTTCTTCCCAGTTTGGTTTTGCACTTGTTCTTCCCCCATCCTTCTGTGCCTCAGTCTGTGTCTGAGGGTAGAAATGCTGATTGCCAGGGAATTGGGCACTTCAGATTCTCCTCCACATTGCCTTGCTGTTCAATTTAGAGTCTAGGTTGAGGCTTTGCTGCTGATGTTGAAAGGCCTCAATGAGGGTTGACCTCTTCTCCCAAGGATCTAGGGATGGGACAAGGGAAAGTGGTCTCAGGTTGTGCCAGGGGAGATTTAGGTTGGATATTAGGGAAAAATTCTTCTCTGAAAGAGTGGTTAAGCATTGGAACAGACTGCCCAGGGAAGTCGTGGTGTCATAATCCCTGGAAGTGCTCAGAGAATGAGTGGGTGTGGCACTTAGTGATGTGGTTTAGTGGAAATGGGGCTACTCAGCCAGAGGCTGGACTCTCTGCTCTTGGAGGCCTTTTCCAATTTTAATGATCCCGTGATTCTGAGGCGCTGCCTGCAGGTAACACTTCTTCCTTCTGAGCTGTGGATCTCCTGAGCTGCTCTTGAGGGGTAAAGATGGTTGATTTGTGAGAGATGGGCAGTGCCCCAGAACTGCATGGATTCAGAGACAGAGAAAAGCAGCCCAGGAAATTACTGAAACTTCTGGTTTTCAACCTGTGGTTTGTGACCACTTCTCAGGAGTTGCTAAGACATCTTTAGAGGAACCTGCCACATCAGCATGCAGAGATCTGCCCTGTGGGGGAGCAACCTGTGTTCTTGCAACTTGAATACTAATAATACAAAAAGCTCCTTCAGTCTGGGTCTGTAATATGATTTTTTTTTTCTGTAGACCTAGTCAAACCTATGAAGTCTTTAATGCAGAGAGCGTCATCTTGTGTCCTGTAAACCAACATAAAGTGAAATGTGATGGTTTGCTGCTGCCTGTGAATGTTTTTAACCCCTACCAAGGGGCTCTGGAGGCTGCACAGCCTCGAAGCCAACGTGTAGTGGGGCCCAATTCAATATGTGCCTTCTCTTCTCCCACTTTCAGTCTAAGCAAAGACCACAAAAGCTACAGTGGGAACTTGAAAGACTGCTTTACAACCCAGGGCATTGCACTCTCATTTTTCTCTGCTGTGATTAACTGAGACTATCACAGACAATCACCTTGGCTCGGGGTAAAATGTGTCCAGTGAGCAGTTTCTGCAGCGAGCCCAGGGAGTGCATCAGCAAAGACTTGAAGCATCTCTTTGTTTGTTATTTGTTATTGTTTCACCTGCCTCGAAACAGTAATTGCAAACGCTTTGATTCGTGCATTAGAATGCAATTTAGTTTCCATTGTTCCCAGCCCGTCCTACCGCCCCTGAGCCAGGCTTTGAAAACATCCCTACTGCTATTTAACCTACTGATTCAGATGCTTTTCTATCCCCAAATATTTCTTCTGCTGCAGCAGCAGCAGCTTTAACTCAGTCTGAAATTTGCAGTTGAGACAGTGAAACGTTTAGGAACATTTTGTTTTCACAGGGATCAGGAGCTGCAAATCAGTGTTGCTGTTGGTGCTCCCAGCAGGAGGACAGAGCTGGGATTGGGGATGTGATTGCCAGGGAATAACTTCTTTTCTTTAGCTGTTGGGTGATGCCCTGAAAACAAACCTTGGTATTAATCAGAGAGCAACAATTCCAGAGCTGAACATCATAGTAACAAGCCTGAAAGGGACCTCAAGAAATCCTGTAACTCAGCCTACTGATTCCAGGCAGGATCTGTTCTACCTGAGTTATTCCTGACATACCTACCTAATCTGCTTTTAATTTGCAGCCAGGGAGTAATTCAAGAGACTGATTGAGGAGATATTTTTTGTCTTCCTAATATTTCACCTTAATCTTCCATGGATCAAATTAGCCTTGTTATTTCTTGTCCTATCAACCAGAAGCTGAAAGAAAAAGTTGGTTTAGCTCCCTCTTGCCTAGTTGAGAACTGAGGGGAATTCATACATCTTTCCTAGTCAGGACACTCCCTGATGGCTCCGCCTGGTGCTTCAGTCAGTGTTTTCTACACTTATTCTTACTCATTTCCTCCAAACTTGCCCATGTTCTGTGCTTTTCTTAAAATGCAGCACAGACACAGGATGGGATACCCTTATCTGAGGTGAAGAAATATTCCTCTTACTTTGGGTCCTCTATGAGGAGAAAGAATATTCATGTTTTACAGGAATCCTCTTTGTGATTATTGGTGTCTAGCTCTTTTCCCTCCTGGGAAACCCTGGAAAGGGGCAGCTCAGCTCTGCCTGGCCAGGCAGATTTGTGGGATGTTGTGTCTACCAAGTGATTCCACAAAGTTTCTGATGTTATAAAATATCTGAGTTGGAAGGGACCCACAGGGACCATCCAGTCTAGCTCCTGGCCCTGCACAGACACCTCAGCAATCCCATCCTGTCCCTCAGAGCATCATCCAAACACTCCTGGAGCTCTGACAGCCTTGGGGCTGTGCCCACTGCCCTGGGGAGCCTGGCCAGTGCCCACCACCCTCTGGGGGAAGAGCCTTTCCCTGAGATCCAACCTGACCCTGCCCTGGCACAGCTCCAGCCATTCCCTGGGTCCTGTCACTGTCACAGAGAGCAGAGATTGGAGCTGCTCCTTGTGAGGAGCTGCAGCCCCTGGGGAGATCTGACCTCAGTCTCCGTTTATCTAGCTGATCAACCAAGTGACCTCAGCTGCTCCTTTTATGGCTTCCCCTTTAGACTCTTCATCATCTCTGTGTCCCTCCTTTGGACGCTCTCGAACATCTTTAGGTCTTCCTTATGTTGTGGTATCCAAAACTGCCCCCAGGCCTCGAGGTGAGGCTGCCCCAGTGCAGAGCAGAGCAGGACAATCCCGTCCCTCACCTGGCTGGTGACTATGGGACTGGTGCCCCCCAAGGCACTGCTGACTTGTATTAAACTCCTTATCACTCAACAAAATCCTGAGGTGACATATGCAAAAGAGAGATCCAGGGAATCCACAAAAGCTTCCAAGTCAGGACTATTCAGCCTTGTGCAGAAGATCACTTCATCATGTAGCAGCCCTTCAAAATTCTTTCATGCTTTGCTGTAGCTCTGCTGCAGGAGGTAGATTTGAAGGTCAAGTACTGCAGAGTAATTAGTTCCCAGTCAGCCAAGGCAAAGTAATTCTGACACTGCAGCACAAGAGGGTGCAATAGGTTTGTGATAAAACCGAGACACGAGGTGGGTTTGCTCCTTCTGCTGCAATGGTGCCAGTGGAGGAGTTTTTCTTTGCTAAGACTTGTCTGACAAACTTAATGTCTTGTTAATTGGTGGAGTTTGAGCTGTGTGAGTTTGCCTCATTTTCTTGTCCTTTTCACTCTGAGTATTTCCATAATTATGGTAATTAAACTCGGTGGGGTTTTAATTATTATTTTTAAAAAATAATCAGAACTACAGTTGAATTATGAGAGTGCCAAAACGAGCCTGGCAAAGAGTAATTTTAGTTTGCAGCATTATAAATCAAAAGTGGGCTCGATTTCCCAGCTTCCTGGATGTTTTGTTAACCAGATCACTCCAGCTCTCCAGAGGCCTCCCATGCCAGGAGCTGTCCCTGAATGAACAATCAGGCTTCACAAACAGCAGCCTTAACAAGAGCATCACTGCTGAAAAAACTCAGGGACCGGTGCATGAAGGAAACTGCTTTGCGTGGGGGCAGCTGGGCTGCCACCCATTACTTGGGCTATGCCCCTGCTGGGGAGGTTGTGGGGAGGCTGGTGGGATGCCTGCAGATGGGCTCACAAGCACACTGCTGTGTTTCTCAGGTGCTGGGCTTGCCAGCAGCTCCTCCTGATGCTTTATGTTTACTGAGGAGTTCAGGATCTGGGTTTGATCTGTTGCTTCCACTCATGTCTCCTACAGGAGCAGCAGTAACTCCTCTCTGCCTAATTAGCTCTAACCGGTGTGTGTTGTGTATCCCCTGGCACTGCAAGGGCTGAGCTGCCTTTAAAAGATCCCTCGATGCTCAGCAACAATTACAAGGGGTGGTCCAGGCTCTTGCCTTCCCTGAAGGATTTTTAGAAAGTAACTGTATTCTCTGGCCAGTTCTCTCAGCTGTAACATCAGCCTTTCTAAGCAATTAAGGTGAGTAGCAGACAACATACCCCAGTTTTAGGTAAACACTGATTTTTAAAGTGTAGGAGATTCTGCAAGTCTCCAAAACAGCATTGTTTCAGAAGAACTATGTGCTGAGATCTGTATCAGAACAGAGTCACAAATTAGTTTTGGTCATTTAGGGTCAATGTCAGGTTTATCTGGGAGCTGAAATGTGATTAAATACTCCGAGTGAGTGCTTTACTCAGGCTCTGAGTCTGTGTAGTTTCCCACATGGGAAGATGGTCACTGCTTGCCTGACGAATTATTTTGATGCAGTGGATGGAAAGGAAGATCACTGTGTTTCTGTAGGATCAAGTGACTTCATAGCACAAGTGTGTTCTTCCCAAAATTCCTTCTGCCTTGTATGTTGGGTCTCCCATATGCCTTAATTTACAAACTAAATATCTCTTGCTCTGTCCCACCAAAGTCTTAGAAATACAGGGGTTGGGATGGCAAAACCAATCTAAACTTACACACCTTCATCTCTGGGCATCCCTGTGTTTTAGGGATATGTTGGTTCATCCCCATGCTCTGAAAAATAAGCCCTTTTGTTTCCAGGGACCTGAAAACTTTGTATTTATTTTGGTTGCTTTTTTCCAAATTATTTGAGTGTATTCCATACTGTCCAAACTTTAATTTCTTCTATTTCCTGACTGTGCCCCTGCTAACTTGAGTTTTCAGATTTCTAGGTAGGGGGCAAAGAGAATCATGGGGGAAGTCACCCCTAAAAAGGGAAGATAACTCTTTCACATCTGGAGCAGTGTTTCTAAGTGAAGTCACACAGCTTGAGTGTACCTGATTCCCAGCATGTGGCCATGCTAGGATCCAAACATTAGAGACACAGCATATCCCAAGTAACTGCTGATCATATACCACAGGGTATGTAAACACATCACCCCAGGGGTGGACATACTTGGCTGAGGAACAGTTATTTGCTTCCCTTAAATACAAGCAATAAGCCCACCTTGTGCTCATCAGCAGCTTCTGCATGTGTCTGTCTACAGAAGGTTATCAAAAGGCTGAGGAAAGTAAATCTCATTTCAGGCTTTCATCTGAAATAAGACATAAATATATGTGTATAACATATTTGGAAAGCTCTAAAGACCTTATGTGGGGTTCTGTGATGATTTCTGGGAAGATGCTGTCACCAGCAATACATACACACTTGCTTACTCATAACCACTGTGAGCTGGGCATGCTCTGCTGCCCACACAAACAAGAGCAGGGATGGCCAGCTGGGTCACCACAGAGCTCTCAGAGCATCTTGAATTAACAATTAAAACATTTTCTGCCTTGCCTTTGATGTCTCCTGACCAGGCAGGGCTTGCTGTGAGAGCTGGGTCTGTTCTGAAAGGGTGGCATGGAACTGGATCTTTGGGTTGGGACTTGTCTGTTGTGGGCTCAGTTGCACAGGGCAAAAATAAATAAGTGAAACTTCTGCTGCTGTGCTTAAGGTATTTGCTTCCAGTGACAGTGACATTGCATACTGCAGGGCTGGAAGATCAGCTCATGTGAATTTAAGACCTTTTTTCCTCTTCATTTTTCATGATGTTTTTGCCTGTGAGGTTTGCCTACTGCAATAATTTGCTATGAAGTGAAATTCCAGATTGTAATGCACAGGGGAGAGGTATTCCATAGGAGGATCCATGGAAACTAGTCCAGGGATTTGGAGGCTGATGGTGTTTGCTAGTAGGATTTGCACTGAGGAGGGGGAGAAGAATAGACACAGAACTTGCACCTCCCACAGGCTGAATTGGGCATCACTAACCATGCATGGAATCCTTGGTCAGCACTTTTGCTCTTGGAAAACTGAGCAGAGCAATTCCTTGGTGTAGTGAAGAGCAAATGAGAGCCCAACCTGCCTCTCCCTGCTCTGGAAGTTTTGCCTGTGTGAGTCTTGCAGGGAATGCACTCACGTGGGAGTGAGAATAGGGAGAAGTGTCTTGGCAGCCCTGAATTTCTTAGCATTAAGAAGTATATATTCAATTAATGGCATCTAACTCTTCTTTGGCCTTTGCCTCTGTCTTCACAGTGCTGGGTTTCCTAAGTGTTATTAGCTGGGAAGTTGCTAATTGTGTCTCATAGCTCTCCAGAATTGTTTTCATGGTCCAGGAAATGGAACTACTTTCAAATTCCCCTTGTGTTCTACTCTGTCCTTGCCTGGTCTTCCTTCAGTCTTGCATTTGCTCTGCCTCTTTGATTTAGGTGTGATGTTAAGCCTGGGTAGTCCAGTCTGAGCTGGCACTTTTGGGAGGGGAAGCAAATATGGGTGACTGAAAGTACATACCAGATCTTGGTTGAGTCTGTGTTTTGTGTGCAAGTCCAAGATGTTTTTATACCAGCACATCTTAGACTGTGGTACAAGATGCCCCTTTACACCTCTCCCAAACAGCTTCTGAGGTGCTGTGACCAAACTAAGGGGTGGGAGTAGCTCTGTGATGTCATGTGGAGCTCAGCTGGGCTGCCCTTGCGTCATGGAGGTTGCTGCTCCTTGCACTTCATCAGGAATCCAGAGGAGAACTTGCTCTTAGCACTCAGACTGGCAAACTCACTGCAGTCCTTCCCTTCCCAGTGGGATAAATCTCTGCTCTGAGTCAAACTGCTTACACAAAGCAGAGGTCTCAGCAAATCCTGCTCTGTGGGTACCTCAGCCTGTGCCCCCCATCCCTGCCAAAGGTCTCTTCTCAGGGCAGAAGAAGCTGCATTGCCTCTTTTCCTTCCTCACACTCTTTTTATCATCACTAATTCCTGTGCCACTTGTTCTCCTGCCACCCACCTTCCTTTGGGATACAGAATTCATCTCACTTGAGAAAAGGGAACATTGGATGACAGAGCTCATCCTTGTTCAGGACTCAGGTCCAGCCGCCTCCTCCAACCTGCCTGTGCAACTGTGGTCATTTGCTCTGTGCTTTCTGTGTTTTAGGAGCAGAAAGGGATGGGTGGGAGAAGAAATTTGTTTACTGTTGCAATCCCCAAGCTCTGCTTTTAGAGGATAAGGGGATGGGGGCAATAAAAAGGTGATGCACGTTTTGATCAGCTCATGGTGGTTATTTCCTGCTTGCTTCAAGCCATCCACCTACTGCTTCTACTGCCCTTTAACCTAAAGCCTGGACTTTCAAAGCTCAACAAAATCCCTCAAGTGTGACTGCATGTAACATTCTTTAGTATACAAAATATTCTTAGCTAAAAATACCCTGTGAGTACTAAAATTATACAGCTCTTTCCAGAGAATCTTCCTAATTTCTGTAGATTTAGTACATGTCAAGAAGCGATTTAAAGGTCATCTCATTTCCTCGTGTTTGTTTAAAAAGAAGTGCTGAAGGCTAACATTTTGGCAAATGCTTGCTATGAATTGTACAATTTGTACTTGTTTTTTTTTCAGATAATGGTGGGTTTCATCTTATGGAAGGAATCAAACTGGAGCTTGATTTGAAAAATAAGGGGTATTGCAAGTCTGGTGTATGTAAGCAAATAGAAGTCCTGGAAAGGCAGGATGTGTTTTGTCAAAGTCTTGGACAAGTTGTAAAATATTATCTTTACTAATTTTTGTCTCCCTGCCTTTTTTTAAGCAGAGAGATTCCAAAATATCTTTCAAATGTCTTGAATTACTGTCGTGTGACATCTGGTTGCACAGGTGTGGGAACAGAACTGTTGACTCCTGATGGAAAGAGGTGCACATGGAAGTCATATGAGGGCATTCCTGAAGTGTGGGATCCTGCCTTGAACTCCTCCCTGTGTCTCTGAAGCACAGATGTTCCATCTGAGCAGCTTAGGTGAGAAGGGAGGATCTGCCTCTGCTATTTTGAACAGCAAGAGGAATAATCAGGGCATTTATGAACTGATCAAACCCTTTGCAGTGGGGATGGAGTTGGAGAAGGGAAGGAGAAAGGGCTCTGATTTTGCTGCACGTTCCCTGTGCCAAACCTGGCAGTGGAATAGGATCGCAGGCAGTGGCTGGGGCAATGATAAGGCATTTTTCCATGCTTGACTTTGGTGTATGTCCGTGGTTTTAAGCCAAATTCTCCTTTCACAGTGGATTTGGAGTTAGTCTTAATGGAGATGGCTTCCAGATTTAAAGTGGTGATGGAGAGAAGAAGGAAATATTATGCGTAGAATGGGTGTGTGGTGCAGAAAAAAAAAAAAACCCACCTTTTTTTCTTTTCCTTCCACAGTTTTCAGTGAGAAATCATGTAGACAGCAGCTTCTAGTCTGCCAATGCAAATTGAGACAAATTAGAGGGTAGATTAACTAATTATTGTAATGTCATGGTAGCAGCGCTCCAGCTCAGGTTGCAGAAGGCTTTCCATTACCAGCTCTATTCTTCACAGTTACCTTTTAATTGGTAATATATTTGTATATAAATTAAGGCAAGAGAGGCTCCAGCCTTTTGTTTTATAGTCATTAAAGAAATGCTTCAGTGGGTTTTGGACTAGAAGGAGAGAGGGACCCTTTACAGTGATCGGAACAGACGGTAATGCCTCACAAGGGGCACATTTGTAAGGATGGAAATTCCTTTTTAGCCCTCACAGTGGAATACGAGTTAGATACACATCTGATAAACAGGCTATTTTAAATCTCTGCTTGGGGAGATGGGAAAGTGAAATGTGCAGCTGGCAAGCTCAATCTCCTCGTGTTTCACTGCTTAGAAGTAGCGAGTTGCCAAACAAAAGGCCTTATTACAGTTCTTTTAGCAATAACTAATATACATACCTGGATGTGTGTGTAGCTCTCCCCTCAGAGCACAGCTGCAGGGAGAAGCTGTGCAGAAAGAGGGTTTGGCATCTGCAGTGGTGGGGATGTGACTGAAACACTCCACACCTCTAAAAACTTTGATGTGTCCTTTAGTTCTTTCAACTCAGGAAGAAAACTCCTCTGTAAATAACTAATCTATGTTTAACGTTCTATTTGAGAGGTGCAAAGGCCTCAAAGACAGAAGGTTTTTTACATTAAATCTGTGTAGTAATTTTGATACTGTTTTTGTGTTGGGTTGTCTTACCTGTGTTCCCTTCCCAGGCCTTTTTATAAATGAAATTGTTTGGAACCTCACCAGAGTGTGTACAGATATATATGTGAAAACTTGTAATAGCCAACTTGGGACCATTAGGTTTTTCTGGAAGGTGAGTTAAATAACAGCAGGGTGGGAGAAACTTGGGTGGAAAATGAAATTTCCCTTCCAAGTGGAACCTCAGTGTTTTGTTTGACTATTCCAAGAGGTTTGGAGGGGCTTGTACACCCTTCCTGTCTACTGGAGGAGAACTGAGTGGCTTGGGCTGCCTTAGTGACACACCCCTGGAGCATCCAGGTGCTGAATTCCTTTGGGGAAAGAGCACTGGAGGTAAATTGGGTTATAGAAGTTGGAACCTCCATACCTGTGTAGGATTCCTTCTGGCTTTCAGCCCATCCCACTGATTTTCAAGGCATGGAAACCTGCCCATCCCACCTAGGTGGGAATTTCCAGTGGGCCAAGAGCAGGTGACCCAGGTGGGCAGGTGGCCTTGAGGCTGCTCCGAGTGGACACATTCCTGCAGTGTCTTGAGGAATCATTTCATTTCCTCAGGAAAACCACCAAAAGACTCTCAGTTCCACCAGACTGTCCTTGCACTTGAGCTGAAAGCATCGAGACCCTTTCCTGCTCCTGGGAGCTTTACATTTGCTTCAGTAGGAAGGGCTGTTAATTTAAGTATGCAATTGATGTATGTCATCCAAATCAAAACATCTTGCACGAATGTGATTAAATGAAATTCTTCAAGTATGTTTTTGCCATCTGGAACAACTTTTCCATATTTTGTTGTCTCATTGACTTTTCAAAATTTAACTGAAAATGTATTTCAACTTTTTTTTTCCTCCTCCCCTTTGGTAATGCTTAGTTTTCCTCTTCACTGCACTTCCATAAAAATCTGCAAATCAGTTTGGAATAAGCGTTAAGGGGAGGGAGCCCTTCAAAGTCAGAGCACAATCCTGTTGGGTTTTGGAGCCTTCCACTGCACTGTAATCCCATCACATCCCACCATTGCCTCTGGTGGACCTGACATCCCTCTGATTTTAGCCCAGGAGATTCATCCAACAAATTATCCTCAGAGTTAGATGGGAAGGATGTGTGGCTGAGATAAAGTAAGAGATGAAGTGCCCATTTGGGCTGTGAGTTGTCCCTTCCTCATGTTGGAACAACAACCTTCCCAAGTCTGCTCCTGTGGAAATTGGAGTCAAAACCCTCTGCGCAAATTTGGAATGAAAAATAAAAATTAATTCCTAAATCCATGCTCAACTTCAGGTTTATTAAGACTTGCTGCAAACAAGCTGTTCATGAGATCAAGGCTCAGCTAAGCAGAGACGAAATTCCAGAGCAAGCTTTGGGGTGTGCAAAGGTACAGGTCACCTGTTTTTCAGTGATCTATTTAAGCACAGAAATGTGGAGAAATTGTTACTCGCAGTCTGCTGTGCAAGAGTTGTAAATATGCTGAATGTGCTTCTTCCCAGGTACCCACCTGAGGTTTTTAAATTTACCTGCATTGTTTCCTTCTCACTTCATTTCTTCGATGGCATCTTATTAACTGACTTGAGACAATGCAAAAGTAGATTTTGAAGTTTGGATGTTTCTTTTTACTATGTTTTGCTTGGGATTATTTTCAGTATAAGCCAATGGTCTCCCACTTCCTAAACTTGGTTTTCCTTGGCTGCTGGGTGAGTGCACTCTGGAAATAACAAATAGAGACACAGCAATCAGTCATTTAGCAGATTAAAAATACTGAGGGATTCTGGCCTGCAACATAAGTAGCTATTTAAATACCTCTTTTGTGACTCGCTACTTCTCATGTGAATTACTTAGAAATGGTAATGAGGGAAGACTAAATAAGGAAAAGTAGAAGAATTGAAAAGGAAGAAGCCAAAACTTGGGGTCAACTGGAACTGTTTGCAATTTGCAGTGTCTATGGGTTTAGGCAACTAAACATTTAAACCACAGAGTGATGAACAACTGGCTTGTGAGTACTTTGAACTTAATGTGGCCTAATTAACTCTTGTTTCAATTCTAGTCTTGGCCTAAATCTGATCCTACTGAAGGCAGTAGCACCATCCCCACTGCTTTATGCCTGTCCATGTAAAACTGGCCCAGTGTTTTCAAGATCTTACTGTGATGGTATAGTTTCAGAGGGAGAAAATACTATCATATCTGCATTAATTTAGTTTTAACTTTTGGCATTTCATTGACCTGGGTGACAGTTGTCTTGGTGTCCTTTGGTAGATAGGAGCCATACAGGTGGGTGTGCACATCCTGACACTGGGGAAGATCCCTTTGGAAGAGGTTTTGCCCCTACACTGACAAATGAAAATGATGCATGGCTCTGTCTGGAGCTTCAGGATGAATGCAGGGCTGTGCCAAGGTGGTCAGAAGCTGAAGGATGGTCTGCAGCCCATCATCACCCTGGATGAGCAGGAGAAGAGAGGGGGTTTCAACCATATCCTCAGTTGCTTGATGAGAAGACATGGCTTGATCACTCCCCAGTCTCCCAAATCCAGAAATTGATACATATAAGGCAAAATTTTTTTGCAAGTTTTGGCCCACTCTCCTGCCTCTGACCCCAGTGGGCGTGGGGTGAGTACTTCTGACATTCCCACTCTCCAAGTTCAAGCAATTTCCTTTCTTGTCCCTTGAGCCCTCACTACGGATCTGTTGTGAAGAAAATGATGAGAAAATGTTGCTGCTCTCCTGATGACTTCTTGCTGGTGGCAGAGCCGGAGCTGTGCTGGCCCCTTGGCAGGTCCCACCTTGCATCTGCAAACTTACCTGCCAGGAAAACTACTTGTACTTCTCTTATGGAGATGGCCAAGGATGTTTTGATTAAGAGTTCATTTACTGCTTGAAGCTTCTCATTTGTGGAAAACATTAAGCCAGCTGGAGTAATAGGTTTTCCTGGAATACTCATCAGGAAGTTTCCTCAGGTTTGGGAGAGGTTCCTCTCCATGGCAGAGTTGTTGGCTTGGGAAGATGGAAAAGGTGCAGCTGCTTAAAGCAGGTTGAAGTCTCTGTTCTCAATCATGTCAGTGACTCTCTTGCTTGCCCTTAAATCTCTTGTGGAGCTGTTCTGCTACTGCACCAGTGATGTGGAATGAAGCTGAACTCAAAATGCTGGAGGGTTTAGTGGAGCACAATTGTTGTTCTCTACTCAGTCCTGCTCTGCAAGTGGATGAAACCTGGGAGACAATAAATTTGGGTAGACCCATGTCCCCCTTCTCTGCCCTCCCCTCAAGCTCCCCACTGAAGAACCCCATGGAATAGGAAAGCACAGTGGAGCATAAAACACTTATTTAAAAGCTTTTATATAACAGGTTATGTATTCAGGTTCCTAAACTTGGCTTTAGGTGGCTCATGTTAAGACACTTTTGAAATCACTGCCTTCAATGAACAAAGCTGTAGGTTGGTTTTGGTGCCTTTTTTTTTTTTTTTTAAGCTGCAGACAGATTAAGTGGAGTTCTGTTTACCTGCCTGTCAGCCTTGCAGAAATAGGATGGCACAGCCACAAAAGGAACAATGTTCTATCATTTGAAAGGTGACACCACTTGCAAGTCAGTGAATGATCTTCCATTTATAAATGGCTGTTAATGGTTGTTTGGCAGCCCCTGCCAAGTAGGCTCTGGATTATTGTGGCCATTGTTCTAGATTTATTATTGGGTTTTTTTTAAGGAACACTCTTCTGTATTCCAATGAAGCAATATTTCTAGTGTGAAGCTCTGACTTAAGGGTCACCAGACACCGAAATGACCATCCTGTGTTTTGGTTTTCTTTATTGAAAAGGGAGTTTTAATCTGAATCACGTTCCTTTGAACCTTTAACCATCCTTAGGTCTTTTAATGATTTATTTCTGTAAGGTTTAGGTACCCTTCCACCTGGACCAAACTGCTTTCCTTTATCAAAGTTTC
Organism: Sakesphorus luctuosus; assembly: GCA_013396695.1. Lineage (NCBI taxonomy): Eukaryota > Metazoa > Chordata > Aves > Passeriformes > Thamnophilidae > Sakesphorus > Sakesphorus luctuosus. The sequence continues at coordinate 2,116,987 of VWZD01003876.1, read as the reverse complement.
TTGAAAACTTAGGGAAGTTCTAGTCCTGTCTGCTCAGTTTTGGGTCTTCATCCCTTTGCCAGGTAATGTTAAGGATTATAATCAGCACAAGTAGCTAAAATTTCCCTGTCAGTTCCTATTATAAGACTCTGATTTTAGTTGATTATAACTTTGCCAGATTTGTACTGTTCAGCTGACATTTTCCATACTTGATTTTTTTCCTGAAAGTTGTAGTTAATATGGCTCATCTGTCTTGTTGCAGAGGAGGGAGCTGGAAAATACATCGTGTTGCTCATGTGCTCCTTTCTGAACTAGCAATTTTAGACCTAGGAATTTTGCTGGTATATAAGGTATAAGTTCAGAGTTTCTCATTTTATGTGGTACTGATGACTTCACCAAGAGCTGGAAGTTGGGGCTCAGACTGTGTGTGTGTATATATATATTTATAGCTGGTGTACAGGCTTAGCCAGTTTGAAGGTGTCAAATAGTATTAAGTTATTCTAGAATATCAAATTTTTATCGTGCTTGACTAAAGAACTTTGGCCTTCCTTATTTGCAGTTTTCACTTGAACTCTGGATTCTAAAGGTTTGGATAGGAATCTTATCTCTTGATTATTGGGTGTAAAATATGAAAGCTGGATTTTCTTGTGTTGGTGTAGGAAAGTAATAAAGAGTTTATAGCTATAATCAGGATTTGGCTTATAAAAAGTGTTTGCATTTAAATCCTATTTTGTTTTTGCACAGTTTTTGTCCTGGCTACGTGTTTTGGTGGTAGATGAATCCATTTTACATGTCTAGTAAAAACTTGAGAACAGCACCCTGCCTGGAACAATTCTGAAGTGGATTTGAACCATATTGTGTTTACTTCTGTCTCTAGGTTATATTGCTGAATGTGGGAATGCAAAGAAGCAATGGAAATAAGAAAGAAGTGAACTTAGTTGAACTTTGAGGGAAGAGCTTAAACCCCATTTAACTTATTGAAAACGTGAGCTGACCGCCCAGGTCTGTTCTTACGCACTTGGGGCAAATGTTCCTCTCCTTAATCACAGCAGAGATCAGCCACTAGTTCTTTGTATGTAAACTGTGTGCACAAGAGCTTACACTGAGGGGGAGCTGGGGGAATGATGTTCCTGGTCATAAAGCAATTAAACTAATATGTTCTGGAAGAGGAGAGAAGGCAAGAGGGATGTCCTTTGGCTGGCAGTTCCCATTCCAGCTCTGTACATTATATGAAATGCTGGCTTTGCACCACACAGCTTTTCTCTTCCACTGTCATTTCTCTACAGTGCTCTTAAAAAGCTGAGAATAATTTGTCTTGCCATATGTAAGTTTATTTTTTATGTAATTACGTGTACCATCATGTTAACTTTGTGAAAAGGTTGTGCCTATTGTCCTTACAAAACCAAAGTGATTATCATTGGTTTGTTTTGTTACACAATTGTTTAAATTATAATAAGTTACCATCATTGTTTCTTGAGTCCAGCTGTGTTTATGGATTAAGATCTACTGACTCAAATATTTACAGTGTTCCAAAAATTATGAGAACATGCAGTGCTGGGGGTTTTCCATATGCTGCTTTACTTGACTGAGAGAGCTCTCCATCACCACTGGAAAAGGAGTCTTGGTCCAGAAGAGTTTTGGAAGAGAGTCAGGTACCTCTTGTATTTGCCTGGACCAGTGCTGTCCATCACTCTGAGATGTGCAGAGGCATTTCCAGGTTTCCAAGACAGACCAGATATCTGTAGGTAAAGGGTGTTTAATCCTTGGGAAAACTTGCCCCAGCTGGGGGCACAGACTGAGCCCTTGAAGTCTGGCTGAAGCCAGTGATGACCACATCAAATTCTGCCCTGAGGCCACTCCAGCGTTAATTACCTTCTTGCTGTGGTTACCTGCTCCTACAAGGAATGTGTTGGTGGGGTCATCCAGTCAGGGTTTGGACTGGGGCAGTTCCCAGACAGTCTGTGAATCTCTGCAGAGCAGATTCGTGTCTCTAAATCAGACCAAGAGCAGCCTTTGTATTTGTGTTGGGATTATGAGCCAGGGACTGGTGTTGTTCACAGAAGGGCTGTTTGTTCTTACTGGCAAAGACCAAGCCCTCCTGGTCTGAGCCCATGGCTCTGGGCAGGGAAACACCCTGTCCATTGAAGGCTGTCACATCTGAGCACGTGTCCATAAGCCCACATTTAATGCTGTGTTTGAGTTCAAATCCTTCCTCGAGCAAGGTCTGAGCCTCCTGCTACTGAAGCCATAATCCACTATCAAATGGCAAAGGGATTAGGGGGAAACTTTCCCTCTGCACTGGCTGTGCTGTAACTGCCTGGGAAGAGCTGCCAGCAGGTTGGTAGGTTTGTTGGGCCGCTGTCAGTCACCATGACAATTCCTGTGCTTCCAGGAGGGGAGAGCAAGGGCTGGGAGAGGTTGTTATACTTTGCTGTGCTCTGCTGTAAATAGAGCAGGGTGAGCTTGTTGGGAGAGTTGAATCCCAGATCTTGTCCTCTGCCATGGGCTGTCCTCCTCTGCTGTGGCTGCTCACACTGTGGGCTCCTGCTACTTACACTGCACACAGAAGATCTCGTGTTGGTTTTGGCACCTCCTTTGTATTTTTTTGTAAAAAAAAAAACAAAAAACCACCACCAACAACAACAGTAGTAAATTTACCATCATGCTCCTGTCTTTCTTAAACACAATCTGCTAAAGGGCAACAATGGCATAGAAAGCAGATGAGATGCATGCCTGGCTTACTAAGGCACAGTGTGCAGACTCTGATGGGACTAAAGTCTTGTAGACCCTTTCATGGGTTGTTTTAGCATGTTCTGGTTATCCATCAGTTTCTAAATTGAGACCAAGTGACCCAGGTGATCACTTTTATGCAGCCTTTGTGTGTACCAAGTCTCTTGAACGAGGTCATACAAGTGTGTGTACTTTGCTTTCAGGTCTGAAACTACAAATATTTTTCTTACTGTGGTAAACAGGCTTTTTGGGGAGTGAATTTGGTTTTGTTTTGGGGTTTTTTTGTTGTTGTTTGGGTTTTTTTGGGTTTTTTTTTTGATGGGTATGTAGCTCAGTTTCAAGTGTTTTGTGAGAAATGCATCCTTTCTGACCCATTCATGTGGTAGCACCTCAGTCACAAGCAAACCCATAGAAACAACATGCTCTCAAGGTCAGACTGTCCTGTTGCAGGGTCTGGGAATCCTGGCAGGTCAGCCCCAGGATTGTGCCCCATTTCCAGTTTCTTGAGTCTTTCCTAGAGTTGTGCTCCACTTGTTTTCCACGTGTGGTTACCTACAAGTCTGTCACTGGATCTTCTGACAGGTGTCCTCCATTCCACATGCCCAGGCTCACTGTGGGTGTAGATGGACTCAGTGCTCACCCAGTGATGCTTCAGTTGCACAGAACTTGCATGAAGGATGTTGAAATCTGATCAAAACCTGTTTCATGGCAATTTTGCTCCCCAGGCTGTGTCAAAGGAGCAAGTCCACTATAATTTCCAGCACTGAAACAGGATATTGTTCATTTCTTCAATCTCCAGTTGATCAGACACATAAGGTTGTGCTTAAAGTTAAGGAAGAGTTAAGTCTTGTCCTGATGGAAGGCCTTGTGGTATTTTATTTCATTAATAACGCTAAACTCTAGTTTTTGTGTCTGAGGGTTTTTAAAATTCTCATCCCTGTTGCCTGCACTGGAATAAAAGCTATTCCCCTGTGCACTGGAAATATCACTAATGGAGCTTTATTTTCCCCTGTACTGTGCTGAGAACTCACCTCATTGTGTCTGCCTAATTACAGAGTGAAATACAACCCTCCTTCTGTCTCTTTATTGTTAATCACTGAGTTTGGATTAAAATATTAACCCAAAGCATGAAGTAAGTCTAACTATGAAAGCAGTCTGAAGACAAAGCAAGAAAGCCATCTGTTCTCTCCTTTTCTTCCTTTGGCATATGGAGGCATGTTCTAAACCCCACATATTCTTCCTGAGATGTTTGGTTTTGTTGCATTTATACTTAATTTCTTAATCACAAGTGTTTGTGTGGCTGTGTAGGCGGGAATATCAATGTAATGATACCAGGGAAGGTGGTTGGATGTGCTGAACAGCTGTGCTGAAACTTTTTTGAAAACTCCAGGATGGAGCAGCCAAAATGTTTTCACAACTTCTGGGGCTTTGTTTGTAGTGAGTTTTTGAAGCTGCAAGGTTACACAGAGTAAAAATAACGGGATCAGATCCTTTTAAGGTTATTCAATGCTAATACAAATGATATCTTGTGCTGGAAGGGGAATAAATTAATTGAAATGAAAGGTAAATTGTATTTTTCTTGAATCCTGAGGCAGCTGATCTGTTTGACATGGATGTAGATGAAGGTTTTGCCCATGTTAAAAAGTATATTGTTAATTACAGGGGGATGGAGTGTTTGAAAGAAATAGAAGGTGCTGCAGGTGTATAAACACAACTTCAGCCTCACCAGCACAGGGATAAAGTCAATCACAACCCCACAAAACAACAACTTCCAGTTCAATTTAATGGAGGCTGCTCCTGGTGGTGGGTATGATTTTCTCTTAGGGCCACTGCCCTTTTCCAGAGGTGCAGGTCTGTGCTATTTGTGAGCTTTTACTTTCCAAAATGATGACTTCCAGCAGAAAAGGCTGTGATGGAATGAGAGAACAGAGGCTGATGAGTGTGGAAGAGATAAATGGTGGGGGAAAGTGGAGGGCTGAAGGAGGGGGAGAGGAATATGTGAATATTGTTAGTCCTGTGCCTGATCCTGGTGACAGCCACTGTGGTCATGTAGGAGAAGGTTTCACAGGGCTGAAGGTGTGAACAGCCCAGGGTTCATTAACATCTCAGTGTTTACCTTCAATCAGTTGCTATAATGTCTATTTTTGCATATGGTATTAAAGACGGTCCTCCCGAAATGTAGTTCTTTCATCTGGAGGATTAGAGATAAATATCAGCTTAACACTCCAGTAATTATCTAGCACACTTTTATTTTGTTGATTAGAGCTGTGAAGCTTGTGAAAGTTTGCATCAAATTTGACTTGTTCATTAAATCTCTGTTGGAACTGTGGCACAAGTCTGAAGGTGTCAGATACAGCAGTCGAGTTGTGCTGGTGTAGAACTTTTTTGGCTTACCTGGCTGATATCAAAGTGCAGGTATTTATTAAAAACATGGATATTTTTAACCCTGATGAACATTCGAGAAACAAGCAGCTTTAAAAAAAAAAAAGCTATTTTGGATGATTCACTTAAACCTGAACACTAATGAGCATTATCTTGCCAACTTTGCAGACAAGATAAAAGACAGAAAAGAAAATAAGCTATAAATATCTGTGATCATTCTTTAAAAGCCTGTTTTTACCAAGTTGTAGTGGATGAACGTTTGACCAGCAGTCACTGTGAACATAAGACAGAAATAGCATTCATAGAAATCTTAGATGATAACACATCACTAGCTGCATTGTATATTTTCTGTTTCATGGTGACTACAGAGGACCAGAGTCCACAAAATAGTCTGTGCTCATACAAAAGGCACCCCTGTATAGCAAATGAACAAAATGTTCTTGGATCAAACTCCAGATTTTATTTTATTTCTTTTTTAGGCCAGAAAAAGTTATTTGAATGCTCCCACAGCTTTCCTCTTCACCTCTTGTACTGTTACATCCTCTGACATCATACTGTGCTTCCAAGGAGAAGTTTATGGTGTCACGAAAAGGGTCTCAGAAGTTCAAGACGCTGTGACACTGAGAGAAAGTGTCTGTATGTTTTCAAACATTATGGAAATTGTAAGCGTGCTTTCCAAAACTGTCAGAAATCTCTGCTTTGAAAAGATGAATGCCTGTGTGGGATTAACTCCTCATGTTACACATGTACTCTGGAGTGTGTTGTTTTCTCCCCCCGGTCTCTGGAGCCCACTCTCTCAAATGGAATCTGACACACCACACCAGATGCGAAACGAGGCCTTTCCAAATTGAGGTGTGTGTTTGCTGTGCTGAACGTCATCTTTCCAGACCCGGTTTGTGTGAGTCTGATGGGAGTTGTCCTGCTGTTTTGGAACAATTCACCTGGCCCAGCCACAGCCCATCTTTGTGTTTTTGGTGTTAACAGATGCTTGTGGGTCCCTCCTCCCCCCAGTTACCCCCATTTGAAATGTCTTGCTGGTGGAGCTGGTGTAGTAACTGGTGTGTATGTGGAGAGTATTTCTAGGAAATGTTATGTAAACCAATTCCAAAAAAGAGACAAGCGTAGAAAAATGATATTAATATTATCCCTAACACAGATAAAATCCATGTCATATGTTATTCCTCTTCCTTCTAAGAAAGGAGAAGCAAATAATTCTAGCAGCTGTTTGTGCTGTAACCAACTGGCACTGTGTGTTCCTGGTTAACACTGAACAGCTGATTTGCTGCAGATCCCAAGACTCTTCATAAGAAGATCTTGAAAGACAGGTTTGCCTGGACATGAAACAAGAACTGCTGCACTAACATTGGCACTCACTGACTCAGAGCATGAATGACAAGCCAGGATGAGAATAACCAGCTCTGACAGAGACGTGGCTTAGGACATTCCTGCCCTTCTGGAAGGCCATGAGATGGCCTAAGCTTGTGGAGTTTAAATTACTGACCTGGTAGATGGCATGGTGCTGTCAAACTCGCTCCTTCTTGTCTGACACAAACACTTTGAGAAGCAACTGCCCTCTGGCTTCCCCATGGATGTTGTGCAGAGTTTGAAGGGTGAGAAAAGAGGAGGATGGATGATGGTGATCTTTTTCAGTGTTTTTAGACTAGTGATTGAGGTTCTCATTGAGCTGAGCTGAGACCTGTCTCAGACTCCACTCTCTGCCCCCCAGGAACTCCTAAGCACTTACAAGCTCACTCATCTGAGCAATGCAGTGTTTCTGCCATGTTCGGTGTGGCACTGCATGAATCTGTCACCTGATGATGTTGATCTGTCTGTTAGGCTGTCTCCTAGATAAAGTGCTGTTAACACATCATCTCTTAAAGCATGAGACTCTCACATGGCACTGACAGGTAATATATACTTCTTTCCCTGGGAAAAAAAGCTCCTTTTCCGTTTGCAATGACTCGCTGATTGCCTATTTATTTTCACAAATCTTCCCATGTCAAAATATTTTGATAAAAGTCTGGCCCGCATTAAATAATCAGGAAAATAATTACTACTTCCAATTTCATTTAATTTTTGACTGTCAAATAATCTAACAAGCTTATTTTTAGATCTCAGGAATGCATCTTGTAAGGTGCTGCAGTGAGTGAGCAAAGATGGTTTGTACTCGGGGAATGGAGGGAAGTGGTTGCTTTCAAAGCCTGGAATACGTGAGGATTGAAAGGGAGAGAGTGCAGGGATGGCAGGAATACTTTGTGTGTAATCTTGACCCAGCAACACTGGGTTAATGATCACAAAGTGGCAGCCAAATTGGTTAATTAGACAATAAGTGCCTGCTGTTTGCATCTGTCTCATTAAGTCTGAAGAATAAAGCTGCTGAGGAGAGGTGGTGAGGTACTGAGCAGTGCTGGGTGCAGGGACAGGGCTGGGGGTGCTCTGGGCACTGGGCTACTGGGATTGCTTCTGGGCTACTGGGATTGTTTGTTGAGTTGTTGACTGACCTCTGTGGTTGTTTGTGTCTTGTTGTGCACAGGGTCAAGCACTGACCTAGAAAATATTGTTATTCTTAGTTTCATACGCTGGTCTGAACCATTACTGTAAAATCTCTTCATTTTAATGTCCACCAGGAATTTCCTGTATTTGTGCCAATAATGATGGAAATGTCATTGCAGGGAAAAGGTATGGAGGGAGTTAGGGCAGAGTGGGATGGCAGATTAAGGGGTGCATTTTTGAAGGAGGATGTGGGCTGTTTGAACAAATCTTTTGAGTCTGTCCCCAAACATCTGACTCCTTGAACACCACTGTGTCACCTCTGGGACTGGTGGGAGGGATGAGGTTTGCAGGAACAGGAACCAGGCCTGAGTGGATGAGATTTGAGAAACCCAAGTGCTTGGGATGCCTTTTTGCTTAGTAGTTTTGATTTTTGTGGGTGTTTTGTGGGAGGAATGTGAAAGGTAGTGAGAAGACAACGAATCTGCCCAGAATGGTGTCTCGCTGTTGCCCTGGCAGGTCACAGAGTGGGACAAAAAGGTGAGGAAGGTGTGAGGTGGTGCAGGTAGAGTAGGGTAGATCAAGAAAGAAAATGTGGGGGATGATTATGGTGTTTTTTCTGCACAGGATGCATGGTAGAGGATCCAGGCAAAGTTATTAGATATTCCAAGTCTGGAAGGTGACATGGCCCAGGGGGCTCCAAACTGGCATCAGTAACAGGGAACTGAGGAAAACCAGCCCTGCTGCCCATTAACAGGGAGCTGTAATGTGAGACCATCCTCTTGTGATCCTTCTCCTTCCAAAGGCTGAGCATTAGCTGTATTTGGAGTCTGATATGGGCACAATGATATCCTGCTTTGAGAAAGATGGCAATTCAAGGCATTTTTCAGAGCATTCAGAGGCTGTTGAAGGACTGAATTTAAAGGACCATCTTTGTCCATTGACTTGGAATCAGGTTGTTGCATCCCACAGCTGAAATTTCCAGCCTCCTCACGAGGATTTTGGACACTCAGTCTCCCCTGGAAAATTAAAATGAGATTAGAAAAGCTCAGCCTGCTATTCTAAGTGGATTGAATCAAAAGTAGGAACAGGCTTGGAGTTTTGTTAACAATCAATTGAAACTTAACACTGCAATCCCCTTCAGCATCCACAGGGAGGGAATGCAATATCTCTGGAAAAAAAAGACAGTATTGTATATCACAGAATAGAATATTCTGCATGGAATATTTATTGGAAAATGATTTACATTCCCTTAATTTTTACTCTACAACCGTCTGCTCTTTTCTGGCTGGAATTGTCTTCATAACCACATTCCTGTTTCTAAAACTGCAAATAGAACTTATTTAATTTGTTCCTAGAAAATGCTTTTTGTGGAGCAAAAGAATTGCTCTCAAAGTGCATCTGATTAAAATATGCCAAGGTTATTAGCACTTCACATTTTGCAAATGAATTCATATCTTATTTAAAATTTTAATTGAGCATATATGGTTTGCTTTTTTTTAATAACTTTCCTGAAAAATATGGTTCTCTTCCCAATAAAAACCAAACTGTGTTCACTAAAGAAAAATCCAAGGAAAAATTGAGCTAAATTACCCTTTCCCTCAAAAGAGCCCAAGATGTTTGAAGAAATAAAATAGAAAAATAGGTCTCTTTAGTCCATTTCAAAATGCAAATATCTCCTAATGGGCAGGTTTTGCTTGGCTGTTAAATGGTTGTAGCTGTTCTTGCTTCATTTGGTTTGCACAAGCATGGCCTAATTCAAAACTATTTATTCCTGATGTCCCCTTTGGTTACTACTTGTGTGCTCACTCTTTGGCCTTTGCCTGGATGTTCTCATGTCTCCTTTCTCCCTGCCCTTCATGTGGTGTGGAGGGAAGGGGTGTTTGTGCCTGAGCTGTGTCTGTCATGGAATCACAGAATCCTAGATTGGTTTGGGTTGGAAGGGGCCTTAAAGATCCCTTGAAGGACCTTAATGATGACCTTTTCAACTCCCCTTCTGTGGACAGGGACACCTTGCCCTAGAGCAGGTTGCTCACAGCTCCATCCAACCTGGCATGTCCCTTTTTGCTGTTCCCTCATCTCTGTCATAGAATTATTCAGGTTGGAAAAGACCTCTGAGTTCAAGTCCAACCCTAAACCCCACACTGCCAAGTCCACCACTAAACCAGGACCCTGAATGTCACATCTACACAAGGGTGTTGCCCCTGTAAGGATGAGGAATGTGGGGAACAGTGGATGAGGTACCTGCTCTGTGCCCCAAAGAGGTGGTGGGAGGAGACAGAGGCCTGGGGAAGGGGACAGGCAGTGGGATTGTGTGCTGGATCCTTGGGCTGGGAGATGGACACAGTGGGCACCATGACCAGGAACGATGGGCCTGGACCCTGCAACTTAGAAAAAGCTCCTGTGCTTGTCTCCATCACTGTTTGGCTCTTCTAGCACAGAATTGTGGTGATTTAAATCCAGCTTTACAGGATGTGACCAGACAATCCATCCCCTGTGAAGAACCCGAAAGATTAAAGCACTGAAAGCCCAAACAACTTTGATGGCAAGAACAAGTGTGAAGTTTCCAGCCGAGAGCTGTTCTGGATTTAATTCTTACCATACATAAACAGGGGCTCCACCAATTGTACTTTGATATTGGAATGAATTTGATTTGAAATCAAGCAGATCACTCCCATCCTGGCAATAGATCACTTTTATGTTACGTGTGGTTCCATCAGGAAAGATTTGATGTCACTGTCAGGGTAAAATTGCTGATTTTGATCTTGTCTGGTTTCCCTCTTTGTGCTTTGGCAAGTAAAGACATATTTTAATTAAATTAATTTTGAGAAGGCTGTAGTGTGAGTGGACACTTTACCAGGATGCACAAAACATTGTCTTTCTGGGGTTTAATTCCAGCTCTTTGTACCTGTAAGTATTAGTTACTCAATTATTATTGCTCAATTTTCCAGTAAAGGGCAATCTTTCTGCCCCTGGCCCAGGTTTGACTGAAAAAGGAATAGAAGAGCAGCAGGGGGATGTGGAGAAAGATGCTGTGATGTCCTTGAAATGTGGTCTCAGTTCAGCATCATTCTTCAGCAGCACCAGAAATGGCTTGTTGAGCAACCCCTCCTTCCTGGGCAACATCCATCTTCCCACTGATTTGCGTTCTCCCTCGCATTGAAAAAGGGATATAATAAATGCAAGATCCTCATTCATGTGGCATTTGATCACTGCACTGTTGTGAGAATGTTGGCCTGTCTGCTCTGAATAATCAAACTCCAGTTCCTGGCCAGTGCCAGAATTAACTCTGCTTCCCAGATGAGCTCTAACCACATTTTCCCCAACTCCCAGTCACGAGAGGATCTCTGGAAGAGTTTGAGAGGGGTCCTATCAAGGGAGACAATGTCCTGAGTGAAATATTCCGGTGTTGACAAGATCTTTGTAAAAATTCTTCAGACAAATCTATGTGGAATATAATTGGTTTGGATTTTACATTTAAAACACAAAACGAAGTTGAACTCTGAATTTCTAATCATCTTCCAGGCACTGATACTTTTTGACTTAGTGCTTACGTGTCCCCTTATTATCAGTGATATGTTAAAACACCGTGGCCAAGGACCATATTCCCTGTGATACTGAAATATATAACATACTTGGAGTTCTTTGCTTTTACTTCTAATCTTTCAGCAACCTAATACTTTCTGACTTCTCTCTCAAACCAGGGACAGCCTTTTTTTCCTTCAACAGGGAATTCTGGTTTCAATCAGGAGGTGTCAGCAGCTCAGACTTTGGGGATACAGTCAAGTAGTGTGAGATTATTGATAATTTTGCAAGAAATGACCACACCAAAACACTGTAAATGGTTGCAGATCCTCTGAGCCTATGGCAGGCATAGGAGTAAGTTTTAACATGCCATGAGGTACATATGGGATGCTTTTAGTTAATAAAAGTAAAGAAAACTAGAAACCACAGGACAAGCCATTTCTCTAAACTTTTGTTTCTTAAAGCCAAGTGTAATGTGAGGTTTGGATTTGACTGAGACTCCAAACCTTTGGAAAGAGGGTGAAAGATTTTCTTCAAGTTGGGTACCTGGTGGGATCCCATTTCTTTTAAAGTATTTCAGTCAAGTGTTGAGGTCCTGCAGCACTTACGTGTTGTACAGAACCCTTTTTTGCAACTGCTGCTTTGAAAATCCTCTATTTTTCCATGCAGGAACTCTGAGAACACCTATTTTACACCTATCCCTCTAATACACCTGTTCTTCCAGGATCCTCATCCAAGAGGCATAATTTATACTGACAGAAATGCTTTTGCTGAGGTCAGTTGATAACTATTCAGTGTATGAAAAGGGATGATGAATGTGCTTTTCTATGGCTGCAGTGGAAAAGCTTTTTCCGACACACATCACAAAAGCTGACCCTGTTCCTCACTGCAGTTGACATTGATGGCCAGACTGGCAATGTCTCTGTGTAGATTTAGAATCTGTGCAGGAAAGCATCTCCCAGACTTTCAACAGCACTCCAGCTCTTCATAATTTGGTGGGTTTTTTCCTAGAAAGCCAGAATTTAGTCATGGTGTATGTGTGGCAGAGCGTGGTAATCCCCTTGCCTGTGCCAAGCAGGTTGGCTCCAGCTCTGCACCTCCCTGGAGTAGCTCTGGTGGGTTTGAATTTACCTCCTGGAAAATGTTGTGCTGGGAATTGGAAGAAAAAGAGTTGGGCGTTAACAGGGCCTGGAAAACAAAACCCTCCTTTTCACAGGAGGGTTTTAGGATCGGTTTGGGGAGGGCAACGAGGAGCTTGTGGAGAGGTAAAGGGGAATATCTCATTAATGATTTACTAATGAGCTGTAAAAGTTGTGACTCTTTATAAGTTTGGAGGATGGAAAATGTTTCTTGGAATGCTGCAGCCCCACAAAGGCTGGGGCAGATCCTGGCTGCCTCTGTGTAGGGTCTTTGATACAAGTCTGACTTACCTCTTTACTCCAGTCCCTTAGGCCTTAGAAAAGATTAATCACAGTGTGGTGGGAAGCACATGGAAATAGCAAAGAGATGAGAAATGAGAACGGGAGAGAGGAGGGAAAAAGCCCCAACATGAAACACTGTTTCCTTTCTGGTAGGGCTCGGGCAGGAATAAATTGCCAATGATCTCACTTTCGAGCAATGTCAGTTTATTTGTACTGACTCTGAGCTGACCATTGAGCAGGGGCTTCTCAGCTCTGGTTTACAAGGGAAGAGCCCTGTAATGCCACGGGTTTTCTGTGCAGCAGGCACAGGGATCTGGCTTGGGGAGGTCCAGCTGATGGGAAGGACATTGGCTCCATTCTCTGAGTGCTGTCCCTACCAAATGAGCCTGGACTTAGAGGTGGTGCTGCTTCTGTGCAGTCCATAGTTGGGCACAACACGCTGCTGGGGGGCTCTACAGGAGAAATAAGGCAGATGAGAGCCTAAAAAAATGGAGATAATTAATTGAAACTTGACAACTCTGAAATCAAAGTCCCTGGAGTGTTAAGCAGCAAGGACTTGGAAAGAATCCAGGAAAGGCCAGGGTATAGATTTGCCTTTCCTGCAGCTCTGATGCTGTCCTATGTGTTTTATCTCCAGCTTGGAAGAGTTTGAGTGTTTTTCTGCAGCTGATTCTAGAGGTCTTTATTTCTCCAGCAGTAGCTAAGGGCAGTGCTGGAGTTAAGGTGTGGATCTTGAAACTGGTATACAAGGTTTAAATCCTACTACTGCCAGTGACTTGTGTAGTCATCAGCAAGTCACTTACTCCCTCTGGGTTTCAATTTTCCTCCTCTGGAATGTGGTTAATGAAGCTTTTTTCCAGTGTGTTAGTGTAGCTCCTAACTCTTTGGGATGGGGCCACTCATGACCCAGTGCACATGAAGTCCCTCACAGCCCAGGCTGTTGCTTTGTTCAGGCCTGGGGATGTTTTACAATGAAATATTAACAATAACACAAGTGGAAAGTCCTGTTGGGATTAGCTGGGAAAGCTCTGTGGCTTCCAGTTCTTGAGCAACCTTTGTCAAGTAAGCACAGCAGAGAGAGGCTGTGACCTCCCCAAAGCCCTGTGTGCACCTTTCCTTGCAGGGCCATTTGCCTGGGAATGGCTCTGTCACCGTAAATCCTCCTGCACAGGCAGCACTCCCACAGCCTTGCACTGTGAGGGAGGGCAGAGACTCCATGAAGGTGCTGCACATTCACAACCTTGTCTTGCTAAGAGCTGGAAGGTACCCAAGCATATATCTAAGCAGCCTTAGCACTTTGTGTTTTCTTGGTTGTAAAGTTCAAGTGTTTAGTTAATGTCTGCACAGGTGGTTTAATACAATGGCTCCCTCTGCCAAGTTACAAATCCAAAATTTACTGGAAAGAAAAGAAAATACCATAAAGTCCAAGTTTATTCATGGTTTTTTGCAGGTTGTAAATGTAAGGAAATGAGACCACTCACGCAGATGGGTATAACACATGCCTAGTGTGACATCTCAAATGCCACTCAGTAACTACAAGCCTTGAGACTTGGAGCAGTGGGCAGAAGTCCCCCTATAACTGTTTAGTTTGACACAGTTTGTGTTTCATACACTCTGTTCAGTCAGTGGTACTGGTTTGCAAGCATTGCTGCAGAAAGGCTGTGTAAGAGCAAAGCATACGTTTCTTAAAATAAGCCCAACTATCTTTCTGGAAAAGAGCTGTCATTCAGGGGGTGTGAAATTGGTGGGAGAGGATCCTGTGCTCGTAACAGCCTGAGAAGCGGCACTCCAAGTTACAGTGTAACCAGGCACCAAAGCTAAAGTACCCCCAGTTTTGTGGTTCGGTCATCTTTGTGATCATGGGAGGATCCAAGTGACAAACACCAATCTGAATATCCTTGGAGCAACAGGCAAATAATGTTCTATTCCTAGATGCAAGGATGAAAACATAGTTTACCCTGAGGGACCTGGATCATCTTTCCATATTGGTCACTATAAGGGAGAGCTTCCTCCCCAGAAATAAAGGACCTAAAGGCTTGTAGGTAATGGAGTCCTGCCCTCTGTTCAGGGAAACAGTGCTGGGATGTTTTCAGGAACTGAGCAGAGCTGTCCCAGCCTGCTGTAGATGCCCTTTGTGCAGGTGGCAGGAGAGGGGCAGTCAGTGTGTGCCAGGCAGCCCTGGTCACCTTCGCTGGTTTAGCACCATGGAAAGAGGAACATGAAGCTGTGCTGGGAGGTGTCCTCTCAGGAAACAGTCTGAAAACCACTCATCTGCAGCGTGGCTGGTATTGCTGCTGACTTGCTTCCAGTTCTAGTAGCAGGTCACTCCTCTAGACTTCTAGACAGAAAAACATTAGTTTGGTTTGGTTTTCTTATGCATCTTAATTTCCATGTCATCCTCAGTTTAGGCTGTTAGGAAAGAGAACATTTGTATTCGGTTCCTGCACACTCTCTATGTGCATAACCTTCCTGCAACAGAAGCGCACTCATATATTCCTGAGTAACAGGCACTGCCACACGTGGCTGTCAGGCCTTGGAAACTGAGTGTGGAAGTACAGGAGGATATACCAAATGTGAGCAGAACAAACTGAAAAGCTGAGCTACACAAGGAGGATGAAGGGACCTAATGTTGTTATTGCCAGCAGTATTACTGCTATTTCTTCTGAGGATCCAGTTCTCAGTGGCTCTGTGCCCTCCCACCCCCTAAATGCCCAGTGAGGAGAGTGCTGGACCAGCTCCAGGGCCCAGATAGTAGCCAGGCATGTTTTAATGATCAGCCCAAGGAGATGCCTCCTCTGCCCTGATGAACCTTTTAGCCATCAGACTCTATTGGAACCACCCCCAAGGAAACGATGACTAAAACAGCCCCATGTGACACATGTTCCTCTCTGCTGCTTCACAGTGTGGAAGGCTCCAAGGTCTGTTGGTGAGATGGAGCTTCCTACTGAGAAGACAACTCAAGTTGGCAAGAGATTAAATAGCACTTTTAACTGCCTGATACTGTGAAGCTTAAAAGAATGAAAAAAGACATGCAGTGTTACCTAGGGAGTAAACCAAAGCTTGCTGAAGCCCATTGAAAGGTTTCCCTTGAATTCAGCAGGTACTGGAACAAGCTGCCAGCATCATGCTGGTGTGACCTCAGGTTACAGCTGTGCCACTGCCACTAAAGGAGGCTGCTCAGATTTGGAGCTCAGCATCCAGCCCAGAAAAAGGCAACTGAAAAAGAAAGAAAAGGGGTGGGATTGGATGTGGAGCTCATTTCTGTTCCTTTCAGTTTATAGACTGGATTTATCACCCTTGGCTGAAATGATTTCTCGGTGTTAGACACCTGCCCTTCCCCACAGCCAGCTCATAAATGACACTGCTCTTTAATATAATGGTTCTGAAGGTACAAAGGGTAAGTTCCAGCTGAAGCAATGTTTAATTTGGCTTTTGTGGTTCAGACAGCTAAGGAGCTGTGGGCATGTCATTTTGAATTTCAGCTGCAGCTCTGTCAGGCACCCAAACCCAGCTTTAACATGTACCACTGTGCCCCCAGCCAGGGCCTCGCGCTTCAGGCAGCCCTGGACTTCAGGGAGCACTTAACATATGAAAGAATTTATTCCTGGTTTGAATTTGAGCAGCACTACAGTGCATTGTACTTTATTACAATGCTTCTGAATTGCTTTCCTAATTTCCCCTGTGCCACCCCCGACTGTAACTCCTCTCCCGTGCTCGCTGTGGCTCCGGCGCACGGCTGAGCCTGCAGCTCCTCGGGATGCTTTGAATTCCCCCATCATCTCACAGCCACTCGGAATGAATTTCAATTCACAGCAGTCCTGTATGGCAACCAAGTGTGATTATGTCCTGTAAGCGAGGAAAAGGAAGGAGGAGAGGGCTGAATGCTGGGCACAGAGACACTGGCAGTGTATGGCAGCAGGGAAAGCTGGGCAGCCTCCAGCTGCCTTGAGTTGTTTGGGCTGCTGCATTTTGGGTTGGTCCACACTTTGTTATCTGGGTTGTAGCGGGGGGAAACATCTTTTGACTGACTAAAGCTCAGGGCCAGCCTGGCAGAGGCAACGGGCAGCCTTCAACACTCACATATGTTCCAGTTTTAATTACATATTTTTTGAGTTTAAGAGTTCCCCTTGAGATGTGAATATTCCTCTCTTTGAAACTCTAGAAACTGAGTCTGACTGAGAAGAGGGTATTTTTAAGATAAATATTCCTTCTTGCTGTCTCTTCTGGAGCTGCAGAGCCCTTCAAGGTGTTAAACAAAGCTGTCAACAATGTTGATGTTTAGCCATGTCTTGGTCCCATGAACGAGTTGGAATTATTGCAAAAGGAAGGTGCTCAGCATCCAGAGACCTCATCCTCTGCTGTCATTGCAGAGAAGAAAAGTGGATGCAAAGTTCCTTCTTAATAAATGTGTCCTCATTTATCATCACTTACTGCTTTTGGAAAATGAGAGATTTGTTTTTCCAAGTGATCTTGCAGCATTGGGAAGACTTCTGCAGCTTTGACTCATTGTGATTATTCCCAAGTGTTGTCATCAGTTCTTCTTGTATTTATGTGAAATTGTTCTTGCCTGTGCTTAGCTCCCAAAGGTGATCAGGGTGTTTTGAAGAGGAAAAAACCCACATCCCTACCCCCCCTGCTTATGATCTAAAATATGATTTGTTTCATTCAATTTTATACTGCTGAGTGATGCCAGACTGAACCTTCTACAGAGCCCCAACATTCTAATTTAATACCATGAGCTATTGCTCATGGTATAGGTTGCATACATTGCTTATAAATAAGGAGAGGCTGAAAAGAATTACTGGAGATCACTATACAATTATCATTAAACCTGTTCTATGATCTTCTGTTCTCTGAATGTCTAAACAGGCTTTAAGTAGGATTTTCTGCTGCACAGTTGCGTTCACCAAAGCAGAAGTCTAAAGTGTTTCTAAATTGGATTGTGGATAATTAAACTCACTTCCATGTAAATGATTGTGATGCAGATCTCGGGGTGAAGATGTCTCACTTATGGTCCCTATGAACACCAGGGAGAAGGGTCCCCATGCAGCAGGAATTGATAAAATCCTACAACCCCAGGCTCAGTGTAGTTGAGGATTATCAGTAAAAGTGCACCTGCTTGCCATTAAAATTCAGAAAGGATGCCTGATTTGGGCTATGCACACTAAGTAGTCAAAAGGCCAAGGTGATCAGAGGGATGGAGCAGCTCTGCTGTGAGGAAGGGCTGGAGAATGGGGATTGTTCAGCCTGGAGAAGAGAAGCTTCAAGGTAACCTAATCGTGGCCTTTCAGTACCTGAAGGAGGTACAAGAAAGATGGAGAGAGACTATTTAGAAAGGTCTGGAGTGAAAGGACAACTGTTAACTAGAGCAGGAAACATGCTGAATGCCCACTTGGGTTTTCTCACCATCTGCTTCATTTACCTGCAAGGCTCAAATGTGGATGTTTAGATCTGGAGCTGCCTCCTCGTTCCCTTGGTCTTCTGGTTCTGCTGGAGCGGGTCCAGAGGAGGTCATGGAGATGCTCCAAGAGCTAGAGCTCCTCTGCTCTGGAGCTGGGAGAGCTGGGGGTGTTCCCCTGGAGNAGCTGGGGGTGTTCACCTGGAGAAGAGAAAGCTCTGGGGAGACCTCAGCACCTAAAGGGGCTCCAGGAGAGCTGGAGAAGGACTTGGGACAAGGGCCTGATGTGACCGGATAAGGGGGAATGGCTTCCCACTGCCAGAGGACAGGGTTAGATGGGATATTGGGAAGAAATCCTTCCTCTGAGGGTGGGAAGGCCCCGGCACAGGTTGCCCAGAGAAGCTGTGGCTGCCCCATCCCTGGCAGTGGCCAGGGCCAGATCAGACAGGGCTTGGATCAACCTGCTCTAGTGGAAGGTGTCCCTGCCCATGGCAGGGGGTTGGAATTGGATGATCTCCAAGATCCTTCCAGCCCAGCCCATTCCATGATTCTTTGACAGCTGAGGCTTTTTAACCCACGCCCTTCCTGTTCTCCTGCAGGCAGGTGACAGTGCTGAAGGTCCCAGCCTTGTCTGAGCAACAGATCCCTGAGGACCATCCCTGTGCTGAGGCAACAGTTGCTGTGCTGAGCAAAGCCCCACGTGAAAAGCCGAGTTTATCTCTGTCAGCTCCGTTTGGTTTGGAGCTGGAGTGTGTCTGCCTGGGGCAGCCCTGACGTGAGGGTGGGAATAATGGCTTTCTGTATGAACAGGCAGAAAAACTCACTGCATTCTCTTCAGCAAGTAAACGCTCTCATTTTACACCAGGGCTGGTAATAAAGGCTCCTTTCTCTGACTGCTTCTCCATCCAGATGTTTCTCCATTACCAGAAACATCTTCAGCTCTTATGGCCACCATCAAAACATTCCCTACATCCTTGTTTTAGTGTCATCTTTTCTGTTCTATTCATTCTATTCCAAGCATGTACTGTATTTTTCTTTTTAGAAAAAGAGTGCAGCTACTTCTAAGAAACTTTCTCCCACACTGAATATCTTTCCCAAGCATGAGAACATTCTACCCTTTCATTTGCTCACCAGACATCGCATGATTTGCAATGGAAACTGGCAAGAACATTTAAAATAATAAAAATAAAAATTGGGATCATCTCAGAGCTGGGAGATGAGCGTATTTGCTGAGAGATGTAGGGGTTTGGAGCCCTGTGATTGAAGTCTCCAGGAATGTTAACTGAATTTTAATTTGTCTTTTAGAAAACAATATGTATGGAGGGAGCGCATGAGAGGTCAGGAGAGGGGAAGAGACTGAGCCATGCTGGGGAAATGTGTTGTTTAGTGAACACTGAGCAGGTTTTTAGTTACTGCAGTTTTCAGATTGGGACTCTACCATTTAACAGGGGCTCTCACATAGTAATTAATGGGGCATTGATTGTCCACGGTACTGTTGGAAAAGCTGTGTATTATCATTGCTCCTGCCATGACTGCTGGGGCTGGGATGGGGAAGTGTGTGGGACCTTGGACTAGAGTATAAATAGTATGAGCTTGGTGATGAGCTCGATGGGTGCTTGTTTGCCCAACTTTCTGCTTTTCTTGGGTGCTTTTGGGGGTGAATCTTTGGGCATTATTTTGGCAATAGCTCTTGACTTGCCCCAGTTTTTCAGGAGCACATATCAGACCTTTAGCCTGGTTTTGTGCAGATTTTGCTTCCCTATGATCTCAAGAATTCTGGTTCCAAAGCAGTCTTACTTAGCTCTATTCAAATTAAAATAAGGAATTCAAAGGAAGATTTGGAGAGAGCCCCAAAATTGACGATTCCTTTTAAAATAATAAGAGAAAAGGACTGATTCATCTGTGTTCCTTCCTCAGGCCACAGGACTGAGCAGATAACTCCAAGCCTATTTTCAAGTGCTTAAAACTGTCCATGAAAATGTCCTGTGTGTTGAGGGGTGAAAGCAACACCACTGGCTGTGTGTGAGACCACCCAGACCAGTGGGAGCTGCTCTTTACTGAAATTAGCTCTGCCAGAAGCATCAAGCTGAGTTATACTTGTTCTACCCTAGTTATTTAATAATAATATTTATTTAGAATAATTATGATATATAGACACACATATGTAATACACATTACAATAATTATTTTATAAAAATAACTGTGCTTCAGCTGATCTTGCAGTAGGATTTTGGTTTATATCAGGGTGAAGGGGGTTGGCAATTAATCCAAAGAGGAGTTATACCAGGCAGTGGCACACAATTTTTGTGGGCTTTTGTCCTTGCATGAAGTTGCCAGAGACTATCTTGGATGACACAAGTAGCTAGAAAACTAGTAGAGCTCTGCATTGTTTGTGGTAGCTGGGTCAAGGTGAATTCCCTCTCAAGCTTTTGTGCACAGCATCCTCCACAAATGACATCATCTCCTCCATTTTCATCTCTAAGCACACGGAGCTGTTCTTAGTTTGGGCATTTCTCCTGCTGTTTGGGGCTCCTGTGGTGTCTCCTGCCACAGATCTCTGGCTGAGGAAGCCCTGAGCATCTGAACTGATGCACAGAGATCAAGGGGAGTAAAGGTTTGGCTTCACCAGCATTGTCAGCCCTTGTTGACATTTCTCACTCAGTCCTTAATCCTTAAAGGGAGACTGCAAAGCCTCCCAAAATGCTGGCATGGTGATTTCAGTGTCATTTTTGAGGTATTCAAGTACAGATCCGTGAAGAATTTAAGCATCTTTTTCCCATTTTAGAGCTGCTGAATGAAGCATCGAAATAAATCAGTCTCATGGTTTTGGGCTGGCTTTATTCATGATTTTTGAGCCTTTTGGTTGGGCAAAACCACGATGAACTCTCTGGATGGAGGCCAAGTTTGTCTTTGACATCCTGCAGAGCAGCACACGAAGCTGAGCCTCTCTCCATGTTTCACAGCACTGAGGGAGTGATGATGGACTGGGAGCTGAGCACAGTGGTCCAGCTGTTCCCACACAAATCCTTCATTTGGATGAAAGGAGGCTGTGGCTGTTAAAATGATAGCGGTGAATGGCATCAGAAATACGACAGCCAGATGGATGGAAATGTAACAGCTGTAAAAGGCCCATATGAGAGAACTGGGAGAAAGGCGAATTTATTCCACTTCAGCTGCATTGCATTGTCTTTTCAGAATGGATTGGGTACTTGGTGATCCAATGGCAGCGTAATTCCAATTGTGAAATGATAATGCACAATTACCAAAGCTGTCAGGTACAGCCAGCTGGAGGACTGGCTGCTGGGATCCTACATTTGCTCAAATTAGAAAGGGGGAAACGTGTTGGTAGGACAAAGCTTCAGGACGTGGGCGCCTGTTGAAGTGGGAAAAAAAATGCTGTTTCCTTTCTTTTCAGGTTTTTCCTGTTCTCCTGCAGCCTGTGGGCACTGCAAATGGGGAGTTTTCATTCCCCAGGTGTAAGGGGGAAGATCCACACCGAGATTACTGGGGGACGAGAGTATGTGACTGAGCAGGGCTCCTTTAGCTGAGCCTGGAGGGGATGGAGCAGCTCCCTACGAGCAACTTAAGACTTCTTGGAGGGGTGTAACCCAGACAAGGGAGATTTAGTGATGCCAGATAGTAAAACAAGGGGGCAGTGGCTGTAAAACAGCTGTTTGGAAGCTGTAAGCTGAATATTAGGAAAATAGTTTTCCCTAGAAAGGAAGTGCAGGCCTGGGCCGGGTTGTCTAGACAGGCTCTGGAAGCGCCATCCATGGAGGTTGTGGAGCCTTGGCTGGATGAAGCTGTGACTGACCTGAGCCAGCCTTGGCCACGGTCCCACGTTGAGCAGGAGACTGAGAGGGCCCTCCCAGCCAATATTGCTGTGATAAGAGACATTGGAAGGGAGAAGCTGCATCTGCAAAAACATTTATTTTAATATTCAACATTGGATAAAATTAGTTGAGGAAGGGCAATCCCATTTCTTAAACATGTGGGAAAAAGAACAACTTGAAAATGCAATAAAACCATAAGAAGTCCAGGCACTGTTTTGTACTTCAGACTTCTTATAAAAACCATTCTGCAGCATCTCAAGTGATAGCCATCCATTTGTGTACATGTCCAGCCATACACCAGTGCATCTCTCATAGCTGTTCCTCACTTTTGAGACAACTAGGCATAGATTCTGAGGGTTTCTTATTTCCAGCAGTGTATAAACAAAATTTAGTTTATTATGTTTACTCATTTGGAAAACAGCTGATACTTTGAGTGTGTTTTCTAAGAATTTTTTTGAACTCACTTCAATATTTTTTCCTGTGTCATAGTAGTTGGCTTGTAACTGCAAAGTGGAATAATCCGTGGGTTGTGGCTGAAATGAGAACCATGTACCAGAGGCTGGGCTGATCTTTTATGTCAGTTATGGTTACTAAAAATAAAAGACTACGTGGTTGAATTTTAAGATAAGAGAAAGACCCCTGACAAAAAATAGAAGTGAATACTTGGAGTCAGTAGTACTTATTTGGCTTTCAAATGTTCTGGATTTTGCAAAGATTCTCTCTTCTCCCTGGAAAGTGTGACCTGGCCCTGATTTTGTGGAGTCATGGGAGAAATAGGTGGGCAAGGATTGGTTCCTTTCAGTGCTGGGAGCATCTCAAGGAGGAAGATGACCTAGGCAAGACCAGCTCTGCCCCAGGCTGGTGCTGATGTTGTGGAGGTGATATTTTTCCTGCACACAGGCTTCCTAAACTCCTGTATTGGATCTTCCCAAGCTGCAGAGCAGGGAATGAGATTTCAAGATCCATGTGAAATGGCACAGCTCCTGATGGATCAAGGATTTCTGATGTATTTTCCCCAATTATTGTTCTCTCTCTGATTTGCCTTATACAAGATCCCGTCTCTTGAGGGCACATTTGTCTCACCTGCCATGGGGGAATTACCTTACCTTGGAGGTGTTCTGCCAGAAACCTAATCCTGGGCTGGTTCCAGTGTGCTTCCTAATGGATAAATGGTTGGGTTATCATGGGAGCTTAGTCACATCAAGATATTGCTCATAGCAAGCCTTGATTCATTTAGTTGCACAGGAGGTTTTGGAGATGATGGCTTCGTCGTGAGTCAGTTCTTCATTACCACATTCCTCTGACGTTACACAGCAATATTGGAGCTGCCACAAGAAAACAGATGAATGATACGAGATGAGATGGACCTTGTCTCTGGTAATGGTGAACGTGTCATGCCTCAGACAGACACAAATGTGCTGCATCAGGCTGCTCATGAGAGGGAGACAGAAGCCTTTCTCAGCCCTGCCTGAGCTCAGATTATATGTATAGAAATGACAAAGTGACTTTGCAGCTTGATTTCAGCTATTCCTATTCCTAACCATGTCTAATCATTCCTTTTGAAAATCTTGTTAAGGTATTCTCGTCAATTAGCACTTGTTTCAGTGAGCTTCATGGATTAATTAGATGTTGCATTACAAAAATAATTATGCCTTTTAACCATTTTCGGTTATTTACTTCTCTAAATGTTAGTTTTGTGAGGCAGACTGGCTTGATGCCACAGTCATTTGGGTAGAATCTAACACAGATTAATGAGCAAACTTGAAAAGCAAGCAGTGAGTCCCCCAGTGTTTTGTAATTAAGCAGTTTGATTAAAAACAACTGGAGCAACTCTGTGCACTGAGAGACAAAGTGGAACAGCTCCCTGCACGGAGACCTCCGTACCAAGAAAAAGCAAACCCAGGGCTGAAAGTAATTTAGGTAGCTTGAAATTCTTCTTGGCTACCTGAGAGTTTCCTGGAGAGGTTTTTGAGGAGCAGGCACTGAGGCATTGTGGAGTTTATTCTCCATCTCTCAGCTCTGCAAACACAGAATGACACGGAAACAGAATGGCAAGGGGATACAGCAGATCTTTGGAGGAAGGAACTCAAAAGCTTGTCGTGATGTGCTTGTGCTGCTCTAGGACTCAGCTCATGTAGTTCAAAGGAGGTGGCTTTTTAATGTGAGCTGAGAATTTGGGCCATCGGCTTTAGTGGAGCTGCTTCTGCCTCGCTGGGAGACCTAAAGAGAGCCCTCTGAAAGTCCCTGTGCACAAATGGCCCATGGCTGTGGAGAGCTCTCTCATCTGTGTTAGACCACAGGCTTCAAACTGGTGCTGGGCTGAAATTCCAGCAGCAATTTTGAGGAAGCTTTGCTGATTTACACCAACTAACAGGCTGGCTCTGAGTAAAACTAAATATAAGTGGCCTGACTGTGAGCATCCCAGGACTTCATGGTGCATGTGTGGGGAAAAATGTGAACAAGTCTGAGCTGGAGAAGCTGATGCTGCAGCTGCAGTGTGAGACAGAGCCAAATGTTGCTCACCTTGCATTAAGGGCAAGTCAGGCAGACAGAAAAATGCACATGCTCTTCTCTCCCTCTCCCAGCATTACCTGCCTGAGCTACATTTCTGTGGAAATGTGCCTGTCTGAGGCCTCAGACATCAATTTGCTCTTATTTTCTAACCCATTTAGCTCTCTTTCACAGGCAGATCTTGCTTAGAATCAATAGCTCCCCACCATCAGCCCCATTTAGCGTATATTCATTTATTGGATTTTGAAAATGGAAAGGAAGAAGACTTAAAAGAGAAAATATGAGGTTTTTCATTGAAGTGCAGTATTTGAAATACAGATCCTCTCTCTTGGCTTTGAGTATCACTACATTACAAAATCCGGTTGAAATGATTCATGCTCCAGCCTGGCTTATAAAATCCATAAGCAGACTACAAAGATCTCTTCTTCTAAACCTTAAATGTTGCTTGGATCATTTTTGACAGCTCTTTACTCAGATTTTCCCTCAGTTTTAAGCAGGTCATGAAGTCTTTCAGACCTGGTCTCTACCAAGCTGTGACATGGAATGAATTCTTGGAGCCCTCAGAGTGTGACCTGTTCCTTCATCCTTCTATTTCTCTGCAGAAGGGTGGTCACCTCATCTGCTGACTGCAGCTTTGATGGCATCTGTGGGGCTACCATGGGCTGTCTGGGTTGTAGATTTGTCAGTTGTTATTGCAGAGAAATATTCTGTCTTCCAGAGGTCTGTTTATAATTTGGATATTTGGAAAACAAGAAATTTTAGGGAAAACTGTGCCCAGAGTCCTGTTGGTCTCAACCTTCCCAAAGCTACTGTGCCACACACCACAATCAATTGGACTATAAACCTCCCACACCTTCCAGAAAACTTGATTAAGTGAAACCTTTCCTTTATCTATAAAGCAAATTGCATTTCTTTATCAACAATGATGTTCCCCCTCTGGAAATGGGCAGAGGAGGAGCACCAAAGAGGTGAAATGGGCATTACTCACTCATGAGAAAGCCTGCACATAAACCAGGAGTTGGATTGATTTTACTCTTCTTTGAACTTAATGTACCTTTTCAAGCCAAGATCAGGACAGCAGGTTTTAGTATAAACCTGTGTGGAAGCCTTTCCTGTCTGAAAAGTCTTGTAAAAAACCTAGTTGAGTGCAGGTTGAATGTTCCCTCTTTTCTATATTCTCTGCCTTATTTAGGATTTTTGTACTTTCCTTTTCTTGAGGACAGTGAGCACAGGAAGAGATTCAGTGAGGGAAATGGGCTCATTTTCTGCCTGTTCAACTGGCCAAGTGTTGGAGGGAGTTGTGTGGGGATGGGCTGGGCAGGATGTGTTTAACTCTCCATGTGCATGGAATGACTCTTGCATGGAAGTCGTTCCTTGTGTATGTGATATATTTATATTCCATTGCATATACCTACACGGAATAGACGTGTATTTTGCAAAAACAGCTTTTGTGAGCCAACCCCAGCACAGAGGACAATGCTTTGTCAGGCAAAAGGGTGACCAGGAAACTGATCTCTGCAGTAAAACAAACATCAGCAGCATATGCAGCTTTATAACCTGAGTTTGGGACTGTTACTCCTGATTGGCCTGAATAGATAGAGCAGGGGCAGGTCAGTGGGTGCTCTTGCTCTGGGAATATTGACAGACTCCACATTGGAGATCCAGTGTAGTTGGAATCGTTTGAGAAGGTCCAGCAACATGGGAGGGATTGTCTACAGGGGTAATTCCCATCGCCCATGGCTCCTTTAAAGCCCCTGTATGAGAGAGTTGAAGAAATACTATTAGTAATGGCACTGTCTTAAATCTCTGGGGGCAAATGTGTGCCCATCTGTACATAAAATATCCCAGGAAGGATCAAGGGGGAACAAACACTTAAAGAAGCCCCTGGTACCTGGATGCAATTCAGAGCCTTCCCCAGGAACCAGGCCAAAATTTTTATTGTGGCATCAATTATCACAAAGGGCCAGCACAGCACTTGCCAGCAGCTTTCTCCTCTCCGTGAGGAGGATATTTTCAGGATCCAGGGAAAAGAGATCCATTTGCACCTGTCATTTGGCAGAGGCCTCAAACACAGCAAGAACCAGAGATCAAACCCTTTCTGTTGCGAAGTGTCCAGCCCAGCTGCTGGGCAGGTATTTGGTGATGTTATGTCAAGGTGGGTAGGAAAAGGCACTTCGAGTTTGTGAGAGAGAAATACAGTCCCAGAAATAAGTTAATTGAGGGTTAGCTAAAATGAACCTGCAAAATAGGCTCAGTTTAGTTCCTGCACATCCTCCCTTCAATGGAACTTGGCTCTGAGAGCAAACATGCAGCTCAGCTTTGGTTCAGGTAGCTCAAGGGCTGATAAATCTGTTTTAGTAGTCCAGGCTTCAGTGCAAGGTGCACAAAGGGAATCTGAGAGGATTTGTGCATGTGCAGGATTAATTTTGGCAGCTCCTGCTTCACTGCTTCCAGTATTCAAGCCAACCAGATTAAAGATACCTTGTGTATCTTTGCTCTAACACCTTCCTCTGTCATTATAACAGCTGTACTTTCTTACAAACTTGTACTGGTGATCACTGTGAAACAACTACAATCACCTTTTCTTCCTCTTCTGTCTGTTGTTTAACTGTGAATTTCTTAGAGCAGGGCTTAATCTCCTTAAATTCTTGGAAAACATCTGGCAAATAAGGAATACAAGTGTGTACAAACAGTGACAAGCCCCACCTGGTGCAGACTGCTCTTCTTTTAGTGCTTTCTATTCAGAATGGGAATCAAAACTAGAAAACATACAAATTCCCAAGGCATATTTTATTTTCAAACTCCAGTAGAGTGACTCTGAACTCGTGGCTCTCAAAGGTCATGTTATCTTTAAAGCCCTGAGTGCTGATGCTGACCAGGAGGGCTGAGTTGCATCATAGAATCATGTCTTGTGCTTCAGTGCTGCTGCTTATGGTCCCCATAGATTGAGGGTCAATGCATGTGTCAGGTCTGAGGCTGCAGCTGGGTGAAGGCTTGGAGTAAAATTATGCTAAATTACCCTGGTTAGTGTATTATTATTCATTTGCTCATAATCTGACTGTATTCTGCTTTCTTCCACCTTTCTGAGGGGTAATAGGAACTATATCAGACTGTTTTTCCATACTAATGTGCAGCAAAGGTGTGAAAAATACTTTAAGAATGGTCATAACAAAGTTTCTCCCAAAACAGAAGGGTCTGCATAGACCAGCAAAAAGTTCACCTTATTGCTAAGCACATGAAGCTGCTAAATGTGCAAAGGCTCTACCCTTAGGCATTCCCTTAAGTCTAAACAGCCCATCCTGGGGAGGTTAAAATAATGATCCATACAGGCTGATTCAGAGTTTAAATTTCACCTAAGTGATATCAAAATCCAGGCACTACTGAAATCCTCAGGAGAGCCAAAGGAAGATCTGAAGACCTGAATCTGAAGGCAGCCAAGAGGCAAAGGGACTCAGGAGAAATCCAGGCAGCCTGAATATGCTCTTTAGTGCCTATTCCCATCTCATGTGTTCTTCAGCCAACAACTTCCTTCCAAGAATGTAATATCCTCCTCCACTCTTTCCCCTCATTCTATCCAGTCCTACAGCCCTTACATGAACTTCGAGTAATTCCCATCAAAGTCAGCTGATTTGCCGAGTGAACTTCAAATCTCCCCTGGCTCTGTGTTTGCATCTTTAAGGCCTGGTAATAAAAGAGTTTGGGGAATGTGCAGAGACCTGACAAACCACAGGCCAACTCCATCTCCTGCTCCCTGCCTCATCAGCCCTTTTCTGAAGGAGAGGTAACTCTCTGTCCAGTCTCCCCAAGCCCAGCAGAGAGACCTTAAAGTCTGTTACCTTTCAGCTAAAGATGTGTCTTGGGATCCCCTTCCTTGAAGTCTTGGAATAAATTATGTTGCTTCAGTCCTACCAGGGTAGTTAATGAGATTCATTCTCAAGATTGACAGGCTTTCTTGACAGCCTTCATCACATCCCTCTGCTGATCTCCTGACAATAGTTTCCAAGGCAGTAAATTGGAGCTGGACATAAAACCTTCAGTGGGAAGTGAAGGTTCTGTTTTGTGCTTAACCAACTCTAAATGAAGAAAGAGGCAATTTTAAGCCATACACTTATCAGGCTTAGCTTGAGCAATGATTCAGGCTTCCAAGAAAGATAATGCTTAAGTGGTTTTATTGCTCTAAATTGGACTAAAATTCACTTTTTATCAAAGCATTGACATCTCTAAACATATAGTTCATCAAGAATATTAGACTGTAGCCTGAGTTGTTCTATTCCCAACTTCAGTACAGAGGTTAAGGTGTGTGCTAAACCCAAAGGGCCAAGGCCTTGGAAACACATTAGCTATTGTAGCTGTTTCTTGTGTCCTGTGCTGCTTTCAAACTGTAGCTGGGCCTTTTCTCCCTGGAGTGTTGGTGCTTTTGGCGTTTGGAATTGCTGAATTTTTTGTTGTCCTGATCTGATAATGCGTGTTGATGTGGTGCATTAGAGATGAACCCAGCTGGAGGAGGTGAAGAAGCCTCTCCCAAACTTGGGAGCCTGACCAATACAGGCTTGAAGCAAAGAACTGTGTCTCAGGCCTCTGTTGATGTGCCTGAACTGCATCACTTCTGCTGAGCAGCTTCCAGCTCAGGGAGTTGATAGCAGTGTGAATCCATGTCTGGATCCAATAAATGTGGCCTAAGATCAGCTCATGGAAATACAGGCATTTCTGAAAGAACTTGTGCCAAGGGAGGGAATAGGAAATGCCAGCTCTAATGCAGCTTTCTCTTCTCCCTACTAATTGTTTTAGCTAATGAGGGAGATGGAAGCACTCATGGTGTTCAAGCCTAAAGGGTTGAATCCCAGCAGAGTTGACTCAGCTATTCATCTTTGCAAAGCAGATAAGCTTGATGGTGTGTATAGTAGGAAACAAAAAATGAAAATCTTTTCATGATGAAACCCCCTGCATTTGAACAACAAATGTGAAAATATCCTTCCCCCATCACCTACCTCAACAGAAGGGGACAAATGTGAAAATATCCTTTCCTCATCACCTATCACAATGGCAAAAACACTGTTAGAAATAATGTGTGTATTTAGAATTCCTACTTTAAGAGTTTTGACCAAGCTAAAAACAGATGATAAGAGTTCCAGGGTAAAAGGATCTCCAGCCCAAGGAGGGGACAGTGCTGTGTGGTGCCTGTTGCAGTGCTGCCCACCAGCCCCACTGCAGAGCCAGGGATGCTCCGTGGGCGCCGTTGGCTCTGTAAGGGCTCCCACCTCAGCTTTTTAATTTCCTCTAGCTGAAGCTGCTGCAGGGGATTATCTGGCATCTTTCATCCATGCTGCTTTTATTTACTTCTCTAAAACACTTATCTACATGTAGCAGCCTCTCATTTTCTGCCCCTGTGACAAAAGTCCTGTTGGTGACACACACGGGACTGCCCATGTGGTGGGGCAGGGGAAGGGCTGTTTGTGTAGCTGAGTGACAGGAGCATGGCCCACTTGTGACATACCCATGTGTTCTGTCATGCCAAGAATGAGCTTTCTTCGACTACAGAAGGGTTGTACCAACATTGCCATGTGCAAAAACCCTGAGCTTGGCTCAGCTGGTTGGTGCTAATAATGCCAAGGCTGTAGGTTTGATCCCCCTTATGGTCCATCACTTAAGAGCTGGACTTGATGATCCTTGCGGGTCCCTTCCAATTCAGAATATTCTGTGAAGTCATTGGTGAAATCTTTGTTATTATGTAAAGGCCTGTTAGTACCCACCCCTGAGCCACAAGATGTGGTGATGCCAGGTGAGCACTGGCAGCCTGATGGCTTTGCACCCTTTCTGTGGCCTCACGTTGGTGCTGAGCAGTAAGTTCAGCGTCTGAGCAAACTTCAGAATTTAAATATGGGATGTATATGGCTGGACTGAGAGGTTACTGCTTGAGGAGTGAAATTATGCTTGGCCATGATGGCTCAGAGTTTTTTTTTGAGGCTCTCCCTTGTTTGGGGGGGCAGAGGTGCTCTTTGCCCTCTCTTTCTCCACAGGTATGGATGTGTCTTGTAGCAGCTCTGTCAAGCCTGTGGGGCTGTGCATCAGTAGCACCAGGATGGCACCTGGATGCCATGATAAAAATGACTCCTCACATCCACTTGGTCATGCACATCTCTGCAGAGAACTGTGTAAAGCCTGGAAGTTAGTTAGACATCTTTTCTTGATGATTTCATTTTTAAGACTTTTATTTTACACCTATTTTGTAGTTGCAACTCCATTATAGGAAGACTGAAGGACTTCTCTAGCAGGCATCTTGAATGGGACGCTGTAGGTCAGAGGCAAAGTCCTTTTCCCCATATATTTTTCTTTACAAAGATCCCATTCTGGTTGTATTCCCTTTGCCCCTGAGTGCTGACGTCTCATACGTGTTTATTTTTCTCCTTTTCCTTCAGGGACTCCCAGGAATGTGTCTATTTTCAGCAGGGAGAGGTGCCATTGTAGCAAGTGTCATGTTTACCCTGTGACTCTTGTTTCTGAGAATGGAAGAATTTCCAAGGAGGAGCAGGGATGTCATTAGGGGAAGCCACTTGATCTGTCCCCATAGTTTTCATGTTTTCTCACCCTCTGGGAGGGGGTTCTCCCTCTAGTCTGAATTGTGGACAGACACAGCTATTTGTTATTCTCAGCTGATTTTGACAGAAGCCAAAAATGGTGGTTTCCATTAGTCATTTCCCATGTTGTCCATGTAAAGGCCATGGCAGGGCAGGAATCTGGCCCTCAGCCTATTGCCAGGATCCAGAATTCTGGGTGGGGGACTCTCCCCACAGACTGTACATTAAGGGGAATTCCTTTCCATGGGTGAGGGTTCACATTTTTCCTTTGGAGCTGGGCAATCATCCTGTTCCTTCATCCAGATATGAAACTATGCTAAGCAGCTTCCTCAAGTTTGCCATGTCAGGGGCTCCCAGGATTTCATAGACTTTGTACAGAGTAAAAGAATCATCATGGCTATAACAAATAGAGAGTAAGGCTAGTCTAGAATGTTCATCTCTTCCTCTTCTGTTTTCTGTTCTGATTGTTTGATGTTCACAAGACTGTGGTTAATTATTTCTCTGTTGTCCTTTTCTCTGTTGCTTTTCATTTTCCTGGTGAGAGAGAAGGGACAGGCACTAAAAAGCAGCTTGAAGGCTGTTTGTCAAAGCCTTGCAGGCCAGGCTGGCAGACAGGAATGGCATGAGGGTAGGATGAATATTCAGGTGTTTTAATTCTCTGAGCCAAGTGATCAGTGCTGTGTCATTGAATCATAAACTGCATGGAGCATCCATCTGAGAAAAGACTTTATTTGTTCTTCAAAATGCTTTGCATGTTCTAAAGTGGTAATGACATTAATAATCATTAAAAGGTATATTAAGTTATGGAGATGATTTCTTTAGAGCAGAGAATACACTGTGTAGAGAGAGCACTGTTGTCAAGTGGTAACTTGGTATTGTATGTTCTTGTGTTACTATCTATACCTTAGGGTGTATTTTTCTTGCTTATTTATTGCTGCTTGAATATTTTTGTCCAGAATATGTCAGGAGGCCTTCAGAAGAGTCATAATATTCATAACTTAGCAGAGTCCTCACACTCACCTTTATTTTCTGACAGCATCCAAGTCTGTTGGAGCTGAACAGGCAGAAATGCTTGGCCACCACCTCTTGGTGACACAGAACAATGCTCAGCTCACTTGTGTGTTAGAACTGGCTGTGAAGCAGCTCCAGATAGCCCTGAGCAGAGCAGACCTACCTGTGCTGCTGCCCTGGGGTTGTTGTCTGGCATGGGGAAGGGGAATCTCTGCCTCAATCTCAGCAAGCCCAGCAAATTCCTGATTCTGGAGTATCAAGTTGCATGTTTGGAGCTCTGGAGCATTTCCTTTCTCTTTACCCACTTTAAATGTGTGATTTTACAGTTTAATCCCTTCTTTATACTGAAAGATAATGACATAAAGCACTAGAATAACATAAAGAAGCCATAAAAAGTGGCTTCTGTCCTGGTGCACAGCTCTCCATTGTCAGCAGCACCTTTGCACTGTGCAAGGAATATTTTTTCACTAATTCTACCTTCTGCAGAAATTGTAAGGAAATTTCAAGAAACTTACACAACAAAGGAGCCTGTCAAAAGAGCCCCATATTAAAATAGGTATTTTGAGTGCTTAAGAAAGGCAAAAAATTCACTGAGAAATCACCACAAAGTCTCTGGAGTCAAATATATGATTCCTACTTCCCTACTGCCCATCCAGGCCTTTCTTCCTATTCATTTCATTCTTGCATGCTCTTTCTAATTCCTTTCAATGACATTATTTACCTGGCCCTGTGGCTTCTTAACACCTCAAAGCCACAGAAAGTGTTGGCCTGCTATTTTTTAGGCTTTAGCTGAAGCAGAGTGAAAATGGATACTCTTGTAGAAGCAAGAGCACCATCACACAGCGAGTTTTGCAGCCTGTGTGGTTCCAAGTCACCTCTGAGTGAGCCCAGCACATGTGCCAGCTCCTCTGGGCTCTGGATAAGGATATGCAGGGAGGGAAAAAAAGTAGGATGTGAGCTTTAGCTCAGTGAAAATGCCTCAAATTCTCTGCAAGTGAGGAATAAAAGAAGCAATAAATGTTTTATATTAAAAAGGCAACATTGGTTCTCTAAATTTAAGTAATTTTTCATGTAGTTAACATTTATCACAGAAAGCAAAGACTTCAGCTGGTAAGAATTAGTGGATTTCCACAGAAGAATGAATCTGCTCTGGCTTATTCCAGCTCTGACTTTGACTTCCTCCAAATAATGGAGTTGTGAGGTGGGGATGGAAGGCAGAAATGAGCCAAGCTGCAGCTGGGCAGAGACCACTGAGCTGTTCTCAAGAATCCTGAATGCTCAAGCCCGGCATCAGCCAAAACACTCATTACAACCAGCATTAACAACTTCATGCCTTTCTAGTTGTTAAGAGGTCACAAATCAGCCCTGCTTTGCTTTCAGAGGGTTTGTTGTTCTGCAGTTCCTGGAGGCAGCTCCGAGGGGTCCAGTTCCAGCTTGGTGCCCAAATCTGTTTTCCATTTGGTCACCCAAGTGACGTGGGACCTTCCTGCTGCCCCACTGGGCAACCAAAGCATTGGAAGCATGAGAATAATTAGTACCACACTGCCTCGTTATGCTAATGGCAGCTGTAGGTGCCTGACATGGATAAAACCTGGACTTCTGTAGGACATGAGCATCAATTGATGTCCCTCAGAGGAACTTTGGCCATGGACAGACCCCTGTTGTAGTTGGCACCGTACAAAGGCTGAATAGACATCCCCTGCTCCAAAGCATTTACGATCCCAGGGATTTTGAATCCTATTGTTAAAAATCACAATGCCTCGTGCCTTCGAACTGTAACACAATGTCCATGAAGCAGAAACAGAGATGCACTGAGAGACACAGTGCCCACTTGAAAGTGAGACATCTGTCAGGGGCACTTGGCCTGCTTGGCACAAACGACCTTCAGAGGTGCTGGCGTGGATATGGGTTTGGAAGGGGTAGGAAAAGGAAATTGCCTTTATAGATTGCTCCTGTTCTGTCTTTGAAAGCAGTCAATGTTGCATCTGAGGTCTTTGCTTCTCATCTTCATCGTGTCCATCCAAGAAAATTATTGGCAGTGAACTTAAAGCCTGCTGTGATATAAATTGTGACTCCTGCTCATGTGAGTTTGTCTGAGAGCACATTGAATTTGATTGTGTTTCCATAAGAATATGCAAAGTAAAACTTCCAATTTATCACCTTTTTTACCCCTTGTTATCATTCGCAGTTTTCTATATGTTTAGGAGTCACTAGGACAAATAAATTTGTATCGTTTTTTTGTGTTGACTGGACATGGGGATTTCAAATTTGTTAAACAAAATGTGCTCTTTAGTTGCCTTGGAGAAGCTCCATGGGTAATCCACATCCCTATCTCTTTATTTCCTACAAGTCTGATACATCTAGTTGCAGTTTGCACTGAGCTGCTGCTCAAGTGATACAACCTCAATTTTTCCCTCCCTGAGATAGAAGCAAACAGCCCCAAATAGAAAAGAAAAAGGTAATTTCAGAAAAATTTCATCTTGGATATTTCTGATTAAATGACAGACTTAAAAAAGTGTGTGTGGAAAGACTCAGTTCTGGTCATCAGAGTCTTCTGTAGCAAAAGAAAAAAAACCAACCTCTACTTGTTTCATTTCCAAAAGGTTTTTGGTCTCTGTACTTTTCACAAAGGCATAGATAATTTCTTTTTTTTTTCCTCCAGACTTTGTCAAATACTCTGAAGGTCTTCCAGAGCTGTTTTAGGGACCAGAAAACTGAGGATTGAGACTCTTGATAGTAACCTCTAGTTGGGAAACTCAAAAGCATCCTTTAAGAAATGTAGGTGCTCCACTTCATTTAATTAAATGCAGTGCTTAAAATGAGGGAATTGGCTCTGTGAAGTATCATTTATCTGTCATGGTTTTGTAAAGAAATGAGACAATTTAAAGGTATGCTAATCTTTCCCATTATTCTGAAGCTAAGCTTTCAGTAAGAAAAACTGCCCTTCAAAGGCAAGTGTCATAGTTAACACCTCTTTATAAAAGATAAATGATAATGGAAGAGGAAAACAATTACCGTAGTACTTTCAGCCACCAGGAAAGCCCTTGTGGATGAAGTAGAAGTTCTTAGTGGAAGATCATAACAGACAATGCATCATAAAACAAACAACCAAGAATGCAGAAAAGCTGAACTTAACAGAAAATTATTTCCTTTTATTTTCATTTCATTTGACTTATTTTCCTGTGGCAACCAAAATTGATGCGTCTGGTGGAATTAGCATGTTTGTGACTATCTTTTGCTGTCGTTAATGCACTTTTAAAAAGAGATTTAAGGGCCCACCAGAGCTCTGAATCACTCTGTGGACAATCTTTTCTCTTGCTCGATTGACTCTTAGGCAGAGCAACTTTCTCTGGTCCAGGCTGGTTTGATGTCTCTGTTGTGCCCTGCTGTGCAATCTTTGAGCTGAAATTTTCAAGAGACCCAGTGGGGACTCCACATTTTTTGGCAAGAATTGGCCACAAAAACTACCTTAGACCCATTTGATGTTTCCATCCTTTCTGTGTTTCATTCTCTGTTATCTCAGCACTCAGCTGGCAATGCCAGGGGTCAGTCAGGAGACCCAGATCCAACAAAGGGCTGTGGCATATGATTGCACTTAAATGAGAAGAGCAGTGGTATAAAATGCTGTGAATTAGGAAAAGGGATGATGTTGGTCAAAGTAATGAGCCCCAGAGCTCGGAGCCAGCAACAATGGTGGGGAGAGACTATTTACAAGGGCCTGGAGGGAAAGGACAAGGGGAATTATTTCAGACAGAGAGAGTGGGTTAGATTAGAGATTAAGAAGAAATTCTTGGCTGTGAGGGTGGGCAGGCCCTGGCACAGGTTGCCCAGAGAGGCTGTGGCTGCCCCTTCCCTGGAAGTGTCCGAGGCCAGGCTGGATGGGGTTTAGAGAAACCTGGCCTAGTGGAAGGTGGAGTTAGAATAAGATATTCTTTATGATCCCTTCCAACCCAGATCATTCTATGATTCCTCAGCCCCTCCAGTTTTCTGGACAGATCAGTGATGTATAGAAGTTGATCTCTGTCTTAATGTCCAGACATGTGGCAGCTGAAGCTCATGTGCAGCTGGCAGTGCCTCAGAGAGGGCTGGAAGTGGTGGGATATGGAGCTGTATCTCGAGGACTTGCCCAGCAAGCTCATCTGGGAGCAAGCCAGGTGTGCTCTCTGGAAAACTGTGGACTGTCCTTGCTTGGATACACCCACCTGCCCAGGTCTCTGCTGGATGTGGAATGTGGTTCCCAGAAAAGCAGTCTGGAGTTGCCCATGAGGGACTCACAGCACCCCCAGAGTACAGTCCAGCTTCTGCTGTCTCTGCCCACCAACCACAGCCGTTTTGGGGTCTTCCCCCCTCCTTATACTCCTGCAAAAATCCTGCCTTTGCTTTGTGCCAACCCAGAGGTACAATACAAATAATGTGACAGATTATGGAAATGTGTAAACACTTGTGATTTCCCCTGGGATTTTTCTCAGTGCAGTTGGATGGAGTGACTGAAATGAAGGAATATTGCTCAGTACCCTTAAGCCTGTCAGATCTGACCAATAATACATTACCAAGATAATACTTCCTTATCTCATACGTATGCTGGGAAGATTGATTAGTCTTTGCCTGTAAAATGCTGGGAAACTGGGAAATGTTATTTGCCATAAATGTTAAGTACAGCTCTTACGGTGGCATTTGTGACTCAGTTCCTTAGTTTTAAATAAATAAAAGCCTATGTCATTAACAACAACAACAACAACAAAATAAATGCGTAAGGGCTTAGTCAGCTACAAATCTGCAGCTGACAAATCTGAATTGACAAAGCTCAAGTAATTAGAAGCATGAGCTGGAATAAGATCCTCAAACTTCCAAATAGGTCTGAGACCTGGAACTGTGCAGTGCTGAGGACTTTGATTTTCTATCTTATTGTGGGTTTCTCTTTCGATTTCTTTGCAGCTAGTATTAATATTATGGCTTTCATCTGTCTGCTTACATAAACATGAGGATATCCCAAATGATGTGAACATGAAGGGTTTCTAAGGATCCCAAGGCAGTAGCAGAAGTCTGTGTGTCATCTCCTGCACAGAGCTTAAATTCAGAGCAGGGTTGTGTTGCAGCCCTTCCCAGTATCAGCCTGGAGAGGGAATGGGGTGGGCTCAGAAGGTGAATGACTCTATTTGATTCATGCAGCTTTGGTGAACACTGAGAGAAATGCCCCCAGGAGCGTTTCTTAAGTGGAGAAAGCTGGTGAAAACCTCTTCATGGAACTTCTCCCTCTATCTAGGCTGAGATTTGCAGAGAAGAAAAGAGCTGGGTGGCCAAACTTCAATGCAGAGTCTTATTCTCAGAGATACTGAGCAGTTGGGAAGGACTTTAATCCATCCCTCTGCTCGTTCTGAAACATGCATCTGCCACCAGCCACTTACTGTTTTCTGCTGGCTTCATGAAGTTTTGCACTTCTTTGTGTCCTTTACTACCACATCAAACTGTTAAGATCTAGTGGATTGTTTTTCCACTTTAATTCCATAGATGAATCGACAAAGAGATTCTACACACTCTCTCATGAGCTTTTCAACTGAGGAGATAAGCCCAGCATCTTAATGTGGTATTGATCTGAGCCCTCTGGAATTTGAATTTGCTTGACTTTGTAAAGTTTGCATTGGTAGGATATCTGAACATCAGATGCCTGTCAAGCTGGAGACTGGCCTGTTTGATCTGGCTAACTCATAATTAATTGAGCTGTTAATGTGAGTATTTGATAAGAACACCTGGGGGTGTTTGGCACAAAAGGTGCTGCTGATGTGGAGCTTGACAGATGGATGCTTTCCAAATTTAAGTCAGGTAGGTCTTAAACAATGATTTATAGCTGGGGAGAGTGGAATGTAAAGTGAGGTGATATTTTCCAAGTGAAGCAGTCTGGTCTTTCTTGAAATCAGGATACAGAAAAGAAATGATCTGTCTATTCACAGCCTTCATTTCAGCAGGAACTGGCCTTTCTATTGTGTTTTTTTTTTGTGCTGGGACTCTCCCTAAGCACTTTGCCACATAACAGTTCAGATCATGGAGGCAACAGAGCAGCAATGACATGTGTAGCACCTCAGTACTGATTTCGGGGTACACTTGGACTTGCCAGCAAACTTCACACCCCGGGGAAACTGAGCCCACAAGGATTTCATCTCCAGTGACAGAGGGAACATGAAGAGCTCTTATTCTCCCTGAGCTGCACCCAGAGGGATTATCCCTCAGGCACTGTTAGGATTTCTTAGCAGCTATAGAAATGTGTGTTGCAGCACACTGGGTGTTAACAGGGAAGTGAGCAGCACTTCTTCCCTGCAGCATAACAAGTGGGACTGGAGAAAGAACAACAGTTTTCATTTAAGGAGCATGGGTGGCTGGTGAAACTAAAGCACGCAGAGGCTGGAAATGCATGGCATGGTGTGTTTGATTGCCTTATTCTCTGCCAATGAAACACCTTTTCAACTGCAAATACTAATTTGGTTATTGTTTATTTCTTTTGGTGTGAACACCCATCACAGGAGTGGACCCAAACAGTGCTGTGTTATCACAAAGCTCCTTCTTCCTTCAAAGTCTGGACTTGCTGTTGCTTCTTCATCAGCCTGGGCAGGTCTGGCCTAATATGGCAAAAGTCAGAGCTGACTAGTCCTTGAACCTGAATTTGTACTTTCTGGAAAGAGAGAACTGACAACCTCCACACAGACAGTCTTACACTGTGGGTGGAGGAGAATATACAGCAAGAATTTATTATCTTTATATTACATCATTCCTAAATATTTTTAACCTCAGTTGTACTAAGATTGTACACAGGGCTGATTGAAACACCTGTTTTAACACATTCTTGGCTTGTTTTGCTCCTCAGCCTGGAAAATTCCTCTGGGGAATGAATGCCTAGCTGGAGGAGAAGGGAGTAGGGAGCAGGGGTTGTGCAATGCACGCCGAGCCCCACATTCCTTTCTGCACAGGACGTTATATATAACATCCCAGCTCCATGGGAAAGCTCACTGCAGGCCAGCCTGGAGGACAGAAGCTTCACTGTTGGCTTTCTGATCAAACTCATCAGATGCTGAGCCACCAGAAACGTTCATTTACTCAGTAAACGTCCTCCCTTTGTGGCTGATTGCACTTGAAGTTAAGCCAGTGCCTGCCCATGCAGTTTGGGCTTTGTGCTGCTGCTGTTCAGAGAGGATCTGAACTAACCACTGTGCCATTGTGGAGCACATGTGAAAGTTGAGTTTCTCTGCCAATCTCTTCTCAATTGCTTTTGTTCATCCTGTCCATATCAGCAAATCAAAGGCATCAAATTCCACTAGAAAGAGTATTCTTATTTCACAGGAGGTTCTGTT
Organism: Sakesphorus luctuosus; assembly: GCA_013396695.1. Lineage (NCBI taxonomy): Eukaryota > Metazoa > Chordata > Aves > Passeriformes > Thamnophilidae > Sakesphorus > Sakesphorus luctuosus. The sequence continues at coordinate 2,077,792 of VWZD01003876.1, read as the reverse complement.
CAGTGTACTCGCCATCAGAGGCACTGCTGTACGCCAAGGGACATCAAAAGGGATTGGGCCTTTTGTACTGAATTGTGTTGTATTCAAGTCAAGGCATTTTTAAAATTCATTTCTGTTGCTGAAAGACTGACTCTTTCTTAAAGAAAACACTGTCTCAATAGAAGATGAAATATAGAATAACTAGGCTGGTGTGAGGAGGGACATCTTGGTGTTTCTGGTCCTGCCCTCCTGCTCACAGCAGGGCTAAGCTTGCAGTTAGATGGGGTTGCTTAGTACTTTGTACAGTTGGGATTTGCTTAACTTTAAGGCTGGGGGTTGCAGTCTCTCTGGGCAAATTTGTTCCAGGACTTGCTCTTACAGTTGTTTTCTCTCTTTCCTTGCTGGAATTTCTCTTGCAACCCATGTGTTTCCTCCTGCTCTTTGTGCATCTCCAAGAGGAGGTTGGTTTCTCATTTCTCCCCTGTTTGGGGCTTGAAGACTGACAAGGTGTTCCTTTAAGCCCCTGACAGGGCAAGCCCAGCCTTCCCCACTGCTCTTTGCACTTCATGTGCTCTGCTGTATGATCTGTTACCATCCTGGTCCTTCTCCTTTGAGCTTGGTCCAGCTCAGCCACAATTTACTGCCCTTGGTTTTCCCTGTCTATAGTTATGCCTGAGACCCATTTCTAGGTTAATATAACTCAAGGCTCTTTCTTGTTCTTTCATTTTGCTAATGCTCAGCTCCACTCAGATTATTTGAAACCATCTGTTGCTGGGAATAGAAATAGAGAAAAGAGTCAAGTATAGAGGAAAATATACTCAAACTGTTTGTTCTCATAACTCAGTGCAGGCAGCCCAGGGAAGTGGGTATGAGCTTGCAGAAATACTCTGGGGTTTTGCACATATCCAAACATATCCACTGTTCTAGCTTGCTTGTCAAATTCTTATGTTCAATATCCCAAATATCTCTTAATCTGATCAGATCTACTCTGTAATGTTGACAGTCTTATTTCCTCAGGCCCAAACGAGGTCGGTAGCTGTGTATCCTTCTCAGAGACAATCGGGAAATAATTAAAATCTGGAAATCATCGTTCAGGCAAGGATGGAAAATATTTTCAATTTCCTAAGTAGCTGTGACAGTTTTCACATGAGTGCTCGCTTTCTTCTGAAACCCTTCGCTTTTCTCTGTGGCCTCTCAGTGTTCTTTGTTTCCCCTCAAAAAAACTCTGTCCTGGTGGGAAGCAGAGGAAAGCTCGGGGGGGGATCTTGGTGAGGCAGAAAGGCAGCTGCCTTCTGCCCTGCACATGCTTATCTGTTCTCATCTGCTTGCTTCCTGCAATATCAATGCTGCAGAATCCTGAAGCTTTTCACAGCATTCCTTATCCATCTCCCATCCTTTTCAATGTGGTGGGTTTTTTTCTTCTAAGCTGCTCTCAAGTGTTGGAGTCCAGAGGCTGATGCTGAGTTTAACAGCAGGTCAAGGGCTTGCACTGGGGCATAAATGTGGCCATATCCCAAACTGTAGGTGTGCTCTGCCACCTGAGGGCTCAGTCTGGCCACTCTCACACCACCCACATGCCCATTACATATCCTGGCACAGGAGACCTGTGTGCAGGAACCAGCCTCTTCTGGGGTCTCTGCATGGCAGCCCCACCACCAGCCCCACAGCCATGAGGATCCCTCTGAAATCATAGTACAAACCCCTTAGACTCGATTTAGGGACCTGAACCAAATTTCTATCTATATAACCTTTATTTCTGGCTCTGCTTGTGAAGGGTGGTAAAAGGTGCTGTTATTTTTGGAAGTGACTTGGGTTAGGACTGAAATCCAGCTGTCCCTTCTTTCAGCTGGAGGCATTTCCATAGAAAAGCTTCTTTAACTTGTCGCTGTATTGTAAATTTATTTTAGGGGTTTTTAATATTGAATTCTGTCCAGTATTGGAGTATTGGCAAGAGTGAAATTACATGAATGTGAAATGGAGGAATTTAAACAGTCAAAGGGCACTAAATGAATTTGCTTTCATTCTCCCACTGAAGGAACTGCTCTCTGTTTCTCCCCAGCATTTTATGCCACACATACATTATAACTTCAGACTCAAGCTACTTAATGCATTCAGGCACTATTTCTAGTCGCTCCTTTTCTTCAGCCTGCAGTGCCTCGCTTAGCTAAAAATCAATTTGTTATTACATGAATTGCTGCGGGACATAAAGCTGTCTATGTAACTAGCCCAATTAATTAATACTTTTGCACTCTACTTTAATCAAGCATAGTAGCCAGGCTGTTAAATATGACCACTCATCAGGATTTTCCAGCGGAGCTTATTTTTTGTGATTAAATTATTATTGCAATCTCTCCTTGTGCCGTACCACCACCTTCTTATTGAAATGAAGTGTTCTCTGCAGCAGCAGAGAGAGACAGGGAAGGGAGATGGAGGAGACTCTGCCTAAATCTTGTCAATGAACAAACCAGTCCTCAGTAAATGTGTAGCCCAACAGGTGACCCTGAATGTGTCTGTGAGCATTTTGGTTCCATTTGGCTGTCAATCCCATACAGAAGATCACCAGAGCTATGTCCTGGGGTCTCTTGAAAGGTATCTTAACCACAGTTTGTTCCTTGCAGGAGAGATGGGACACCTGATCTCTCCAGATCCTGCAAGGGACTCTAATTTCATAGAATCACAGAGTGATTGGGGTTGGAAGAGACCTGAAAGACCATCTCATTCCACCCCTCGCCATGGATAGGGACACCTTCCACCAGCCCAGGTTGCTCCAAGCCCTGTCCAACCTGGCCTTGGACACTTCCAGGGATGGGGCAGCCACAGCTTCTCTGGGCAACCTACTCCAATGCCCCCTATTCCAGTTTTGGGTGTGCTAAACCCAAACAGGAATGTGTGTGCATGTCGCCAGTCAGAGAACTGCAGAAAACCAGGGCTGGAGAGAGCTTTGGTAACACTTGAGCCTGAAAATTCACACACTTTTAACTCAAGGAATATCTGGACTTCTTTAAAAAAATATTAAGTCTATCTTGATCAGCTTTGCCCCAGTTGTTTATTGCTTAAGTGAAGCAAATATTAGGCTAAGCTACAAATATTTATGTATTGCTATTTATTTGCATGCAGATGTTCTTATACAAGAGATTTTTTCAATTGCTTTTACCTACAGCTTCCAGCACTCTTGAGACATTGACTAAGTTTGGACTTGAAGGATTTCTGTGTTGGAAGCCTTTGGTTTCTTATAGTATTGCTTTTTCTGTTCTCTGTCTTCATTTCTGCCATTTTAGGAGTGGAGAGAGAAGGAAGAGATGCACTGGGGAAAGAAAAAAAAAGGGGGAAAAGAATTAAATAAATTTTAAAAAAGAAAGAAGGAATTTATGCCCAACCTAGTAACTGTCTAGAAAAGAAAAACCCAATTCAAGCAAATCCCCAGTGTGTCCGAGGCCTCAATGTTCCTTTTGGAAACAAACAGTTTTGACTTTCAGGAAATTTGGCGTTTGTGCATTGAAACTCTGAATGAAAAAATTGTTGGGAAGTTTTTTTTTTCCCATCAGAAAGACCCTTTTCTGAGAAATTCTAGTCTGAAAAATAACAGGCTGGGGAAGGATTCACCTGCTGCTTCCCCAGCATCAGTTGGTACATGGAGGTTCCCTGTCCACGCATCCATTACAGGTCTCCTGCCTTAGTGGCTCAGATGGATGTTGCTGCTCACACCCTCCCCAAACACAGCTACAGATCTTGCACTAATTAAAAAAGTGGCCTTTTTCCTTTCTCAAAAGCAGCCTGAGGGGTGTTCTTTTTTTCCCCCTCTCCCAGCAAAGATTGCATAAGGATTGCTAGCACGTGGATCCAGTGCGTGGTGTGCGGCAGCCAAATAATCCTGGATTTAAGAGTCCCTCAGCACTCATTCACACGCCAGACCGTAACCGCTCTGATTTTCCCCTTTCAGCAGCTGCAATACCCAGGCACAATGGGGTGACTTAAGGTTAAGGATGTCGTTTCAGCTTTAACTTGGAATGTCCTTAGCTTTGATGGCCCCGAGCCAAATCCTTAACATTATTTTAATGTCGTTTTTCTTCTTCGTTTTATGTTTGCATACATTTAAAACCAGAGCAGGGGTTACTTATGTCACAGCTGTGCATACTTTCTAAGGCCAATGGATAAATACAGGCTTTATACTCCAAGAGGAAATTTTTTTGTAGGACCCAAAATACAAGTTGGTTGAGAGTCTGGTTGGTGGCTGAGATTGGCAGCTGGTGCAAAGAGCTGTGTCTCTCCTGATTTTGATGGAACTGGGCTGATTTATCTCTGCCCAGGATCTGGCCCTCTGTTCCTCTCTGAGCTCAGAACTTTTTTCTGGCTACTTGACATATATTTTTGTTTGTATAGAATTATCTGTCTCTTCCCACCCATTTCCTACTTCCTGTCTTTTCAAACTTAGGGCTGAATTTTGCACAGACTGTATCTATTTATCTGATTTTCATTCCTAAAGAAAAAATATTTATTTATTTTTAAGCCAAACAAGTGCTGCGTGTTCTGCTTTGGTACCCAAGTGGCTGGGCTGAAATCTCAGCTGAGTGAGGCTTTTCAGTCTGTTTACTGGAGCCTTCCCCAGTAACTTGTCTAATTTGTCCTTTTCTGATCAGGATTAATGATGTGCTAAAAGGTGCTCTAAGTCTATTTTTCTGGAATTGAAGCACTGAGCCAATATCTATAGTATGAAGTGTCAAAGTATGAGAATGCTTTAGGAGAACCTTTAAAACAAATTGCTTTGCCAAATACCAGAGAAAAATATTGGTTTGTTTTCTTTGGGTTTGTTGGTTTGGGGTTGATTTTTTTTTTTATTGTTTGCTTTGTTAAAGAATGGGCATTTTTAGTATTAATGTCTGGTTTTTTCTTTGTTTTCTTGTTTTTATCCTGGGTAAAAGTTTCAACTTTTTATTTTTCCTAAAGTCAGACAGTCTTTGAAAATCTGGAAGACATTTTTTCTACCAAAACATCCTGGGGTTTTAGTAGAGGAAGGTCACGAGAGCCCAAAAACTACAACTTCAATTATATACACCAAGTTGCAATGGCAAAAACAAATGATAGTGAGGGTAGTTGAGACTCTGTGTACCTGCACCAAAATTCAGAGAGATCAGTGGAAGGTTTTCCACTGACCTTAATAATCTCCAGGTCAAGCTTTAGACTGTAAGACGGAATTTATTTCTCTGGCATCCCTCCCCATGCTGAAGCCATCCCATAAGCTTAGGGGCTCAGTAACAGCACATTTCCCTGCTGTTTGGGACTCTGGTGTGCTGAGCATCCCTCTGGAGCAGGAGAGGTTTGAACGTGCTGCTCATTGACAGCTGCAGAGCCCTGAGCTGCTCCCTGTGGCTCCTCCGCTGTGGGACCGGGGGCAGATGAAACATTCATAGCTCTGTGGCCCCACCAGCACTGTTTGCTGCAGAACTGGGGGGGTTTTCTGCAGTCACGCCATCCCTGCCGTGCTCAGCCTGCTCAGGTGAGAGCTAATGCTCAGCCCCAGGACAGAATTGCCGCGTTTATGGTCAATGGAACTCGGATTTGCCTCTCCTGGCAGATGCATTTCAAAGGCGTCCTCCTTCGTGGCGGAGCAGTCGCTGCGTTCCCAGGGGGGGAAAGGAACGTTGCGGCCTCGGTTCTTTAGAAATCCACGTTATTAAAAATACATAGTCTGTGTTGCTGAAAGTAAGAAAGGGAGGAAGAGAGCACAAAGCAGCAAGAGGGAGAAAAGTCCTATTCGGAGCAGCGGGAGGGTTTGTTCCTGTTGGATGTTTTGTTCACAATGAGTTCTCCCTGCGCCAGGAATGCAGAGCCAGGGAAGCTGCAGCCCTGCCACGCTCTGGGGGCTGCTGATGCCAACTCCTGTTTCCTCAGGAGAGAGGGGAAAGCTTTGAGGGGCAGTTCCTGCCTTGTTGAAGACAGACAGACAGAAGGACAGAGAGACAGACACAGACAGCCATCCTCTATTCTGTCAGGCCGTGTGCCTTTGCTCTTTGGGGTTTTCTCTCCCTGTTCCCTGAATTGCTGTATTTGGAGAGGGCCCAGAGAAGAGCAACAAGGCTGGTGAAGAGAGTGGAGCACAAGTCTTATGGGGAGAGGTTGAGGGAGCTGGGGGTGTTTAGCCTGGAGAAGAGGAGGCTCAGAGGTGACCTCAGCACTGTCTAGAACTCCCTGAAGGGAAGATCTGGCCAGGTGGGGGTTGGTCTCTTCTCCCAGGCACTCAGCAATAGGACAAGGGGGCACGGGGGGCTCAAGCTCTGCCAGGGGAAATTGAAGTTGGAGAGCAGAAAAAACTTCTTTGCAGAGAGAGTGCTCAGGCATTGGAATGGGCTGCCCAGAGAGGGGGTGGATTCCCCATCCCTGGAGGTTTTTCAAGTGAGCTTGGCCGTGGCACTGAGTGCCATGATGTGGTAAAGGGACTGGAGTTGGCCCAAGGGTTGGACTTGATGATCTCGGGGGTCTTTTCCAACCCAATCCATTCTATGATTCTGTGATCTGCTAACATGTGAGGGGCTGAAGCATCCCCAGGGGCAGGGCAGTGAGGGCCAGGCAGCCTGGCCTTGGCTGGCTGAACCCAGTCTGCTTTCACAGCTCTGGAGGGTGTTGTCAGTACAAATAGTCCCATTGCCCTCAAGAGCTGTGCCCTGTTTTGCTGAGCAATTGTGCTGTGGAAGGGCCAGGAGCCTGCAGGCTGGGTGTGCTGCTCATCCAGCCATGGGCAAGGGCACTGGGCTCCTGCCAGCCTGTGTCTCCAGTGCTCCTGGCACTCTGAGCTGGCCAGCTATTCTGACAGTAGCTTTTCCTTCACATGCTTTAGTAAAATGTACCAAAATTTGCATTTTGTGTGCTCAGGCTGCAGGGTTTTCATTTGTGATGTGAAATTCTGTGCTGGGGGTTCCTGACCTGAGGCTCCTACTCGTTCTGGCATACAGACTGGAACATCATTGTTTTTCAATGTATATATTGGTCATATATGTGGCTCCCATCCACCACCCAGTGCCTTCAGAGGTAGGACAGCAAGTTTGTTAAGGGAATTGAACATCTTTGCTATGAGGAAAGGCTGAGAGAATTGAGGTTGCTCAGCCTGGAAAAGAGAAGGCTTCAGTGTGGCATAATTGCAGCCTTTCAGTATCTGAAGGGAGTCTAAAGCAAGATGGAGAGAGACTATTTACAAGGTGAGAGAGCAAGGAGAAATGGCTTCAAACTGAAAGAGTAGGTTTAGATTAGAGATTAGGAAAAAATCCTTGGCTGAGAGGGTGGCCAGGCCCTGGCACAGGTTGCCCAGAGTTGCTGTGGATGTCCCATCCCTGGAAGTGTCCAAGGCCAGCTTGGACAGGGCTTGGAGCAACCTGGGCAAGTGGGAGGTGTCCCTGCCCATGGCAGGGGGTGGCACCGGAGGAGTTTAAAATTCCCTTTCCACCCAAACCATTCAGCAGTTCCATTTTGTGTAAAGCCACAGCTTTCAGTATCTTGACCCACCAAATTACTTCAGAGCTGTGTGAGAGCTGGATGTGGAGTCCTATCTTTCCTACACATGCCTGCTTGTTCACCCCTGCCCTTGGAGGTCAGTTCTTATCTCTTGTGCACCCACTTGTGCAGATACTCAGCACCTCAGCAGGGATCACAACTTGTGTGTGGATCTTGTATCACACTTGCCACAAAACCCAAGGAGGAGTCAAAGCAGGTAAAAGCCAAACAATCCAAAATGAGCATCGTGAAATCTTTACAAAAGTTTGCACTTTGACTTCAAGGGACCGAAGTTGCAATTCTTCCCAATGAAAATATTCAACGGCGTCAAAAATTTTTCCCCAAAATAAAACATTTATGTTTGGGAAAACATTTTAGAATCTCAGAATCATTAAGCTTGGAAAAGACCTTTAAGATCATCAAGTCCAACCATCAACCAGCACCACCCCCCTTAAAAAAACTGTTTAATCTGAAAAATAATTTCAGCAATCTCTGATATGGTACAAACGTCACTCTGCAGTAACCTGTAGTATCCTGGATACACTGGGAGCTAAGAATTCTCATTATTTCTTCCCTGAGAATGCTGTTTGTTGAAAAATAAACAGCAATCTGTTATACTGGGGCAGACAACAGGGACAATCTTTGTCCAGCCCTGCAGCAGGGGTGGGTTTGAATCCTGAAAGATTGGTGTCTTGGTAGGTTTTATCTGTTTCACAGCCTTGCTCTTTAGTGTGAATAAACAAAGCCACCAGTGATGTGAGAATCAAACAGAAAAGCCTCTGGTGATGTGGGAATGTGGCTTGGGAAAAGTGGAACCCAGGACCAAAATTTGTATCATTGCATCTGAGTTTTGGAGGGGACTTGAGCTGTTATAACTGACTGACTTCTTCCATGGCATATGGAGGGTGGGAAAAAGTAAGTTACAGGCATTGTCTGGTGAAATTATTGCTTCTCTTAGGCAAAAGAAATTAATCCTAATTTACTGAATTCCACAGCAATTCTCTTTCTGAAACAGCCACGTTTGTGATGGGCACAATTTGAGCTGTTAGTAGAAACTGAAATTATGTCCAAAGGCTCGGGGCCATAACTGTGAAGCTAAAACTGAAAACATGAATTACTTGGCTTAAACTACTACCCTTTAGCAGGGAACAGTAATGGAGTTGCATTTGCTGTGGGGTAGCCAAGTTCCACTCAGGTAGCTCCTGGAGCAAAGGGGTTTGTGGTAGGAATAGTCAGGAGTGGGGAATAAATCCTGTCCTCAAGTGAACTAAAAAGCGCCATCCAAAATCAATCTCCAGTGTCATTTTTAACTTGAGGAAGCAGGACCAAGGACACACTGCAGATACTTCAAACAGGGCAATTTCAAATGTAAATTGTTTTAGTTGCAGTTCTTCGAGGCTGCTGAACTGTATCATGAATTGAGTCCAACCCTGAACAAATGCTGGGAAAGAATAATATGAATATTTCTGAACATGAAGAAGTGTCATTATTCTCTTAAACAGTAGCAAACAAAAGTATAATTACTGTGACAATACATTTCTCTTCTGAAATTATTTTTTTGTAGTGGTGAAAAGTGCCAATCATCTGCTAAACTAGTCAAGACTTTTTCATAGAATCTGGTCATATTTATGGCTATGGAGGGACTATTTGACTTGATGATTGAATAAATAGCACCAACAAACTTGCTGTCATTGTAGTCCTGATCAAAACCTCAGCATTTCCAAGAAGGGAGGCAGATGGACTCCATCCATTTGCATCAGTGGTGGAAATGTATCAGAGTCAGAAGTTCAGTGGATAGAGAAATAATTCACTTCTTTTTCTGACCAACAATAAAGTCATTCAGATGAAGTGGAGACAAGTCATATCTGATATCATATTTTTATATCCTTTTTGATTGTTATAATTTATTTTTTTACAGCTTGGTATTGCTCAGAGAAATACGATGCATTCTTCTGAAATTAAATTTGAATCTGTATCAAGGCAACTTAATCCCGCTCGGAGCTGGTGGATAAAGGAGCAAACACAACCCTCCATAATTCCCTTGCTCATAGTTGGCTTTTTCTCATGCACAACAATTTAAAACAAAATCACTTTCTCTAACGAGAGACTATAAATTACTTCTTTAATGAGATATTTGAAGAGTTAAATTCCCATGTTTCTCTTATCTGTAAGTCTGGATACCTCAAGGGATGGGGAAAGATCTATCATGCTGAGTTTCTGTGTTAAAATATCACTCAGTATTAAGATGATTATTACAATATCATGAAGTCCCAGATGGGAATCTGGCCTTTGGTATGCTGAGTATTGTTTTCATCTAATGTTGAGAGTCTTAAAATGCTTAGAATTGAAACAAAAATTGGGAGGGGAACTTGGAACTGCCCAAACCCAGAGAGCAATGTGGTGACATAGTTTCTCACAGTTCCTCCTACGCTGTTCCTGCAAGTGCACTGCTTTGTGTTTCAGGAATTTATATTTCATATAGATATTGACATCTGCATTTTCTCTTGGAAAAAAGGCAAAACCAACAACAACAAACTACTTGGAAAGGATCACTTATTTCCTTACATAACTAGCAGGTTGTAATGTGGTATAAAGAAGGAAGGATCAAACCCCCAAAAGTCATAGAATCATGGAATGGTTTGGGTTGGAAGGAACCTTAAAATTCATCCAGTCAGTGCCACCCCCTGCCATGGGCAGGGACACTTTCCACTATCCCAGGTTGCTCCAAGCCCTGTCCAACCTGGCCTTGGACACTTCCAGGGATGGGGCAGCCACAGCTTCTCTGGGCACCTGTGCCAGGGCCTGCCCACCCTCACAGGGAAGGATTTCTTCCCAATATCCACTATTTATGCACAACTGTGTGTTTTTATATACATTTGTATACAAAATACGTAGCACTCAATGTACTGATTGTGCAGATGCTGTGCTGGCTTTGCCCAGGGTATCCTTTGCTGTTGCTCTTCCATCCCAAGTAATGCAATAATGGTTTGAGCTGTCAGGACTGGGCTCTTCTCCTTAGGAAAGGCAGTTTGTTTCATTTATTCCCTGTCAACTGTCCAGTTACTGCTCTAACAGCACTACAGTTTAATGTATTAACATATTTATAAACCAGTGTGTGTTCTGCTCACCCTTTCTGCTTGGAGTCAAATTTAAAACCAGTCCCTTGCCTCTAAGACCAGCCCAAGGCAGAGCTGTCTCAGCAGACAATCTGTGTGTGTCTTCTTTCAGCAGATGTGTTCTTTGAGAGGTGGACTTTCATTTATTGTGTATTTATACAGCACTCAGCACCGTGAAAATCCTGATCAGCTTGATTTCTAGGACTGAGGTGAAAGAAATGTTATGCAATAACAATCATTGTCCCTCGTTGCCTTTCAGACACTTCAGAATTTAAGCAGACTACATTCTTAAAAGAGGGCTAATTAAATAGAGTTGTTCTGCACAGAGAACCAGTGTTTCTCAAATGCTTTCAAAACTGTAAAACAATCTGTGAGTAGCCAACAAAAAATATGTTCACAATGGCCAAATCAAACAGTGATTCAGAATTTGAATTAAAGGTCATAAAAACCCTGTATGCATTAATCACAGAGCTCTGGTATGAATATTAATAGCAGCTGAGAGCTGTGAAATAACTGGTTTAGCTTAATTTGAGGCAGTAATTAAACATTTATTAGAACTTAACTCTATAAATACTTTGTAGATAAAAAGCTGTAATAAGGGCTAAGCTGGATCAAAGTGTGGGCTATTAGTGCCAGTCCTTTTGAGTTAGATGTATCACCAGGAGGACTCAGATTGATATGAAATTATAATTTAGGAAACCATATTTGCAATATCTCAAAGAACTCCATGTCTTGCAGTCAGGCCTTGCAATGCCAAACTTTCAGATATCTGGGAAAAGGTTAAATTTTCCAACTACTGCTGCAGTTACCTAAATGATTGCTGCACTCAGGTTATATCAGGACATTTTCTTTCCATTCTAACCTGGCTCTCAAGAAATTATTTGTGGACAAGGTCTGGTGCAGGAGATAAATGATGGCTGCTCAGAATGGATGGCTTAGTGGCTAATTTGCTCCTCACCTTTAAATCCATGAAAAACCTAAAAGAAATGCCAAAAAATGTGAGTCAAACATTGCCCAGTGTTGTTTAGGTTTATGAACCCACTGAAAACAGAATTTTAACTGGTTTTGCAGACACTGAACATTTCTCAATCTGCAGAAAAATAGGCTTAAACTCTTCTATAGAAACACTAAAGTGCCAAGTATAAATCATCATCTCCTTCAACTTTTTTTTCATTGTTCTGATAAATAATTTTGCTCGATTTTAAACTTTAATGTTAATATATCAGGAACAGGGACAGCAGCTTGTTAGATAAGCTTGGGGAATGGATGGAAATGACCTGTGAAATTAAAGAAAATTAAAGGCTGGGATTTTAAGTGAAGGAAACACCTCTAGGGGCTGGAAGTCCTGCAGGCAGCAAAGGACCTTCTCTAGCAACTGAACTCATTGAGGGAATGGTCAGATGAAATGATCTAATATTCCTTTTTATTCGGAATTCCTGTTCCATTTACTGACACATTTGAGGGTTCTTTTAGCAGGGTTTCCTAATGAGCTGTGAGAATGCAAAGGGTGCAAGTGATTCTTGGTTGACCTCGTTGGCCTGAATTCACGTTCTGTGGAGGTCAGGCCTCTGCTTCATCTCAGGAACTGCTCAATAACAGGTTTAATAATTCACTGCTGTGAAAAGATGATTTAGTGTTTCAGATAAAAACACCTTGTCCTTAAAATGCACTGGATCCCTCTTCTTTTTGGATAGTATGTGATTCCAGGGCTCAAAGGCTTGCTTTAGGAAGCAAGGGATTTTGACATGAGGGATTGCATACCCAGAAGTCCTTATGCATCTTGAAAATCTCAGCTTAAACATCTGCTGGCATATAGATGTAGCCAGGAGAAAATGTGTTTTGTTTTGCAGAGCTTGCACATGAGCCTGAACCATGGCCAGTGGAGAGCTTGGACAGGAGATGTTTGCAGCATGAGCTGTGGATGGGATGAGGGGAGCAGGAGTTGCTGAGCAGCAAAACAATTTTCCTTCATGGTTTGATGCTCTAAGAACAGAGAGTGCATGGTAGGAATTACCTTGGACATGTGTAAAATTAAAATTCAACTTCTACTATGCAGAATGGTCTTTACAAATGTCTAAGACTTTGTACCAACTGAGTTCCAGAAGGCATAAACTGTGCAATATCCAGGGGATATGGTAAACTTGATCTATTTTGCTGTACCTGAAGAGCTGCTGCACTTGATCTTTGTGGCCACAACATTTTGATGGCAAAATACTAAACATATTCCATGGGGGTCCTTCCAGATAAAATGGAAATCTATTCTTTACATTAGATTTTTATGTATCCCCACTGACATGACAGTAGAGGAGAAGTGGATCCTCAGGAGATGCAAATTGGTGAATGCCCATTTCTTTCTGCCAAGAATCTGCCCAGGATGTCTTCAGTTGTGTTGTTCAAGCTGTAATCAGACAGGAGCTTCCAAGGTTTCTTTGTCAAGCACTTGTTTCTTCATTTTAAACCATCTTCTGAATCCAGAAGAGGTTTCCTTTTCTGGTCCTACCTTTAAAATTGTTCATTCTTCTCTCTCCTGGCTGTTCCTGTCCCTTGTGCTGCTCTGTCAAGCTCAGAGCAGGTTCTGTTGTGAGAAAGCCTCAACATCCTTGTCAGGGGACAGACCATCTGGCAACATCCTACAGCAAGGCTGGTTGTCATCCTCCCAAGGCAGAAATAGGAGAAATCAGAATCACAGAATTATTTAGGCTGGAAAAGACCTCCAAGAACTTGGAGTCCAACCTTTGAGGGATCACCACTTTGCCAACCAGACCACGGCATGACAGCACCAAGCCTGACAGAGCTCAGGAGGTGTTTGGACAATGCCCTCAGTCACATGGTGGGATTATTGGGGGGTTCTGTGCAGGGCCAGGAGTGGGACTTTGATGATTCTTGTGGGTCCCTTCCAGCTTGGGACATTCTGTGGTTCTGCAACCTCACTGAGTGCCACGTCAAGTCCTTCCTTGGACACCTCCAGGGGTGGGAACACCAAACTTCCCTGGGCAGCCCCTTTCAATGCCTGACCACACTTCCCTCCTGATGCCCAACCTGGACCTCCCCTGGCCCAGCCTTAGGCCATTCCCTCTCCTCCTGTCCGTGTTCCCTGGAGCAGAGCCCGACCCTCACCTGAATCCATCAGGGAGTTGCAGAGAGCCAGAAGGTCCCCCATGAGCCTCCTTTTCTCCAGGCTGAGACCCCCATCTGCTCCTCACAGCACTGACTGACTCTCCAGAGCATTGTCCAGGGCAGTGCGGGCTGGCTGGAGCTTCCCAAGTGTCTGGTGCAGCTCTCCAGACCTGCAGGTGAGCCTAAAACCCATTAGAGAGTGTTTTATTGATAGGCCACTCATTTACACTGTTTTAATAACTTAATGCAAATAAAAGCCAGCGAGAACTGAAAGGTCATGTAGGCTGCACAACTGAGCTTATGAAGAGCTTTCCCTCTGCCTAAAGAGGCATTGCTGGCTTGGAAAATTTTCAGTAAAAATATTAATATCTTCATGGGCAGGAATAATTTGGATTTTTCCAAATTTCTCATGAGAAGGGCTCTGTTTTTTATAGATATTCTTTTATCCAACAACAAAGAATTCTAAATTATATAATAGCTGAAATTAAGCTAAATATAGAGAAAGAGACATCAAGTACAAGTGATCTAAAGCAAAACAGGATATCTTTAAACTTTAAAAAGAAAGCATTCCACTTTGCCCAAACTGTTTTTTCTCCCTTTTCCTCATTAGCTTTTTGCTCCATAGAAACTCTGTGCAATTTCAACTTTTTTGGTCAGATTTGGGCATGGTGGGGAGAAGAAATCCTGGAAACCTTTTCTGCCCAGAGCTAACAGCAAGAGAGAAATCACTCTGGGTTACAGAGAGGAGGCAGATAGGACATGCCCACTGCTAAAACCATCCATAAAGTCTACTTTTATATTGATACAAAGAGAATTAACTTCCCTCTTGTCCCTGATGCTGGTTCATATCTGTATTTCCATGACTGCTCTTTTATTTGCATTTTAACCAGATGAAGTACCATTACAATCAGTTCTTAATGTTTCCTGTGGAATTCCCTTCATTTTGTGGTCAGGGAAGGTTTGCTCTGCTGAAAAGTTTTGGAGGAAAGGGGAGGCAGCAAAGCAGGGAGCTCGTTAGCAAAGCTGGTCTATGCTTTGGATTGATTTTGTTTTCTCTAATGGCTTGATCATAACAGTTGCACTCTAATTTTTGCACAGGGTTGTGCACATTTCAGGCAATGTAAATATATACATTGGCATGCTTATTAGCTCTGCTGTTTAAGTTGGGGATATTTGATAGTGTATAATAAAACCAAGTGGTCCTGTATACCATTTGTCATGCTGAGCTTGGACTCATCTCTTTGTACTCCCACTCCACCCTTTCCAACTTCATTATATTCCAAATGCTCCTCCTCGCTTGGAGCAAAATCAATTCTCGCTCTGCATTGGGTGGAAGGGGAGAGAAATGTGTGCCGGGATTGTTCTCAATGCACAGAGCTGCGTGCAGACTTAATCCTTGCTCAAACGCTGAGCGTGAGGCGTCCCCAGGGGGGAGCTCTGGAAGACAGCTGAGGTCACGGTCACAGCCCCAGCCCCCGTGTGTCCAACTGCAGAAAGGAGGAGAAATATGAGAGGGCCCTTTGCACTTATCAGGAGAGAATACTACTGTGAATGCTGCTTGCCTGAGCCTCTACACACTACAGAAAATCCCTGCAGCTCTGAGAAGGGATTTTTTTTCTGTTTAATCATTCCTTCCTTTTGAGTGCCAGTGTCTCCCCATTGGCCCCTCTGTATTTCCCTTGCTGAGGGCCTTGCCTGTGCCACTGGCTGTTGCAGTGGTGGTAGAGGGTGTATTTTTCTGAGGAGGAAAGTCACTTGGTGGGATTTAGGGCCTGGAATTTTATTGCACCATTTCTCTGCATGGCATTGGAACAGGCTGCTCAGGGCAGCTGTCCCAGAAGTGTTCCAAGAGCTGTGGATGTGGCCCCTGGGGACACACTTTGGTGCTGATTACAGCAGTGTTGGGTTCGTCCTTGGACTTGATGATCTTGGAGGTCTTTTCCAGCCTAAGTGAGCCTATGGTTTGTGCCCCCAGGATCTCATAGAGGTTAAACAGTGTGGCTTTCTGATTGCACTGGAAGTCAGGTGCTGATTAACCTGTAGAACCTGCCTAGGTGAGGTGCCGGTGGTGAAGCAGAGATAGGAGAAGCCTCAGTATAAATACTGAAGGCTTTGGTTCCCAGACTGTGTCCTGTCTGGCAGCAGTACATGATGCACAGGAAAAAATATGCCCAAAGACCACCTCCTGCTGTTGTATTCCCATTGGGGGGTGGTTATTGGGGTGTTCATTGTTCTCAGGGGTGTCCTTGGCCCTCACCTCCTTCTCTCTCCCCCCGAAGAACAATGGCTCAGGCAAAGCCTCAGAGTTTTCCTCTGAAGCTCTTGAAATTACCTCATATTGCCAAAAGAAAGGATTTGCTGACAGTCAGAATCCTATTGGCAAACCTTGGTGGATTTATGATCTTGGGTGGAAACCAATTTGAACTATAATTTTACATGAATCTGATCCCCCTCCTGAGCCAGGCAAAACTTCATGATTTTGGCTGATTTTTCACACTCAGCTTTTGAGCATTTCTGCTCTCATTTGAGCTGAAGATGCAACTCCAGGCCCGTGATCCTGGGCAAACATTGTCATATTGTGACATTTGGTATAACATTGGATGGGTGTTTAATGGACAATTCGTTACAATGCCTTTTGCCACACAGATTTAAAAAGAGGAGAAAGTGCTGTGTCTTTCCTCATTTTTTTTCATCCTTCCTCCTGCTGTAAATAGATATAAAAACTTCTGGCTGTAAAACTTTAAGCCTGTGCAAATAGATATAACTTTGTTCCCTATTTCTTGATGTCTTTATCTATTGGTTGGATGTCTTGAGGTCTCCTGCTTGGTTGTCTTTTCTCCAGAGTCACACATATGCTCCACAATATAAACTGAGTAACATGTTTAAAGCATCTGCCACAACCTCATGTTGTTGTGACAATTGTTATAATCGTTAAAAGCTTTGCAATGTTACCTCCCCTACTCCTCTCAACTCCTTCCATCATTTGGAGTTTTCTGGGTTCAGTTTCTGCAGTTTCAAGGGTTTCAAGAGGATGGGCCAGGCTTTGCTCGGGGTACCCAGGAATGGGACAAGAGGAATGGGCACAAACTTATGCACAGAAAGTTTCACCTGAACATAAGGAACTTCTTTGCTGTTCAGTGACTGAGCACTGAACAGAGACCAGAGAGGATATGAAGTCTCCTCACTGGGGATATTCCAGAAATGTGTGGACACAGTTCTCTGGGATGACCCTGCCCGAGCAGGGAGGTGGGACCAGATGCCCCACTGTGGTGCCTTCCAAGCTCACCCATTATGTGATTGTGCTGCTCCAGATGCTTGGTGTGAACATGGAAAATTCCATGGGGGCTGCCCACATGCAGGCAGAGGAGTTCAGTGGAGGCAGTCAAGTTGCCTGCAGATTTTCTGCATGCTGCAGCCACTGTTTGTAAACAGGAACACACAGAATAGGCTGAGAAATCAGCTCCAAAACAACAGGCATTGTTTGTGTGCTGAGTAACTCTAGTTCTCTATTAGGTATCTGGAAAAAACACATGTTGTGTCCAGATGAATGTAAAACCAGATTCTCCCCTGCCAAAAACTCCAACTGATACCTTGGGAAGTTCTGGAAACTTTAGTTGACTTTTTTCCTTATATTTGATTAAACTAATGAGAAATATTATAAAAACTAATGAAATACCAAGTGATTGCTGGCTGGGTGCAACTCTCACTGTTGTGTCAGGAGTGTGTTCACACACTGCTCAGCGCTGAGCCCTGTGAGATGCACCACAGGATTTTTATTGGACAAAGATGGGTTTAGGTTTGATGTGCCATGAGATCTTCCACATCCCATCAGGGTGTGTGATGAGGATACATAAAGGGCAACGTACAGCATGTCCCCTTAGCAGCAGTTGACACTTGTGGTCTGATTTGATAAGGTGACAAGAAGCAAAAACAAGTAGTGGTGTCTGTTGGTGTAATGGGAGCCCACTGGTACCTTATGGGGTGTTTTTCATATCTATACATGCACTGATAGAAATTAGGCCTTAGTGCACCTGGCTGTGTCTAGAAGATGTGAAGATGACCTGTGGCAACAATACAGACTCCTACAAGCCACTCAACTTTCATCTCTCTCTTTCCTGTAGTATTTTAGGACACCTCTCAGAATTTCCTCCCTACCCATAGCACCTGTGGGCATTCAGACTTTGTCCCCACTTTGCTGAATACCACAGTTGTTTTCTGCCCGAGCTGCACCTACAGCACCTCCTTCCTCAGCTGCCTTGGTGACTTCAGAGCCACCCAAGGTCAGTGACCAAAGCAAGGACTGCAGCAGCATTGTTTTTCATCTGAGGAAAGCACTTCAGTTGCTAAATGGATTTGAGTTGAGTTTGTTTTTTATCATCCTGAAATAAGCACTGCTCAAACAATTGTAATTCTTCTGATGTCTTTCTGGAAAACATTTGGCTTGTTTGGCAGTGCAGTGTTGTGTAAATAAATATGTACCAAGCATCAAAGTCAAGGAGGGGAGGGCAAGTTCTCAGATAATTATGTAAATAAATCCACATAGCACGCTCTGATATTGGCTGCCACGTGCATTTATATTAATCAGTATGGACATTACTGACAAGTGAATCTATTCTGCTTCACTCTCCTGAAGGTTTCCAAATTAATGCTTCATTTTGCTCTATGTTTTGCTGTAAGGGATGCAGCAGGAATCCAAGGCTGGCTTACCTCAGCGTCCCCTTCAGGTGTCTCTGGGAGGCTGAGACCAATCAAACTCTGCATAAATAAGAGCGCTCGGCATGAGAGTTTACAAGCTTGATCCAGCACTTAAAAAACCCACATTGGGAAAAAGTAAATACTCTCATTTGCTGGAATGGCCTTTATTTGTCGATCTCATCTTGACCTCTTTGGGGAGGCTAAAGGACGTTCAGTGACTATAAAGTGCACAGACTTTGGTCTATAGCCCCAGATGCACTTTCTCGATGCTCCATTGACAGCAGCTGTAATTCAGCCAACTTGAGTGGCTCTCCATTTCTCTTTATCCAAATAACTCGTTTGTTTGTCCAGGGTTTGGCATCGGTGCTTAATCACAGAATAAGTGAGAAAAAGCAGTTGCTCTTGCTGCTTCTGTGATCTTTTCCCTCTGAAATATTAAGCCATCAAAGTATATTTCAAGAAGATGGTAAACCTTTCAGTTTGGTGGTGCACAGGCTGCCTAAACTGTGACACTGGATTGTCACAGACGATTCCACCAAACCTGGGGCTGATCACTCCTGGCCATTAGGAAAACAAGGATGTGAGCAATGTGGCAGGAGGTGAAGATGATAAGGAATAAGGTGTGAGGATGCTCTTTTACAAAGCATGGAAATGATGACAACAGCAGTTGGAGGTGATGTTTTACATTTGTGAAGTTTGAATGGTGTGGCAATAACTTGTTAAAGCCATAAAGGTCAGAGCAAGGAGTAGGAGGTGGAGGAGGAAAGTATTGTTACTACATTGTCATTCAGAGCCCTGGAAAACAGGAACTTCTCTCCTGTTTGGGGTATAAAATCACAGTAAATGAGAGCGAGCTGAGCTGAATATCTCACTGATTTTTAGTTAGAGACGTTGCTCTCTTGGAGAGGCAAATTGCTGCAGCACCAGTGAGGTGAATGTCTGGGCCACTGCAGGGACAGGCAATGTGGGGCTGAAGGGGCAGCTTTGGGACCCCACAGGTCTCTACTTGTTTGCTGGAATTTACCCAGCTTCTCTTTTCTTCTTTATGGCAGGTTCCAGGTAACACATGGGATGGCTGGTTACCTTACAGCTACTGAGATTATTTGCATTAGAGTGGAGTAGGTGTAATAGGTCTTCAAACAGTAGTGTTTGAAGACCCTCACGTTTCAGTTTTTAATTGATGCTGAATAGTTTGAGAAAGGCCATGTGTTATTTTCAATCCTTGTTTGAGAACAGACAGCTTCCATCCATTCATGCTCTTGGCTGTTTTCTCTGCTGGGGATGGGGGTCTGTGTTTTCACTGTGCCTTGGAGGTGAGGAAATTTCCTTCCAGTATTTGAAGGGGCTTACAGAGAAGCTGGAGAGCAACTCTGCATCAGAGTCTGTAGTGAGAGGACAAGGAGTAATGGATTCAAACTGAAAGAGAAGAAATTTAGGTTAGATACTTGGTAGAAATTCTTCCCTGTGAGGGTGAGCAGGCCCTGGCACAGGTTGCCCAGAGAAACTGTGGCTGCCCCATCCCTGGAAGTGTCCAAGGCCAGGCTGGATGGGGCTTGGAGCAACCTGGGATAGGGGAAAGTGTCCCTGCCCTTGGCAGGAGGGGGAACTGGTTGAACTTTAACATCTCTTTCAACCCAAACCATTGTGGGATACTCTGATTTAAATATGCACTGTGTGCATTGTTAACATTCATTGCACCTCCATTTGTTCAGATGCTCGGCAGGAGTAATGCTGGTAAATTGATTAATTACATCAATTACTTCAGGTTTTTTTTCCCCTCTCTGTACTTCCAGTTTGTTTCAAATACCAGTGTTCAAATCACAGAGCCTGAGCTTGAGGCAGGAATTATTTCTTCTCTGGGAGGTGTCTCCTCTGGCCCAAACAGGACACACTGTCAGTTTGAAGCTGCTCTGCGTGTGCTGCTTTACAAATGGCTTTGGAAAATCCTGCACCTTTATAGGACCATATATTGGTGAGCTGAAGTGCTCAGGTATTCCCAGAATCCCCTTTTACTGCTCTTTCACTCCTCCTCCTCGCTGTATTTTACTAAGCATGTATTATATGTAAATCAATATGTTTATTGATTACATGCCATTTATGAAGGTGGTAAAGGCAAAATGGGTGTATTTACATGGTGAAGAATCACAGCAAAACCTAAATAAGGAGCTTTCAGGAGAGCAAGGTAACTGGGATACATTGTAAGAATTGGGAGAAAATACCTTCTGAGAGGGGAAGTGAAGGGAAAAGTGAGTTCAGGAAAGCTGGCAGAGCTTTAGGGAGCCTTGAGGCCACAAGTTCAAGTGATCCCATTCAGAAAGTACAGTAGGGGACTAAATGGGTTTAATCATGAGCTCATCTCTGACCTCAAATGCAAGAAAGAAATATGCAATAAGAGGAAACTAGGTCAGGCTCCCAGAATGAGAACAGAAGTGTAGCAGGAGCAGAGACAGAATCAGAAAGGCCAAAGAACTAAATAAAGATACAACATTTAAGAGCCATGGGCAGTAAGTTGATATGGTTGTATATCTCCATTGCAGGAGGCTGCTCTGCTGTACAGCAGGGACAGGAGCCCATCAACACATCAGCATCAAGGATAATTGTTTAATGTCTTTTTTCATATGAAGTTCAATGCTAATTAGATGATTTCTGTAATTAGGACTAGTTATAAAGCAGTAAGGTCCCAAGCTAGATGTGGGAAAATGGGTTAGGGCCAACCTGGGTAATTTAGGTGTTTTCAAATGGGTTGGAAATGTGAATTTAATTTTAGAATACTTTAAAAAAAAGTGAAAAGATGGTATTTCAATGCTGCAAGTGGGGTTAACTTGCAGAGGAGAGAATCAGAAGGCTGTGAAAAGACTAGCACAGTGAGTGTTCCTAAAAAAAGAAGGAAGAGGAGGAGTTGGGGAGCTAGAGAGCCACCAACTTAACATCCCTTTCGGAAAAAGTACATGAACAAGTACTCCAGCAACCTTTTTAAAACACCTATAAGCTGATAAGAAGAACGCCAAAAATCTCATCAAAGCCATCTCACTTCCTTGTGCAGGGCAGAAATAGATTTTGTGGACAGAGAAGCAGCAGCAGATTTATGTGTTGAGATTTCAGTTTGGGCTTTGGCAGCATCTCAGTGACATCATAAGTTACAGAAACATTGTCTTAGTCTGTCTAAGATCTTAATTACTTTCAGGAGGGCTATTGTCTCTTTATTGATTAGAGTGGGGATCTAGAAGGCTTACCCTGGGCTTTGCCTCCTGGACTTTCTACTTAAAGGCTTCAGGAAATGTATAAAGTAAGATGGGCTAAATCTAGCCAGTATTTAGTGCTGTCACTTCAAAGAAGTCCATGGAGTTTCCAGCAGAACTGTGTGCAGGTTTCTTCACATTCAGTCCTGTAGACAATGTGCTGAATTATCCTCAGGAGAGAGGAAGCCCCTCTCTGGGTGTTGTGTGCTTGCCTTGCTGATGTAGGTGAAGGTACCTTGGGGGAATAAATATTTATCTGTTAATATAAGTCATCTGTTCTTTCAAGGTGCCAACAGCTCCACAGGATGCAAGGAACAGGGAATGAAGCCACTGTTGGATTGGGGATCTGGGGTGACACCGAGGTGTGAGATCCTCCATCCAACTTTTCCAAGTGCCCTGACTTGCACTCTTGCTGAATTTAGCCTTGTGATGCCTCTTGTGCCCCAGCAACCCCGAGCAACAGCCTGGTTATTCAGCCTCACAATCAGGCCTAATTGCAAACCAGGCCCAGTGGTCAAAGGACAAGAGTATTACAAATGCCAAATATTTGTGAGAAGCCAGCTTGTCCCAGGGAGGGACAGCTGCTCCTAATTTTCCTGAAAGAATCATATTTGAAAGCTTAAAAATACAATAATTTTTGTGCATAGCAGGACAGCTACTCCCTACCCAGAAGGGTTTAGTATTTGTGTGCCTTGGCCTGGCAGCCGTGAGAGGGGAAGAATATTTGTCTGCTCAAAAGGCAACTTTGAGACATGCTAAATTATTTCAAAATATGCCTTTGAGGCCTTCAGAAGAAAATGGTTGAATTGTGCTAAGTCTTGAGATACTGTGGCAGGTTAGCAGAGTCCAATTTAAGTTTAGTCAGGTCTTTCAGTCCAGAGGGACCTTGGTGCATCTCCCAGCAAAGCTCAGCAAGGTGTGAAGATTGTGAATATTTTGCTGTCTTGGATTGAAGGAGCCATTAAAGAAGGCACAAGTTCCTAAAAAATGAGTCTGCCTTCAGAGAGAAGGGAAGAAGGAAGAGTCCAGCTGGGCTGATTGGACAGCCTGAATCCAGGAGGGTTGGAAAGAGCTGGAGTTTTTTCTGCCACAGCCAGAAGCTCAGGCTCTAGTTGTTGGTTTCACAGTGGGGATATCATTGGGCAGCAGGAGAAGAGGGGATTGTACCCCTCTGTCCCTCAGGTGAGACCCCACCTGCAGAGCTGCTCCAGCCCTGGGGGTCAGCACAGGAAGGACATGGAGTTGCTGGAATGAGTCCAGAAGAGGCACCAAGATGGTCAGAGGGCTGGAGCAGCTCTGCAGGGAGGAAAGGATGGGAGAATTGGGATTGTTCAGCCTGGAGAAGGGAAGGTTTGGGATGACCTCATTGTGGCTTTCAGGACCTGAAAGGAACCTGCAAGAAAGACAGAGGGAGACTATTTACAGGGGCTTGGAGAGACAGAACAAGGGGAAATGGCTTCAGACTGACAGAGAGTGGGTTAGATCAGAGATTAGGAAGAAATTCCACCTGATGAGGGTTGTGAGGTGTTAGAACAGGTTGCCCAGAGAAGCTGTGGCTGCCCCATCCCTGGAAGTGTCCAAGGCCAGGTTGGACAGAGCTTGGAGCAACCTGGGCTAGTGGAAGGTGTCCCTTCCCATGGCAGGGCTTTGGAATGAGATGGTCTTTAAGGTCCCTTCCAACCCAAGCCATTCTGTGATCCTTGCCAATGGAATTAGCCATCACTCCTATGCTAGGAGCCGCTTGTCCATTCGCTGCTCTGGATTTGGGTCACTGAAACCCACCCAGAGCAAACACCTGCTTTGATAAAACACAGACACCCACAGATACCACTTGTGCCCCTGCATCAGGTGTTTCTTTTATAGATGTACCTCTATCTCTGGTCAAAATGACCTAGAATTTAGTTTTAAATGTTGATGTCTTCTCAGTGCTCTCGTTGTTTATAGCCACAAGGTGGCATTGCAGATTAAAGGGAAAACAGCTCTTGTTGTTCAGGGACATAAGAGGGAGGTGGGAGACTTGGAAAAAATTGTACAGCCACACTGAAATTCTTTCTAGGTCCTGGAGATGCAAGGCAGACTTTTCCTCTCAACTCGCAGGCCTCCAGTTTCGATGGCAGTGAGCAAGAGGTTTGCTGTGTTGGGATTGTGAAGTGTTTCACCTGATTGAGCCTCTGCAAACACACTGGAGCTGTTCAGGGCTGCTGCCTTTGGGCTATGATGGAGTTTCTGAGCTGGGAGAAAGGTGATGGTACCACCCTGCAGGCTCTCTTGTTTCAATTTGTGTGTTCAGATCCTGAAGAAAGCTCATTTCTTTCTTTCTTCCTTTCCACAGTCACGTTTCCCTTGCTTTCTGTGCTTAAAATTGGGGCTGTCTGGAAAGCAAGTGAAGAGAGTGAAGTTAAACCCTCAAAAAAAAAAAAAAGGTTTGAAGCAAAACAAAGCTCAAAGGGCTATTTATTTGTTTGCTTATGAAGAGAAAGGCAACTTGAGCTCACTGTAGCTGGACCCTGTGTGTACTTTCCAGGCCTTACTGTGATCCAGGGCTCAGCCTTTTATGTTCAGGGTGACAAGACCTGGAGCAGGATGTTCCAAAGGTGTTTGCTCATTTGAGTCCAGATGAAGTAACAAGGCATTTAGGGGATCTGAGTGAATCCTTAGCAAGCCTGTTTTGCACAGAAATTACACCAAGTTTCTCATTGTGGAAATACTGAATGCTCCAGATCAGAATGAGTTTCACTGTTTTATTTCCTTGTATTTTTTTTTTTATTCTAAGTTCCTGGCCCAGGGAAAAGACTTGATTTTTCTTGTGTCCCCAGTATGTTGCTGTAATATAAATGCTGTGTTGCTGATAGCTCCTTTCTGGTCCCAACTGTTCTTATCACTGCTGGTTGCCTTTGTCTGTATATACTTTCCATGTAAACCAGGAAAAGTAGCTCTGCTGAAAGATGGATCTTCCCAGCAGTGGAAAAAAGTGCTAAATGGAGTGGGGGAGCCTCCAGCCAGCCAAGGAAAATCTTACCTGTTTTGGAAAGAAAGTGAAAATAGTTTTATTTTTACCTCTGCTTTGAGAAGGAGTGAAAGGCAGATGAAATAAAGAAACTTGCTCAAAACCCACTCAAAGTGTTTGTCAGGAATTTTTCAGATAAATGGAAGATAATTGGTAGTGTTTCACCAGTCAAGAGAAATCCCCTTGTCCTAACTCTTTCCTGAGAAGGGAGAAAGCAGTGAAAATGTTTCATCAACATTCACATGCACACGACAGCAGAGAAAAACATGGTGAAGTTTTGCTTGGACAGTTTTCACCTGGCTGAGAAAGCCAGGGCACATAAATACCTATAGATCCACAGATCCAGATAGGCACATGTATAGGCACAGGAGTTTTTTCATATATTGGGCATGTTTGATTCCTTTTGTGGCCACCTTATTTCAGGAAAATATTCCCAGTGTCTTCAACCATTTTTGCTTTGCCAGTTGTCCATAATTTTACCCCAGTTTTCTCTGCCTTGAGGTTACTGCACAGGTTGGGAGGCTCTTGCACACACCAGCTGTCACCAGGCTGGGAAACTGGTTTCCTCCTTGGGCCCAAAGACTGAGATGAGATGGCCACAAAAGTGTGCAAAAATGTTGTTGCTTTAGATAGCATGGGAAATGCTGTTGGCCTGTCCCTTGTTCTATGGCAGATTTCACTGCTAATTCTGCCCCAAATATTCCTCTTTTCTCGATGGGGGTGAAGCTGCTGAGCAGTTCAGACAGGACTTTATTCCTGCCTGAGCAGACACTGTCTCTCACTCTGTGCAAAGCGTGGTCAGACTTGGGCTGGGAGGCCTGGTGGAATATAAACATCAAGTGTTTATTAAATATCGTGAATATTCTGCCCCAACATGTAAATAAGCAGTTGGCATTTGTATTTACAGGGTGACTGACCATGGTGGAGATATGTAAGGCTAATGACAACAGCCAATCCTGTTATAGGATAATTAAAAAAGGTGTATATGCTCCATGGACTTCTGGGTGGAAGCCACCTGCTAAATGCTGGGGGTTAGGATGAGGTGAGCAAGAAACCTGCCCTCGCCAAGGTTATTCCAGAAGTGCCTACTGCAGAGTTTCACATCCACCCCTGGAGCAGCTGCTGCTGGCTCACCTCATCTGTCAGGCAGGGAGCTGAAGGAGATGTATTGCTGGACCGACCCCAAGAGTGAATCCGATGTTCTTGGCACTTTTTTTCAGGCTCTCGACCTGAAGGGAGAAGTTGAATCTTTTGGAAAAAAAAAAAAAAAAGAAAAGTTATACATAAAAAATTCTGCGCAGTGCACATTTCCGGATGAATGTTCAGGCCAGCATGACTTAATGCTGAAATCAAAGCTTTGGGGATTCATGGACATTTCCAAGGCTGCTGTGATAGCACAACCCCTGTGTATAACCTCATGCTTAACACAGGGCTTTTATTCACCTTGAAATTCTCTTTTGTTCTTCAATCAGCTCTATTCTGGAAGGAGGAGGGGGGAAGGAGTAGTAAGATTTAGCAGGATCTCTGGAGATGAGCAGATGCAAGTGCAGCTCTCCTGGAACAGAGACTTTGTTTGTGTTTAAGAGGAGACGGTCAAAGAAAATTTGGGACAGTATGAATGTTTCCTGGGGAAAAGATGCTGTTTAGAGTTCCATCTGTGTGTAACTCACGTAATGTGCGTCACAGTAGAAAAACAAAATCTGCTGCGTCCTGGAGAGCACTGTGTTGGTAGTTGTAGTGCAGTAATGATGGGACCTCTCTGGTTTATCTTGCTGCTGCCTGGGAAGCACCTTGGGGCAGTCTCAGTCTTGCTGAATTCCCATGGACTGCCCTATTAATGGGAAAGATTTCCTTCTGCTCCGGAGCCTTGCTGAACAACACATGGTCTGGCTTGGTGTCACAGAGGTTCTGCTACAGAGTGAGGTCACAAACCAGGTTTCTTTTTTCTTTGTTTTCCTTCTATTTCCAAAACGGAACTTTGCTCTTTTCCCCCACTCCCCAACTCAATAAACTGTACAGTGGCTGTGAGGACATTCACACAACATGTGAGTGCTTGAATTCAGGTGCTTTCTGCAAAAACAGCACATCTTTGATCTGCAAAAATTTGAGTACTGTAACTACTCAGGTACTGCTGCTTAATATGAATAAGGAGGCAGGAAGAAACATCCCTCTGCTTCTGCAGAACCAACTGCACCTCAGAAAAATAGCTTTGTTTTTGATAAACCTGTATTTTCTTTACAATATTTCTAGTGAATGTTGCAGAGTTCAGATGTTAAGACCTTCCTCTGGAATGGCATTGAGTTTGAAAGATTTGTGTTGGGCTTCAAATCTATAACCTGCTGATGTGCTACAAAGACCTGAGATGGCTGTCAATCCCTCAGCACATTTTCAAAGCACAGTGGCTTTAGTCATCATTAAGTTACATGAATCAGACCATTCTTCTTTGGACAGTCCTTCCGCAGATGAGGTTTGTTTAAATTTCTCTCTGTGCATCTGCTGGTCATGTTTTCATATGGGAACAACTTTTCTGTTTTTTTCATGTGCATCAGGAAAGAGTGAGGGAGGAAAGAGCAACACATTGACCTCAGGAGCACTCAGGGAATTTTCTAGAGCCTTGGGCTGCCTGCATGGAGGGGTTTTGGTTTTCTTGCTCCAGTCTATACTTGTTGCCCTGGTTATCCTGTGTATCCCTCTGATCCACCATCCCTGCCAGGGGATATGGAAACACAGACCAGCCTTCCTTGCACAGCAAAAAGCCCACAGGTATTTGAAGGTGAGGGCTGAGGAGAAGGCAGACAATGGCAAGAAGATTTTATTATTGCTATTTTTGTTCTACCTGCTGTGTAGATGCAGAGGAAGATACTCTCATCAACTGCCAAGTTGGCAATTTCTGTTCTTGATGGATTCACTTCAAGGTTAAAGGCATAGAAAGTGCGTCCTTTGCTTCCTTAGCAGGAAACCAAATGTCTTAAAAAGTCCCTGCTGATCCCACTCAAGAAGAAAGTTTCATTTCCATGGCTTGGAATGAAGCCACCATCAGCCCAAGGGTTGCTGAGCCTCTCTTGGTCTTTGAGGTGTCTCTGCCCACTCTCTTGTCCCTCTTAAATTCATATTTCAGCTGCTGTAATTGAGCTCATGTTCAATCATTTTGGTGACCAGAAGGCATTGCTCATAACTCATCTCTCATCTTTTCTGTGTAAGATTCTGTTGACTAAAAAGGTCATTTATTCCCATCTGTTCTTGTGGAAATCAGGGCAGAAGCAGAGCAGAGTAGACCTGTGTGCACACACAGCTGGCTGTGAGAACAGCTGGCAAAGGGCTTGGGAGGAGCACAGGTGAGAAATGCTCTTTGCTCAGTGACAGTCTCAGTTCAGGAACCTGAGATTGAGTGTTATGGGTAAGAGCTACCCTGAGGTTAATATTTATGTTGTATAGGAAAGCCTTAGGGGGAGAAATCTTCATCTATTTTGGATCAAATCTGTAGAAATTTGAAAATTTTTCATGGAAAACAATTGCTCCCATTTTAAATCCCCCAACCCCCATGCATTTAAATACTGGAATGAAATGAAATCAAGCTGGAAGGCTCCTGACTGGTCCTTAAGAAGCAAACCAGGAGATGACAGCATGAAAATCTTGGGGTGATAGCTGAGCCCAGGACTAAATCGATTCCTCCTGAACTTAGAGATGGTGATCTGAGCTGAAGTGTGGGCTCAGCTGTGGAGGAGCATGAAATATTTTCTTTGATTTTCCTCTTGGTTTTGACCATATAATTTTAGAATTGCAGTTATGAAACACAGGAATTGTTCTTGCACACTTAACTGAAGATTTGCCATTGGTTCAGCATCACTAATTTCTTCTGTATTTTATACTCCACTCCCTTACAGTGCCTTTCTGTGAGGACTTTGGGCTCACTTCCTATTTCCTCCCCTTGCTCCTCTCATTGTTGGATTGCTCATGGCTCATCTGGGACAGCCAGAACCGTGTTATTTGGAGCCTCTGAGCCCAGAAGCAGAATTTTTTGTCAGCTACTCACAACCTCAAACCTTGAAGCCTCCATATGACCCTATTTGTAATCCAGTGATGTGTTCCCAGAACTTCCTAGGCCACAAGACACCCAGATACATCCCTGAGTTGATGATTGCCCAGCCAGTGGCTGTTGTTGGATAACCAAATTCACCCTCACATCTCAATGCCATAGGAATATGGAATTGTTCATACGCATGACTTGCTCTTGTGGTCAGCAAGGCTCTTTCTGGAATGACCAATGCATGAGAAGGTTTTCTCTTCTCTCTCCTCCCTCCCACTGATCTTCCTCACCGTGTCCTTGACTAAATATGTAGCGCTGCACACGAAAGGAAAGAATTCAGGAGTGTGTGAAGTACTTGCAATTAAATGTCACAGAAGCCACATGTGGTTTTGTTGCTCCAAATTCAGCTCGAATAAATGGAAAGGATTACAAAATGAGAGAACAACTTGGATCAACCTGGAGCATTAAACAAAATATGTTTTCCTTCAGTAGCACCCAGGAGTGTGTGATGGATTTTACCAGGTGGAGAAGACAATGTAGAATCCAAGTCAGGGACTCAGGAGAGGTGTCACAGGAATAAGAAGGTTGTTTTATGAGCCTTACTAGTTCTGGTGCTCGAAATAGTTGTTCCTTGCTATGTTTGGCTTGTGCTGCTGCAGAGAAGGGAGTGTTTTCCATGCCCACTGTGACAGGACAAGGAGGAATGAAGGTAGGATTTGGAAGTGAGGTCATGGCTCAAGCTCACTAATGGGAAATTGGGCAAAGGAAAGATGGGAACTGTTCATGCTGAACCTTCAGTGAGCCAAGCCTAGAGGGCTCTGGGGCCTTGAACAATATTTGAGATTATTTCCCCATGCTGGGCCATGCCATCAGTGAGATATCCCATATGTGACATTCCATTGCCCACCACCCCAGGGGAGATGAGTTCCACCCTGAACTCAGTCAGATCTCTGACATCCCTGTGACCAGGAAATCAATGTAATCTCCTGATTAGGAAATTTTCCACTGGTTTTAATTGAGAATTGCTGTGTTTTGGTAGAACTGCTCCACTCTTTTCATGAGTCCAAAGGCTCCAGAAGACCTGACACAGCCCTTTTGTCTTTGACATGCCAAGCTCCGAAGGGTTTGGTGGCATTAATTGATGGAGGAAGGACGTGTGTCTTTTCCTGAAAAGCTAAGGAGAATTATTTGCTCTCTGTATCAGCAATGCCACTGCCTTTCCCACTCAAGCCCTGCCAGCTGTGGAAGGCACATTCCCTCCTGCCAGCCACTCATTGTGCTTTTGCAGGAGGAAGAGGGGGATGGAAGAAGGGGGGATCTTAATTGAAAAAATAGGCCCAGGGCTTCAGGGACATAACAAAGTCAGTGGGAGTGTGTGAACAGCAATTTATTTTGTCAGTTCAAGTTACAGTCTTTCTGACATGTGAAAATTGCAGATGCCAGTTTCTCAATGTGTCACTGTGACACACAGCATCCCAAATAAATAGTGAAACTCAGGGCTTGCTTTGCAGAGCTTCAGGAAGCACAGAGAAATGGGATAGCAAAATTGGCAGATAAACTGAGAGAGTTTTCTTTGACATAAGGGGCGTGATCTTAGTGCAGCTTTTCACAAGATGATCTTCATACCTTTCATTGCTTCAGCAGAGTGTTCCTATCATCAGTGCAGTCTTCACAGAGTTTATGGCCTTCACAGCTTCTCTGGGCTTTGAAAATGGAGCTGTTTTCATGAAGAATGAAGCAGACCTTTTCCCTTGAAACTAAAGCATTGGATGGAGTGTGGCTGAAGTGTTGATCTGAGGCTGAGTAGAACTCAAAAGCAACTCGTTAAGCCTAGGATCCAATTAGGAAATTACCTGTTGCCCTGACTGAGGAGCCTTTTAAATGTTCCATTTCTATATTGCTCTTCACCTGTTAAATTGGAGTGATGATGATATTTAAATCTCCTGTGTTTTCTGACTTAGTTTAATCTTTTAGTAAGGAGCTCTCCTTTTCATGAATTTCTATAGCATTTAATATAACTTGGCTCAGCCTTTATTATGGTGTCTACATATTATAGCAGTAATATCTCATTTCATGCAAATCGAGAAGTTTCAATGAGTTTTTGTTCATTGGGCTTACAAAAGTAGACAAATGGACATTAATGATCAGGGGACCAAGTCAGAAACATGAAGGTTTATTAAAATTTTCATTAGAAAGAGACTGTTCTGCAGAGACCTTTGGCAGGAGCCTGAGTGGCAGCAAAGACATTCATTGCCCTTAAAAGAGAACTTCTTAATAATGTAGCAAAAGCTATAAGTGAATTCCTGTCCCGTTTTCCTGGTTAATCTGGGTTAGGAGCCAACAGGGTGTTCAAACAAAATGTGTGACTTCTGAGGAAATCCTGAAAAGCTACATTTGTTTTATCTAAGAAAAAAAGAGAGAGGATATGACAAGTCTTCACATGCATAAAAGGCCTGTGCATGCAAGAAGAAACTTGTTATCTTTGGAGAAGAAAAACTGGTCAAGAAGCAGTAAACTTAAATTTTAAGGAGGTGTGTGTCTAGAAGACGAAGAAAACATCAACAAGGCCAGTGAGGGTGAGCACTGGTGCCATTCCCTACAGCCCACAGTTCTGGCAGGTGGGGATGGAAGGGAGTAAGGATACTGTACTGCCAAGTCTTGCTCTAAACCAACATCTAAAAGATAAGTGTTAATAATTTTGCAAGGTATTTTAGGAGGCTCAATGCAGACAAGAAGATCTAGCCAGGTTCATGACTTTGGAGGACCTGTCAAGCTGCCACGTCTCACCAGCAGGTGGGCTGTGCCCAGCAGTGTTTGACTGGTGTAAGAGGATCCCCTGCTCACATGACAGCACTTCTCCTTCGGCTGCACTGCGGCTCTTTCCATGACAGCTTGAAAACAGGGCATGGATTCTCAGGAGCTCAGAGTTAAACTGCCCTTCTCATGCAGCTGGGGCAAAAAGCAATTTTGGTGGCACAAGGATGAAGGTAGAGATATGAAACAAGTCAGGGAGGGATCAGCTCTTGCTGACAGATGACAGAGCTCAGTCTGTGCACCTCCCAGGGCGTGGTTAAATATGGAGTTCTTCTTTTCCATCAGTTGACTTTGCACCAGTAGCGCACTGCCCTCCCCACACTTTTGAACCTGTTTTGACTTGGGAACTATGGAAAGCAACTGAATTAGGCTGAAAATAAACCTCAGGACTTTTGCTGGATGTTCTCCCTCCCCAGGTGCCCTGGTCACACTCTTCTGAGAGCATCCCTGGATGTGCACACTTGGAGAGGGCTGATGCAGTTCCTTGAGAGCCCACTTACCCTGATATTAGCTCTGTGCTCGTTTCTCCTCTCAGAACATGCGTCACTGTACGCTGTAATTATGAGGAGAGGTAACTGGCAAGGAAGGATGATTGCATCATTAAGACACTGGAACAGGAATAACTAATTTTGCTCTTAACTCCTCATGTAACCCTGGCTATGACACTGAAGATCAGTTTTCTCATCTGAAAGGAAAAAAAATCCTACCTTATTAATTTTATTTTCTTGTATTTTATTATGGTGTTGTGCCTCTACATTGTAGTTTGAAGGGATAAAGACATAAGGAGGTTGTCTATGGAACCAGTGATGATCAAATTCAAATGGGATTTGAACTACAACTGTGTGTCCTGCAGTAAGAATATTAATGTCAAAAATATTATTTATAACAAAAGGCATCTACAAGGGGCTTGGAAGGTAATTTATAACAGAAACAGATAGAGGAAAAGTCTGTAGCATGTAATAGAACTTGGTTTACTCTTTGTGTCAATTTGCAACCCTGACATCTCTCCCCAAGTACTCTGGCAAGCTCGTAGCACTTTCAAGGAAACATTTAACAGCCAAGTTACAGCACACATCTCATGTTGCTTTTAGTTTATTATTATTGCAAAATGCACCACTGAACATTAAGGAGTGCATCACAAAATAAAATGCTGTGGCATTACAAATGCATTTTGCTTGTAAGTTGAATGAGTCTGTGATTTAGAAGCTTTGATATCAGTGCCATTGATGCTTTCATAGTAAAGATGATGGCAGTCACAAGATTTTCTTTTTAATTTGGAAGTTTTGGCATAATTCTTAACAAGCAAATTTTGGTGAGATTCTTATTAATCTTTTCCCGAGAGTTCAGCCAGCTATGAAATAAGAGTGGCTTTGTGTGTTTCCCCCCTGGTTTGCTGCTTTTTTTGTCTTCTAGATCACACATTTTTAATGAAGTCAACCTTTTTCTACCTCTGTTCTTCTCTCACATGCCCCTGTTTTCATGGAAAAAAAATCCACGGTCCCCTGGCTCTGTTACCCATTGATGCTGTTGCCAAGAAGTTCCGCTGTCCATGGAACCTCCATTTCTGTGTGTGTCCCATTATAAAAAAAACTATTTTTATTACACAAACCTATCACAGCTGAAGAGCCAAGTCATCACTTTCAGATTCACAGTGCGAAGCAATAGGGTGAGGTTTTTTCTTAAATATTTCAGACAATGCTTTTATCAAAATGGGTCATTCCCCTGTCTAATCAGTGTGTGCTCCTGCCCATGAGCTGTTCTAGGTGCAAGAACTGCTGCAGCGGGCAGTAATGGATTAAATATGTCTACTGTGAAAGATTCTTCCTTAATTGCATTAGTTTGAGGTTTATTTTATGCTCTGATATGTGGCGTTGAGCCAAAGAGACCACAATCCACCTTCCTTTCCAAGGTCCGAGCGCCGAAAGTATCCCTTTACAAGAAGGGTGCTTAAGTGCTTTTCTGAATCAAAGCCTGAGTCAGGGCTTTAATGTACTCTGTTCATGCTTGGAAATGGCTTATATTCCTCTGAGCAAATTTCCTCTAAAGCAGCTAAGCCTTCTACAGTGTCTGAAGAATTCAATGTCACACTGAAAACTTATCCCCCAGATCTGTGTCCAACCAGATCCTGCTTAATGGATGCTGCCTGTTACTTACTGCCATGCAGCATTCCTCTCTCAAGCTCTGAAACAGCCTGTTCTCTCACCAGGCAATGTGTCACATTTTCATCTGGTCACCTATGGTGTGTTCCATTTATGTTCAAGGTTCTAGAGGAGGTCACTTCGGTGCAGCATCAGTAGCACCTCCATACTCATGATCTCATCATACACGTATTGGAGGCTGGCTCAAGGCAGGAGTGTTGTAGGACTCAGACTATCCAGCAGAAGGTTTAGGCAGCTATCTCATATAGGAATCATGGAATAGCTGGAGCTGGAAGGGAACTATAAGGATCATTGAGTCCAACTCCCTGCTCCTTGCATGTTGGCCAAACACTGATCATAGAATCACAGAATGGTTTGGGTTGGAATGGACCTTACAGGTGATCTTGTTCCACCCCCTGCCATGGGCAGGGACACCTTCCACCAGCCCACGTTGCTCCAAGCCCTGTCCAACCTGGCCTTGGACACTTCCAGGGATGGAGCAGCCACAGCTTCTCTGGTCAACCTGTGCCAGGGCCTGCCCACCCTCACAGGGAAGGATTTTTTCCTCATATCCAGTCTAAACCTTCTCTCAGTCTGAAGCCTTTCCCCCTTGTCCTGTTACTCCCAGCCTTTGTCAATAGTCTCTCTCCATCTTTCTTGTAAGCTCCCTTCAGGTAAGAGCAACACCCAGATGCTCCTTGAAGTCTGACAGGCTTAGAGCCTCTTCTAATGATTGACCACTCTCTCAGTGAAGAATCTTTCCCTCATGTCTAATCTTAATTTCCCCTCATGCAGCTCCATTCCCTTTCCTCATGTCCTGTCGCTGGTCCCAGAGAGGACATCAGCAGCTCCTGCTATGCTGCCTGCCTTGAGGAAGTTGTGGACTGTTGTAAGGGCATCCCTCACCTCTGCCACCTTTGCCACTGTTGCTTGGAGTGCACTGGCTCACACTGTCCTCTCACAAAGTGTGAAGCAGGTGCCTGACCTGCCTGGAAATGCCCTATTATGGTTCATTTTGAGCCTTACCACCACTGCTGCTTCCTTGTCAGAGCTGAAGGAAGCTTCATCCCAGTCTTGCTGGGCTATTTTAAGGCCAGGCTTTGTGTATCTGCACGAGCCCATGTGCTTCAATTGGCTTTTGTCTGGCCCGAGCTGTTTTTGTTATCACCCTCTTTTTGCTGATAAAGCAGGAACATTTTTAGAGGTGATTTTCCCTCCCGCTGCAGGAGCCCTAGGATGGATGGGAATGAACTTTGTCAGGTGCTTAGAGTAAAAGGAATTGTCAGGATACCTGGCTCCCTGTTGGTCCTGACAAATCACCTGGGGGGGCCTTGTGTCTCAGGTTGCTCCATCTGCAAAGCAAGGCTAATATTTATTTCCATTATATATATTAATAGCACTTAGTAACTTTGGACAAGGTCAGGACTTCACTGCATTACACACTGTGCTAAGACATGCATATATTAGTGCCTGTCTCATGCCTCCTGTGAAGAAGTGATGTCAGAATGCAGAGCCTGAGGTGCAAGGAATGATCCATAATGCATGATGTGTTCCAGGGTTCTGCCCTGTCACGCTGGCTCATCCCATGGAGTGCATCATGGGCAGGAGATAACTTGAGCTGGCCTTTCATAACTTGATTATCCTGTTTCAGTGTTAATACCCAGGATAAGGATCTGTGACTAAAGGGAGGCAATGTCTGAAAAACCTCTGCAAAGTTTTGCTGCTGGAGTCATAAACCAGGGAGAATAAAGCAGCACTGCCAAAGCATGTGCACCTCCAGCAAAGCTGACCCATGTTTCCCTAAATCCGAGCCTCTCTTTTTCATCTCTGCTTTAGCCACAGAAGCCACTCTCTGGATGATCCCACAGTCCTTCAAGTTCAGACCAACAACTCCCTGAATTAATAGATTAGTAGACAACAACTCTGTCAACCTACAGTATGAATTGGTCAATAGTCTGTCTGCAACCACCAGTAATGCATCCCAGATTTAGGGCTGCCTGACAGGCAATGTTCTGCCATTGCCACCATGACTTTGTTCTATACTTTAAACTTGAAAACCATGAAAAATAAAGAACAGTTTGGAACCTCTGGATGTTAAATCACCACAAGCTCCTACTGGGGATGCACAGTGACACCATAATTGCCAGTGTCTGTAAATCTGCTTTATGAAACTCAGTTATTCTGGTGGGACCCACACTATGTTAGTTCCTTTGGAGACAGGATAAGGGACCTGTGGGTGCAGAAGTGATGTGTTGGGGTAGCAGTGCTGAGGTTATGGAGATGAGAGTTTGAATCTGTGATGGGATATGGGGTTTTTTGCTCTTTCTGTAGTGTTTTTTCCTCCCACTATCATGCCCATATTTTCTGGTTTCATCCTTGTACGCAATAGTTAAGGGTCAGGGTAGGAAGAAAGGCAGCTGGATGTGCTGCTGGTCAAATAACTGCTGGTGACAACCAGACTGCACTTGGGCCAGGGCTGAACTGTGCTGGAATGGGTGCTTGTCTCTGAAATATTTGAGCAGCAGTTGTTAACACTTGAGAAAAGAGCGAAATCTGAGGAAAACTTTAGTGAACTGACATCCTCTGTAAGGCAAAAGGATAGACCTGCAGGACCAGTGCAGCAGCAGAACTAAAGCTTTGTGTTACCAGGATTACAGCAAGGCTGGTGCTGGACTGATACTGATGCCAACAGAACGTTGTGTGAGGGACTGAACTCATGTGCAAGCTCTACAGGGGAATGAATCTCAGATTAGCAACAACTGACTGGAGAGTTACAGCTTAATGTTGTGTGAAAAGGTATATAAAATAATTAATGAAGTGACAGCCAAGTTATGAGATGGTGATCAGCTGCTGAACAGTGACATTCTGAAAGTTTACTTGATGCAGAATTAGTCAGAAATCTTTAAAATCAATGGTGGTTAAAATACCTTTTTGCCTTTCTATGTATATCTCTTTTCATAATAGAATCCCACTTTATAAAGTTTGAAAGTGAGGTAGAAGTTTAGTGAAAGCACTGAGTGCAGTTTGAGAGGCTGGCTCGTCACACAGGGCAGTACTTGGGGGGGAAAAAAGGAAAATCATCCAGAGCCTTCTTCCAAGAAAGAGTCTAGACATTAAGCCACTGCATAAAAAGCTATTGGAAAGTCGAGGATTTCCTTACAAGTACTTGCATCTTTCTTTCCTGGCTTCTTCTGGAAGTTGAAAAGAGGTCCATTGACTTCTTGGAGATTCACAGTGCCACATAAATTAGGCAGAGAGACTCCATGGGGAGCAGGCCAAAAGGAAAGATAGTTCTTAAATACATTATCTCTTTCATTCTTCTCCTTTATATACTTCTCTCCACAGCAACCGTACTCAGTGAAATATGCTTTGAAGTAAGTTGAATTGCCAAAAAAGCAAGATTAAAAGACAGAAAATAGTAAAGTTATATTTTCATTCTCTACTCTGTATGAAAGAATCCAGCAGAACTAGTAAATATGAGTGTCACGTTATTTCCAGTGTTGTTGCCTTGGCTTCAAAAGTCACCTCAAATTGTTCTGTAAGTGATGAGGTGACGACAACACCAAACAAGCAACAAAGCAGGCTGAAGGTCCTAAGGAGCAGTTTGAATACTGGGCCTATTTTAGAGCTGGTGGTTGTTTGGAGAAAGGAACTCATGGAAATAAACCGTGGCTGTACAGCTGGTACCCACTAATAGTCCTTTGGAAGAGAAACAGGCTGCTCCCAAGTGAGGTGTCCATGGCTGGTGGTGAGCAGGGGCTGCCCATTCCTCACAGAAATGTCCTCGGAAAGGCAGTTTTTCCTGTTGCCCGTTTCAGGGTGTAGGTGTGTCAGTGTGGCTGTCTGATTGTTCGTGTTGGCCAGTACCCAGCTGCTTTCTGAAGATATTTATTTTTGTAACTGTTGCATTTATCAGGGTGAATGAGCCAAGTCTGTTGACTTCAGTGCTTTGGCACAGGCTGTCAGAAATTATTTTAGTAATGCTCTGCCCTGGGCCCAAGTGCATTTACTTTTCAACCTCTGCTCTCTCTTCCAAGCAATAACCTACTGAGGGTTCCATTTACAGTCAGACATTCAATGGAGTTCCTCTCCACAGCTCTTTGTTGTACATTGGATTTTTGTTTGTTGAAATCAAAGGGAAGGAGAAAGGACCATCTCCACCTAATGGCTTCTGGCTACCAGTAAATGGTGGCTATTCCACAAGGAGGAATAAAGCACAGGAGGATGTTTTCAGAGAAGTCATAAATCTGCTGGGATAGTCACGAGGAGTTCCAGCATCACTTGAAAGAGAGAGGAACTTGCAGCATTTCCTTTGTTCCATCTCGAGCATCATCTCCATGAGGTCTTGGATACATGAGCCAAATCCTCTGCCCAGCAGTTCTGTCATTTTCCAGCACCGAAGGGCTGAGCCCTTCCTCTGCACATTGTTTAGGATGACACCATGCCTTATTTGCAGTCTTTTAGGGGGACCAAAAAGTCATCCCTCTTCTTGGGTAAGCTGATTGACTTTTGCTAGTACCTTCAGGGCTGTGAAGAAGTGTCAATGGAATGTACTAACCCTAATATTGTTCAAGGTAAGGAAGAATTAAATCTGAATTAAAGGTTCATTGTTTCAGACTTTAATTAGGAACTGAATATCCTCTCTCTGCCATTATTTCCAGAGAAAGATTCACTAATTTTCAAGCTCACCTTTACATTCGCATGTACCTTTAAAGTAAATCCAGTGACTAACTTGAGAAAGGTTTTTTGCTCCCACAAATTAGTTTGTTCATTCCCCTAATATCCCACTTGCCTCCCCTGCAGATGAATGTCACCGCAACCTCTGTGCTTCCAGCCCAAAACCTGATCTCGTCACTCACTTCAGAGATGCAATTCACTGCCAAATACCTCACCTTCATCCATCTCAATCTAAACTCAGCAAAATGACCTCTCAAAAAGTACTCTACAGAGGCACTCTTTAATCAACATCTGTTTAGAGCTTTCCCCGTTAACTTCACATAGGCAGATTGTTTTCCATAATTAGACACAGACAGGCTCTGATATAACCAGCTGACATATAGAATACATATTCATTTCTCCCTCTGACTTTTTGAAGGATCTGAGTAATGCAGCAGAAACACCTAGTGCATTTAATACCAGTCTCAAGAGCTTCAGACTTGTCTAAGAGAGTCGCTGAAGCACTTCAGGTAAAGCTCATGTCTTGTTAAATGAGAGGCTTAGGACAGTGTGATGCTCTTGATGAACTAAGAGGCTGTATTTAGCTAAGAAATGGAGAGGGACTTGCAGTTGTGTCTCCTTATTTTCCTTTGCTGGATGGGCTATAAGAGGCAGAAATGCTTTTTAGGGACAAGAAGATGGTGACACCAATAGAGCTATCGCTGCCAAAATATTCTGGTTTTGCCATTACAGCCCCGAGCAGCTACTTGAGGCTCAGGACTGTGGACTTCACCTGATCTGCGTTGTCTTAGCCCATTTGTAAAGACTCTGGTTCAGATAAACACTTAAACATATGCTTGAAGTTCTTCATATGTAAAATACCCCTTAAGCTCCTTGTGCTAAACATGACCTTGATCTCTTGGTGCTGCAGTTCCCCAGTGAAAAATAGAAATGCGATAACAGCTTTATCAGCCTGAAAACTCCCAGCAGTCCCATGCTACTATTTCTCATGTAACATAACAAAACATATCTATAAACGTGATAGTATTTACTGGCTTGATTCTGCCCTTTCCCTTCAGTGAAATTAAATAAGAGCTGACTCCAGAGGCAGCCTGATTGATTTCAGAGAAAGTAATGCTGCCGCTCCACAGGAGGAAGGGCAGGAGGAGCAGAGTCAGGCACAGAGTAGGTCTTGCTATTCCCCGTTACTGCTACACAGCTCTGGTTGTTTTGAGAAATCCTGTTCATATTTTCTCTTCACTATCTCCTTCTGATCTTTTTGCCTTTTCTCAGTTCCATGGAATAACCTCAAATCTTATCAATTGACTGTCAGCTTTAAAATCTCCTACTTCTGGAATTTTCAGGTTCCTCGAGTGAGCATTTAGAGCTATTGTGTCTCCAAACCATCTGCTGTTATTGGGGGGAAAAAAATAACACCACAAAGCACTTTAAAAACTGACAGCTGACTTTCAGAAGTCTTTAGCAATTGCAGCCCCATTTGACATTATAGAGAATAAATAGCCTGAAATATTTTGGAAAGTCAGGGCACGGACTTCATTCTGCTACCTCCAGCCCCGTAATTTTCTACTGTTTTTCAGTGTGTTATTGTTGAAGGTATCAGAGTTTGAAGGTGATTAAAACTCAATAGTTCATTTGGTCTGTAGCATATTGTTTTCAAACATTTCCAACAGAAGTAAATGCTTAAATCCCATTAAATTGGAGCCTGAATGCCTTAGGTTTCTTTACAAATCCTTCTGGTAGGCATCAGATATCAAACAGACAAAACAAAAAAATTAAGCTGAAGCCAGAGTATTTTTCTTTCCCTGTGGGGAAAAAGGGCACCCATTATGCAATGAATCTTCTTTTATAATGGTTTGGTGGCTTTGACAAAATCCATTTTACTTCATTGTCCTTTTACTTTACATAATATCCATAAAATGGCAAAACAGAAGATGTTATTGCTGATCAAAACAATTAGGATAAAGCTCTTGAGTTAGAATAATGTGACACAAAAAGCGACCTTTTGGGTCAGTGTAACTTTCTCAGGAGGTCTATTCTGCATGAAAGGGTTGTCTTGCAGTGCCCCAAAACAGTTTTTCTCTCTTGTCTTCATATCAGAAACAAAAGATAAATTAAAAAAAAAAAAAGAGAGAAAAAAAGGAGCTGGCTGAGTTCCCCTCACATTGTAATACCCAGCACATTGCACGATAGCAGAACAAATATTACAAGACAGGTAAAGCTCAATTCTACCACAATCACAGGGGATGCTGGAAACTCTGGAAATGAGATTCTATGAAAATGAAACAATTGAATGTTGGGTTTGTTGGGTTTTTTTTGACATTAGGCCAGCAAATACCTAAACCAGGATCCATATGGGACACTCTGTTCTTATATGGATGCCTCTGGAGTTCAGAGAGGAGTTCCAGCCAGGTGGAGGGTCATACCCACACATACCGAGTTACAAGGAGGATTAAAGATCTTTGAGAGTGAATTAAAAACCTAATAACCCTGTAGTTCATATAACCTGGGTCTACCTTGTAGCACACAAGCCTTCCATGGGGTACAGAGGACAGTTTTATGGACAACTACGTCAATGTCCCAGTTCCCAATGACTTTTACTGGGAGCTTGATTGTTGGTTTCCAGTGACTGTAACCACCTTGGGATGGTCAGCTGAGGTGTGCCCTCTTCCTCTGCTCTGTGAGCCCCATGGCAGGATTTGAGGAGCTGTCTCAACACCGTGGGAGGTGAGCAAGGCTTAATGTGGAAAACTCCAGGAGCACAGGCAGGAGACGCTCAAATTATCCCAGGAGGCCTTGTAATCGGAATGCAGTTCTGTAGGTGGTTATTCCATTGGAGAGCAATCCTTAATTAACGTGGAGCCTCCAGAGCACACTTCCCCATCCCTTTGTCCCCATCCTTCCCCTCACGTGTTTGTCTATGCCCATCAATCAAATCACTCCTCTGTTCTAGTCAAACACGGGCTCTGAATTTCCTTCCAGCTTGTACAGGATTGAGAGGTGTGTGAGCAGTGAGAGCTGCAGCTCTGCAGTGAGCAGAGCTCTGCAGGCTCCCCCCTCTCCCTGTCCCTGAGCCTTCATTTCCCCTGATGTCGCCACTCCAGTTTAAACAGAGGGGCCAAGGCAGACATTTCTGTTTGGCTTTCAGCTCCAGCGAGCTCGAGCCTGCTCGGACATGTCCACGGGCAGGAGTTTCTCTCCCAAACACGGAGAATTCCTGCTCCCCTTCCCGGCACTAAACTCTTTGGCATGAGCTCACTCTTCAGAAACCTCAGTATTTACACAGACTCTGTGACTGTGATTTACTCAGGGCCCAGCTGCTGATACTTGTTTTCAGTTTGCTGAAGTAAAAGGTTGAAATCAAAAATTACAGGAGAGCATTTCTGCTCATCGTGCAGCTCTACACCAGGTTGCTCCACATCAGCCCAGCTGTCTCCCTAACCCCAGTCTGTGAAGAGGCCACCTCTGCCCCTGGAAAATCTGTGCAGATGGTCATTGGAACACTTACCCAAGATTCTTTCCCTTAGGATCACACGTTCTGTTCGGAGAAAGACCCTGCATTGTGTCCCAGTGTTTGGCAGGAGAAGTGAAGATGCTTGGAACATGCAAAAGGCCCTGAGGAGCATCAAGTGCAGCTCTTCAGTACCAAAGGGCAATGGGAAACTAGCAAATAATTCTTATTAATATTCCCATTAGAAATAGCAATATCTGTTCTAGACCTGTGATGTTTTTAAGTTGTCTTTCATTAACTTTCACTGAGCCTTTAAGCTTTAATTTCTGAATATTTTGTGTTTCAGCTGAGGGTGGAGAACAAGAATCATCCTCATCAGGGGTACAGTTTTTAGAAGCTAGAATTTCTAGCAAATTTAGAACATTAACCAAAAATAGTGAGGGCTTTTGTCCAGGTTAGGAACACCATTTAATAATGCTAATCTTTATTATAAAAAAGAAATCCTATTTTCAAGTAATACTCTGGAAAAACCTCACAGTATTTTAATTAAATTAAACCACAATGAAATGCAGAAGACTTAACTAGGGCTGTCTAATAGAGCTGCTAATCTGTCTCATGTTCAGTTCCCCCTGCACAATCATAATCTGTTCTGTGTATGTTGTTCCACACCCACTACATCCCAAAATAATTTGCAGAGTTAATCAAATGCAGCACGAAACTAAAAGAAAAGGAGAACACTTAAGATGTACATGCAAGAGATAATTGTATTGGTTTCAGGTTCAGCTTGGAAATAGGGATGAAGCCTCAGATCCATGAGGAAACTTTTTCAGAGCTCCTGTAACACGTTCAGTAGCTCCTGTAAGTTCAGCGATTCCAGGGGCTCCGCAGTTCGGTCGCTGTGTCTGGGGTTTATGAGTTAATAAAGAGGAGATGGATGATGGAGAGAAGATGTTCCATCATCCCTCTACAGGCAGGGATGATTTCCTTCATGCTTAGGATATGGTTTGTCTGAAGGAATTAGTAAAGCTGCCTTGTAAATCAGCAGGGTCTCTGTTGCCTTCGTTCCAGCAACATCCATCTGCACCAGTGAAGAGTTTAGGCTGAGGATCTCCAAAGTGAGGCACCTCTCTTGCCTGGAGAATCTGAGATTTTCCCCAGATGCTTTTCAGAGCTTTTGTGATTGCCTGACTCTTTCCATTTCTCAAATTCCACTGCTTCCCCCTGGCCTCCTCTGACCCAGCCTTATCCTTCTCTCCCTCCTCGGCGCCTCTAACCTGCTTCTTGAACTGCTTACCTGTTTTTCGGATCAAAGGATATTTTGATCTAAGTTTGGGAATAAATTCATTTTATTCAGTCTGTACCAGAAACACTTGGCCCTGTGCTACCAGACCACTTTGACATCATCATTCTTAGCCAGGTTTATTCAAATTTGCACATAAGTCTGTTTAAAGCAGGAAATCAGGCAGAAACAAGCCTTCTGTTTCCATCCAGACACGGCGTTCAGAAGTCCTCA
This sequence comes from Sakesphorus luctuosus, assembly GCA_013396695.1. NCBI lineage: Eukaryota > Metazoa > Chordata > Aves > Passeriformes > Thamnophilidae > Sakesphorus > Sakesphorus luctuosus. The sequence continues at coordinate 2,034,540 of VWZD01003876.1, read as the reverse complement.
GTTCAGATTTCAGCCATTTCTAATTAAGAGCTCATCAAACCTCATGAAACCCTCAGGGTTTCCAAGGATCTCTTGCTAATGGCTACACTTGGAAAAGAAAAAAGAAAAGTACTGGAAGTTATTTTGCTTTCCAAGTGCACTGTGTACTTTTGTCGTCATCTTCCTTTTCTTTCTGTGACATCTGTGGACAAAATGTGTTTGGAGATGATTCGGTCAGTTAGATGAGAAATTATATATATTGAGCACATTAGCATATAAATTTGCTTTTTAAAATGCCTTGGGTGATCAGCTCATGCAGAGACACAAATTCACACATGGGCTTGTGTAGAGTGGTTACAGCAACACGATAAACTCCCTTAAAGGAAAGCAGAAACTTTTGCATATGTATTTATATTATTTAGACTTCTGTTAATTTCTAAGGAAGTGTTGTCTTTTTCATTTAAATGGCTCTGAGTTAATTTTGAAGCCAAAGGTTTTGCATTAACTCCTCTGCTCACAGTATCTGAGTTTCAAGATAATACACATCCTGCTCTTGAATTACTTTACCCCCCATAAATCAGTCCCTGAGTCAAAACCCCTTAAAAACATAAATGCAAATATAAAAACAACAAGAGTTCGGCAATTTAGTCCTTTACTTAAAAAGGAAGGAGAGGAAATAACAAATGATACAGAAAATGAAGTATTCAATGCCATTTTGGGTTACTTCTCCAAAATAAAGGTTGATTGTGACTGTATAATAATGCAGTAAGTTTTAACAAGGGGATCATCTGGAATAGCAAAAGCCTATGCTGGCTAAAATTTAGATAATTTAGATGTTCTGCAATTCAGCAGGACCTGATGAAATCGACCCTGGAGTACTTCAGGCTTTAGCTGAAACAATCCCAGAGCGATTAGAGATTATCTTTCAGAGTTCAAGATGACCAAGGTAGAGCCAGAGGCCCAGGGAGGGGTAAACACAAGGTCTATTTTTAAATAGAGGGAAAATGAGAACCAGGGGGATTATGGAACAGTAAAACTGACTTCAATACCCAAAAAAAGTTTCTAGAATTAGCTGTTACAAGCACTCAGAGAATAAGAAGTTAATAAGAAACAGCGAATATGGATTTGTCAAGAGCGAGTCATGTCAAACCAGTACAATTTCTGTGCAGGGGAGATGAACTGGTAAATAAAAAAACAAGAAGTGGATGGGATGTTTGTTGATATTTTAGTAAGGCTTTGAATTCATAGTCAAAGTTGAGATACCTGCTCCGTTTCAAATTGCCACACCTGGGGGCAGAATTAGTTGTAAATTAAGGATCAAAAAGTAGCTGTAGAACATTTCCTGTCAAGGTGGGAGGGCTTGGAAAAGGGGGTCCCTCAGGGGTCTGCCCTGGGTTGGGAAGAGCTCAGTCCTGCATGACAATACAAAGTGCATGTTAATAAAATTATCAGAGTTCATTCTGGGTGGGAGGGCAGCGACTTGGAAAAGAGGAGCAAGGCTCTGGATGATTTTTACACCTGGTTACATGAAATTTGTAACGTGAAATGTGATAAAAATCCCATCATATTGTTTAATGAAATAAATGCAAGTACAGAATAGAATGAAAAAAAAAAACCACAAAGACTTTGCAAGAGAAGCAATGTTTAAAAATAACAAAATTAAGAATGCAGAGTGATGGAAAATAGTAAAGCCAATATGAGACAGTATCATAAAACTGCTTCAGAAAAGACAACTCATGCAATGGAGAGTTTGAGTGTGGCTTGTGACTAAAAGACAAGGGACAAATTCTACTTTTCAGGCAACCTTCGTACAGCCTTGGCTGTGCCTCATTTTGGTTGTGCAGTTCAAGAAAAATCTTGACAAATTGGAGAGGGAATAAAGGGGAGCCATAGGAATGATAAGAGGTTTGGAAAATGCAACCTATGAGTAAAGATTGAAAGAATTGGATTTGTTTAGTCTAGGGAAGGGAAGACTGACAGGACTTGATAACATTCCCCCAATCTGTAAAACATTGCTAGAAAGAGAATGGTGATGAATTGTTCTTCAGAGCAGCAACGAGGAGGAGAGAAATAATTGGCGCAATTTTCAGCAGAAAGGATTTAGTTTAGATATTAGAAAAGGCCTTCTAGCTTCAAGGCTATGCCAGTACTAAAATAAGGTTACTGGAACTGCTTCCTTGGAGGTCTTTAAAAACAAATTAGTCATTTGTGAGGGATGGTCTGGGAGGGTTTGGATTGCCCTCTGTAGGAGGGAACAGCCAGGCTGCAGCTTTGGCAGTCGGCTGGCTCCTGTATCTCAGTTTGTAAGTGCATTTAAAGACCAGATTGAACAAAATGTGAGTAACTGGCAGGTAGATGGAGCATTGATTGATCATCTACTATGTTTTCCAGAGGGATGATGCTGTAGATGCAGCTAAATTCATATAATCATGAAAAGTTGTATTCAACCAACACTTCTGCGAGGTGAATCCTACACTCCTTACAGTGGGAGAGGAACAAGGCAGAGGAAGTGGTTTCAGCCGGGTTATTCTGTATTATATAAGGTAATCAGTGTGTGCAATCAAGCCAGGTGCCATTCAATCTAAACATCCTCAGGTTTGGTGAGAAGTGCCTGTCTCATCTCTTGGTGGTTGCAATTGGGAATAGTTGTTCCCTACAATCACAGTGTTCCTTGACAGTTGTGATTTTCATCTTTCTCTGCCTTTGTTCTACTTTTCTTATTCCTATTGCTGTGCTTAGTTGTTTACGTGCTTATGTTTTTAAATGGCTTAATTTGTTATTTACAGTTGACTGTGAGATAACTGGAGAGTGGAAGTGGTGCAGTGACACAGAGTCCTACAACTTCCCAAGACTGATGAGCAGCTTGTTGCTGAAACAAGGACAATTTAGGATGTTGTCCCATCTTCCCTCTTTCCAGAACTGTGACTAGAAGAATTTAAATACTATTGGATATTTGTTCTTCATGCACATCTAAAAGGGGCATAAAGTATAACTCGTTGTTGCACATGGGTTTTGAGTCAACGGAAGCAACCTCTGGAAAGGTCAATTACTCAAAGCCATCAGCATTTGAAATTTCATTATGCTGTTGAGAAAACAAACAAAAACCCCCAACGAAACGCATTTCTGCCTCAGGGTCCTCAGGGTCTGGTCTGTGCTCCCATGGCAGGGACACTCTGCCAGGTGCTTTCCCACTCCAAACTGCCTTTCCCTGGGATCTCATGGCCTTTGTGAAGCCCAGTTTGTGAAGCTGAGGCTCAGCAAGGGTCCCGTGAGCACTAAATGCCTGTGGTTGTATTGACACAGCCCTCTGAGGCTGCTGGGCACCTGTGCACTGGAGTTGTTTTGTTAAGAGATCTTCCCAAAGACAGTTGGAGAGCAGTGGTGGAGGTTGGCAGCTCTTCTGCCTGCACAGTACCCTGGATGATGCTGCTGGTGTGTCTGAGCAGAAGGGAAGCAACTGTCCAAGCAGCAAGAGCTGAGTCCTCACCCCTGATGTGCATGTTTAGCATTGGGATTGCTGTTTTCCACACCTTGGGAGCTGGGATGCAGCATTAGGTACCCTGATGGTGGGTTGGAGGGAGGCTGCACAGCTGCCCTTGCTTGGGCTGGACCAGCACAGTCCAGGTGGGGTGTTTTCCAGCAGTGCTGACCAGCTCTCAGACTCCAATTTTAAACCTGTAACTAATAAAGTGTCAACCAGAAGGTTTCTAGTTTGGAGGGGTTAGTGGAATGTGTTCCTATGTGTTGTTTTCCTACGCAGAATGAAGTGCCCTAAGTAGGGACTATGGACCAAGGACACCTCTGTATCTCTGAATCAGGGCTCAGAACCAACCAGACTCTCTCAAATCCCACCTTCAAGCTTTGCTTGGGGAACACAAGAGGTTAAAAGCCAAAGCTGTGTGTTACTTTCCTGCAGTGAATTTACTACTTTTCACATAAAGATAACAGGAGAGATGTTCCCCCTCCCCCCACACACCTTTTTTTTTGTTCCTCCTCTCTGCTGCCTTCTCACCCCACTGCTGCACACATCACTTATTCTTGCTACATGTTGTAAGTGGGGGAGATTTCTTGAACCAGGGGCCTCCTGCTTAATGCACTGAGGATTCAGCCAGGCCAAAAACGCCTGTAGCACATGGGGAAGGGAAGGGCCAGCAGTGAGCAAGCTTGGACAGATGTGCTAGAGAGGGAGGGAGTGTGGTGTTAGTGGGGGTGGAGAAATCTTCCCCCCCAGCCAGTTCAGGGGGTAGCCAAGCGGGAGAAACGGACCCTTTTTAGGACCCCAACAGTTGGGGAGAGCCCCTGAGGCACTTTTGGCCAGGAGGTTGTGTGCACACACACACACACACTCACACACGGAACAGTTCAGCAGCAGTCCAATCCCCAGTGACATGGAGCTTTTTCTTAATTCAGAGCATATTTCAGGCTTCGGTTTGAAGGGAGGGGGGAGAAACAACACCAAAAACCAACCCCCAAACCATAAAGAATCTATTGAAACAATTGTAAGGGGGGAAAAATAGAATGTGGCTGCAGCAGAGGTTGTTAGGGAGGAGATGTAGGAAAGAGATGAAAAATAAAAGAAACCATTAGCATGTTCCTCACTGGCCTTGGGTCAGCCTGGCAAAATACAGACCTATGAAGGCACTTTCCAAAAAACCAGAGAGGTGGAGGTGTCTCCCCCAGCAACATCACTGCTCTTAGGTGAGCTTCTGGTTGGACTGGGCTTCGTGATGGTTGTGGCTCTGCTCATTCACTCTTTACTCACTTGGCATCATCTCCTGTGCTCCTCAGGCTTGGTTTTCAAACAGCAGGTTAAAGCTGGTGAGCAGTAACTCATCTTTTTGTTTGTTTGTTCACACTGACCACCTTCATTTGGGGCTCTCAGAGTGTATGGGGAGCAAAAAGCTCACAAGCTTTGTGGTGTACGAGGCCATCTGATGAGACTGCACTTCACAGAAACACCCTCTTCAAAGAGTTCAAGTGATTTTTAAAGGGTGCCTGGCAGGACTGGGAAAGGCACCTCCACAACCCCAACCTTCCTGCACAGAATCTCCCTACAACAGGATTTTTTTCTGACACCGTGTTTTTTTTTTATTTTTTGTTTGTTTGCAATTAGGAATTAATGCAACCTCCACATCCTTATACAAAGAGCAATTGAGTCAGTCCCTGCCCCAAATATCTTCCAGTCTTCACTCTCAGGGATAATTTTCCTCTAAAGGCAATTTAGATGCACAAGACTCTTAGCACAGCTTGTTCATTACTGCCAAGGACCTGCAGTGCAGGATGCGTCTCCTCAGTTAACATCTGTTTTTTTGACCAAATTGCCTTAGTTGCTGCATGGGCCCACAGCTGATATAAAATGCTGAGAAATTATGACTATTTTTGTTGTTTGGGTGTTTTGATTCTCTTTATTTATTTCTTCTTCCAAACCTGCAGTTCATTTTGGCATACTGAGCAGGATTTACTCGCAATTGTACCCAGGTAATTATGATGTTACAAAAAAATTACTCCCAGCTTACCCCAGTGCAGGGAGGTGAAAAACAGGGGAGGGGTGTGTGTCTCCTGAGGGGATCTTTGGCACCAGACCAACAGGAGCAATCGGCATTGGGAGGGAAAAATGCGTGTGCACATTAGGAGGCAACATCTGGTTCAAGGGCCACATGTTCCAACGCTGGCCTTGACTCCGCTGCCACAGAAGAGAAATGCTGCCTGTGCACTGTGTCCTGCATGTGGTGCTGGGTCTCTGTGTGCAAAGAGGTGTCTGTTGGGGAGCTTTAGGTACCCTGGCCCCAATTTTAAGTTGTTCTCTGTCAAATAAGAATAAAGAAAGCAAAGTCCAAGTTGGGAACTGGGCACATGAGATGTTTCTGTCACCATGTTTTTAAATGTTCCCTATGCACTTAAAAGCTTAAGGGACTGTTTAAGTGACCCTTTGACTGCTGTCAGGGCTCTGATTCCAATTCAAATCAGTGAGAAATCAATAGGAGTTTGATGCCTGGAAATTGCTCTCCTACTGAGGGCTTGGAATGGCTTGTGTGCCATTGACAATGAAGAAGCACTTTGTCACCCAGCATTAATTATCCCATCAGCTCTGCCCTAAGGAGTTCCTGGTATGGCTGTTTCTGACCACATTTTACTGCTTTGCTGCTCTGGACCTCTTCCTAGTCCTCACCAGGGTTGTCCAAGGCAGATAGGAAGACTTTGAACTGAAAGCAGTAGCAGTAATTTCCTTGGCTTTAGTGGCAGCCTTTGGGGAATCTCACATGGGTTGTTTCATCTGCAGTTAAACTTTGGATCTGGTGGCCCTGATTTAGGAATCTTAGATTCAGCTTCACATCAGCTGAGGCAATAAAAGACCTGGCAGCTTGGAAGACTAATTGTTGAGATTAAAAGGAGACAATGTGGCTTGCTGCCTTTTCCAGGGGATGCAAAACATGCGATCTCAAACCAAAACATCATTTATTGTCAGAGTCTCTCTGGTAGGTTTGGAAAGCTTGAACTCAGGACAGAGAGAGTGCAAAGTGCAAGAACAGGGGATCTCTTTTCCTTGCCCTTCATTTGATATTGTAGAATGAGTTGTTAATTTTTATACTCTGCAGTTCCTCACACCTTTGGGCATATTATGCTTCTTCGTGTAACTCCCTTTGGACCAGATGTGAATTACCTGCCAGACCTCCTCAGTTTAGAGTTAACTCTGTGTAGCATTTGCAGTATTATGCTGAACTCTTAACTCTTGTTTTACTTCAGCCTTACTTTTTTTTTTTTAATATTCCACAGACAGTGTTGTCAGGCATTGGAAGGGGCTGCCCAGGGAGATTTGGAGTCCCCAGCCCTGGAGGTGGCACTGGGCAGGGCACTCAGTGCTCTGGCCTGGGTGAGAAGGGAAGCAACAGGCACCCTTGTGTGATATAAAGTTTTACTTTGTCTTGACTAACACTTGCTTTAAATGCATTTTTTTCCTCCCAGTGTGGTAAAAGTTTGGAAAATGAGAGGTTTTGGGAAGGTGTTGATGAGCATCACCTTGTCCCCTCTATGTTTAATTTTCATCCACTGTCAGGGAAGGGGATGGTAAACAGACTAAATAGACCCAGAGGAGTTTAGCAAATGCAAAAGGAGTTAAAAAGCCAACATGTTTGCAAGTTAAGGGATGAATTTGGGTATCCACATATCTGGATATGCTGGTGAAATCAAAGAGCTGTAAGTTCAAGTGAGTGTTTACAGCTCCCAAATTCAGTTACTTTATGACATGTTTAATATGTTTTTACAAATGTTTGTTGTACTCAAGTAGTGACGATGCTTTATTTGGTCAGTAAAATTCCATCCTGCCTGAACTACGCAAAGACCTGAATGTCACAACGATGTTCTATGTCTAAGGAAAATATTCACTTTCATTTTAAACAGTCAAAACTCCTCCTTTTTTGTTTTTTTTTTTTTTATAGAAACTTTAACCTGTCACTGAAACCACCAACAGGACTTTCCAATTCTCACCAACATTAAGGAATATTTCTGGTTTTGCTAGTTTTCATTCTTCCTCTTTGCCTTTTTTTTTTTCCTTCACCTTCTTTCTTCGGTATAACAAGATTGAAAATTAGTACTGGCTTGAAGCCATGGCTGCATCTACAAGGCCATTTAAAGTTACTGGTCTGTACTCCCTTTGGGCCAGTAGGAAATTCAGCTGTGATCACAGAGAAAGAAACCACCCCAAAATGCTAGAAATAATAATTTTGAAAGAAAAAAAAATCAGAAGAATATGTAGCTGCTTTTGTGACATGAAGAGAATTGTGAAAGCAGCTACAAATACTGAAAAGCAGCTTTTTGTACTGAGATGGTTGGATTGCCCTGCTGAGATTTGTGGTCATGGCCAGAAGAAAAGTCTGGCTTACTTTGGTCTGACTTTGGGCTTCTGGCCTTGGACTTTTAGATGGGTAAGATCAGGAATTGTCCTACTGAGGCTGGTGGGGTTGGAATGATGATTGGACTAAAGAAGCTGCTGTGCAGTTGGAGCGAGGGAAAGCTCTGAGAGCATCTGAGTAGGTGGGGAAGGATTTGCAGCTTCATTCCCACTCCAGCTCTGAATTTTGCAAATCATCTTATGAATAAACCTGATCTGGAACAAACCTTTGAATGTAGCAGCATGGCTTGGACTAGGATTTGGGAAGGTGGATGTGAGATAGTTTCACATGGGCTAGAATCTTAGTGAAAGCCCCTGCCTTCTTAGAAAATAACCTCTCTTGTAAATAGAATAGATAAAAAACTGTTCACACAGGTAACCTCTTTCATATTCAAGTCAGTGGTTTTCAAACAGTTTGTGCACACACCTGAAAGCAGCTGGTGTTGTCTGGTGGGTCTGAAAACAGCAGATCTTGGATTACATGAGGAACTGGGTACCCCCAAGCCATCACTCTCTTCTTTTGCCTGAAGTTGAACAGCCTGGTCCTGTGAAATCTGTCCCCACAGTTTTTCTTTTCACTTTTGTACAGCAGAAGTTGCTGATCAATATTTGGGCTTGTTCCTCTTGGGAGACAAGGAAAGTTGTTGTCTTTGCCAATAGAAGTTCTCTAGGAGGGAATGAAGGGAAACCCCAACCACATTCACTTACAGTGAAAATGTGAAGAAATTTTCAGATTCTCTGTATGAAGAGGGAGGGACATTTTTTTAATGGATTTTAACATTCTCCAAGCACCAAATTCACAAACTATGGTCCAGAAAGAAGAAATGAGCCACCAGAATTCTTTGGGTCCTCCTGATGTTTTCCAACTTGGAAGTAGCTCCGGATTTCTATTCCTTTGAAAATGTCAACTTTCCATTCAGCTTTAAAATTATTAAACCCATCATTGGTGGAGCTTTAAGAATACATGATATTGCCTATCCAAAAGGCTGCACACTGGAAAAGCAGATCAAGACAATATGTCAGGAATTATTTGATGTTATTTACATGACAGAACCCCCCCAGACTCTGACCATGGTGAAAATCTGATTCTTGATGCTGTGCACATGAAACCAATGTTCCTCCTTGCCTTTCCAAATTTACAGTCAATCCAAGTGAGGCAGATTTTTTACACATCCTTAGTTAATAGCAAATTCAAGCTGTTCTACTCTAAGACCACTTACCCTACTCTCAACTTGGTGTCATACCCATTTCTCAGGCTATTTAAATTCAGGTCTTCTCTTCATTCAGCTCAGATATTAACATAAATATTAATATTCAGGAGAATTCTTTACATTTCCACCCTTGGGTTTCCCATTTTTCCCATGGGCATCCCTGGGCAGATCCTGCGTAAGAAACTTCTGCTTTCCTGTTTTTTTATAAAGGGTTAAAGCACAAACAGCAGTCCATGTTCTGGGGTGCCAAACTTTTTCTTGTGCTCCGTCTCTTTTTGATTTAAAAGCTTTGTTTATCTCTCTCTGTAAAGTCACTGGCAGGCCATAAAGAGATCTATTGCCTTGGTGCAGACAGCACAGACTCTGCTCCTGGGAAAGCAATGGGCTGTGAAGTTGAGTGTGTGTGGGCCCGCTCATAACTCAGGAAGGGCTCTCTTTTGGGGAGCTCCCAGTGGGCTCTGCCTGCAGGAGCAGCGTGCCTGTATCCTTGAGGGCTGCTCAGCCTCACTGCTTTTGATGGGCTCATAAAGCCATCACTCCAAAGCTTGGAATCACAAGGCTATTGAGCTCAGTCATAATAGAGTGGATAAAGTGCTCCCAATGGTTTTGATTTTATGATATTTTTATTTTTTTGATAGACAAATAATGTCATGACAGAGCCCGGCTTGCCGGGGCACTCCCTGCTTAGCCAGGGCTGAGCAGGGAGATACATCACAGTTATTGCTTGGGTTTGCTGCCAGGGCTTGAACCTCTGAGTGAACATTCCTTGACAGAAGCTGTGCTCTGTTGTGTGTTTGCAAATGGTATATTCCCCCTGCAATCCCATGGGTGTTCCCAGAGGTGTGGGGGAGCAGCTCTGCTGGTTGGGATGAAAGGTAGGGCGTTCTAGTGGAAGAGATGCAAGAGGTGAATTATTCCTGGCTGGCACTCAGACTGCAGAAAGTGCTGATTTAGCTGAGCAGAGGGTGTTGGGGTTTAATCTTCAATGGAATTGACTTGTAATGTCCTTTTTGTTTATCATCAGAGGAGGAATCTACTGAAAAAGAGGGCAGAGCACCAAATGCAGCTGAAGCACTGCCAGCAGAAAGGTTATTGATTCCTTGCAAGAGGAGATGGGAAGCTGCCTTTTCATAGAATCATAGAATAGTTTGGGTTGGAAGGGATATCAAAGATCATCTTGTTCCAACTCCCTGCCCTGGGCAGGGACACCTTCCACTAGGTCAGGTTTTTCCACTAGGTCAGGTTTCTCCAAGCCCCATCCAACCTGGCCTTGGACACTTACAGGGATGGAACATCCATAACTTCACTGGACAACATCTTTTAACAGCAAGTCATTCTTTGTGGAAAGCCCCTACCTGGAATCAGGGATTTCCAGGCATCTGACTCTAAACCTTGAGAAATGGAGCTGGGAAGAAGCAGCCCCCTCTCTTGGGGAATTTCCTTGCTTGGAGGATTACCATGAGAACAACAGATCATTGCAATCCCACCACTACTCTCAACACATGAAGTGACACAGAGCACAGAGGAGGCCCCAGAGATTAATGTTTTCCACAGATTGAGTTTATCTTTGGAAACTCCACCAACATATTAGAACGTAGGCCCTCAGTCTGCCACCTCCTTGTCCCTGGCAGGCCTTGCCCACCCTGCTTTTCCTTGTGGGGTTCCACATTCCTGTGTCCTCTGCAGCCCTGGGTGGCTGCACTGAAAAGGCTGTTAAGGATGGGCTCTGTGGAAGGTTGTTTGTCTGGGGAGAAATCATTAGTACCTTTTTACAGTGAGGATAAATCTGAGAATCGCCTGAAAATCTGCAGGAAATTACTTTTCAAGTGACCGTTGATCTGACCTCTGATTTCCTAATGATCTAGGAAGAGTTCAAGCCCAAGTGCTTGTATACACAGAATGCCAAATTTATATATACAAAGCATCATAATTACCGTCATGGAGATTTACAGTGCTTTACAAATCATTAATAATCATAATAATAATATTTACCATAACTCTTTCTGGCAGATTAATTACAACTCTCTTTGACCATCCTCGAACTACTTCTCTTCCAGCATCTTTCCCACTGGCATGAGAATGAAGTACACAAACCCTAATTTATTGACATAAAGGGTGCCTTAATTTCCATGTGTTTATTTGAGACAAAACCAGATATTTGCTATTGAAGGGAAAGCATAAGCATTAATGAATGAGCAGATCTTTTAAGACAGAGCTGTGCATTATTTCACTTCAGTCTGACACTGGCAGGTGATGTGCTCTGATGTGTTTGTGACAGGCAGGTGTGATTCTTGCTGCTCAGTCAAGGTGCTGTTTGCAATATTAAGTGTATAAAAGACCTATGCAGCCATTTGCAGGGGAATATTTTAGGTCTTTCACATCTGTTTTGGGGTGGAATATCCACAGATGAAAAATGTCAAGTTTAGGTCACACTGACTGTTGTTTAGTTGATGAACTGAGGTGAGAGAAATTTTTCATTCTTCTAAATGCCATCAAAATTATGAGATTTGGAGAAAATCTCTTCCATTCCTCAGCATACAAAGTTTGTGTGCAGTGTCAGATGGGATAGAAACTCTTGGCATTCAATGGCAATTTTTAGTTTCAAATTTTGTATGTTAGTGTCCTTTCCTATATTTCCTTGTATTTTTATAAGATAACAGTCTACATAAGCTATGTTATTGCAGCAGTTTAATGCATTTTCCTGCCATTTTGTGACAGTTGGTACTAATCCTGCCAATGTCGTGGGTTCCTCTGTTCTGAATTGTTCTATCTAGGTCTGATTATATCCAGTACTAGAAATCTGATTTTAATAAACCTTTATCCTGTGGCAGATACATAGAATCACAGAATCCTACAGTGGTTTGGGTTGGAAGGGACCTTAAATCTCACTTTGTCACACCCCCTGCCATGGGCAGGGACAGCTTCCACCAGTCCAGGGTGCTCCAAGCCCTGTCCAACCTGGCCTTGGACACTTCAAGGGATGGGGCAGCCTCAGCTTCTCTGGGCACCCTGTGCCAGGGCCTCAGCACCACCAGAGTAAAGACTTTTTTTTTTTTTAGTATCATATGTAAGTCTACTCTCTTTGATTAATTCATTAATTTGAAAGGGCAGTTAAATTAGTGTCTATGCTTCTTGACCTTGTTCTGTTATCTATTGAAAAAAAAGTCAGACAATATTAACATTTTGTGTCTCATTTTCACTCTTCTCTTTGTTTATTCCTTTAAAGCACATTTTGGGTATAAAACGATCATTCCACTTGCTGTGTTGGCACAACTGTGGGGTGGAAGAAATCATCTTAGTTATTCACAGGAATACTTCCCACTGCTTGATGGTTAAAAAAAGTCTGGCTCTGAGACACACCAACCACTCACATGTCTGGTTGAACTCCCCAGGAGCTGTGAGTAGTGTGTGTGTCAAAGTTGCAAAATACTGTAACCTCATATTGAAATGCTGCTTCAAATATATTACAGAGTAATTGAATCATTTGTCAGAGCAACACAACCTTTAACTGCATTCAGTTTTGCAGCATCAGACTCCCTGCTGAGATACAACAAGGTGGATATTAAGCAAGCTTCCCCAGGATGACAGGCAGAAACCTCAGACACCCCCAGCCCCAGCTCTGTCTCATCAGACTTTCATCTCTGTGAGACAATTACAAAAGCTTATGTGTTATAATATAAAACATAGAACTATTAGTGCCTGCTGACATGGAGAAAAATGGTAATAGTATTTCTCTCCCACCTGCTTGTCCTTCAATTGAATTTTATAGCGGGTGTCTCATAATTTTTGTAACTTTCCAGAAAAAGGCTTAAAGAACCTTTTGTAAAAGAAAGTGCCAAGCAAGCTAAGTGTAGAAGTTGCTGCCAATTCTGCCTTTAATACTTTTAAAACAAATACAGATTTAGAGGCACACTCATAGGAGAGCTGTGTGCCAAAGGCCATCGGAACGGAAGACGTGTTTTAGAATATATACGTATAAAGTGGGTCTGATGAGTCACTTAATTTGTTGCCCGGAGACAGAATACATTTACATGATGTTCTTTAATCTATTTCTAATTTATAGGATGTTCCTTGGTCTGATGGGTTGGTTCCCTGCTCTGTGTGTCCAGCAATAGATGGTCTGTGTTTGTATATGACTCCCCTAACAAGGACCATTCCGTGTTTATTCACATATTCTCCGTTACGTTCTCCGTAATTCCAGGGACATAATTACCCATGAATGCCTTCTCCTTTCTCAAGTAAATTAAAGGGTTTCCCATACAGTACGTACTCCTGAGACCACAAGGAGTTTTCTGAGAATCCACAGTGGCTCAGGTACAAGGAGACTCCCAGCTTAGCTGTAACCTTTGAGCTCCTTCCTATTTTCATACCGACACCTACGTCATCACTCCCATTACAGAAAAATTCCTCTAATCTGAGGGACCCTGCCAGTGGAAAACCTGTCCTCACCCTGTGAAAAGTTAGAGGTACCATGGGGATGTTTTTGTTGTTAGTGAATCATATCTGGTAGGAGTTGTTTCTTTTCCTTGTGCCACAGCTCCAGCCCCCTCTGAGCCACTCAGCCAATAATTGCCTTGGCTGCAGCAGCCCATGGAAGCCCAGAGTACAGTAATTGCTTCATTGTGTTGCTTTAAGAGGAAAGGAAAATAGTTATTACTGTGAGCAAGTGCTTCTGTGTTTTTTCCCCTATGGCTGTCGTGTGTTTTGGTTACGAAACGTATCCTATTCTGAAACTGGTGTTTTGAGACTTTCTCTTGTTGAAGTGGAAGGTTGAGAATGGGCATCTGAAGGTAATGCAGCTACTGGTAATGAGAGAAAACATTGGCTTGGAGAAATAGTCTTAATTTATACCATGGGAATGAAAGTATTACTGGTTCATTTTGGTCCTGATCTCTTGATGGAAGGTACCAAAGCAGCACAGTTGTGTTCCTGGAAAGCACATCATGCTGATGTACTTTCATCTCTTCTTCAATTACATAAAACTTAATGGAGATTTGACTTTTAAAATTACTGTGCTTACTTGTTTACCCATCTGACTATAGGTGTAAATATGAAATTTATGGTCAGGCTCAGATAAAGGTCCCGAAATTTGTGGTGCTGCCTATGAAGAAGCTGTTATTCCATAAGATTATTTTGAGAATAACTAACAGAAAACAATCCCAGACCCCATAAACTGAGATATCCCATTGCTAGAGATATCTAGAAATTTATGACTGGAAAAGGTATTAGGTTGTGACCTGATGGTCTCCTGCTGTTGAGGCTCCAGTGGTGATTAGGAAGAAGTGATTTCATCGCCATGGGAAGGCTGCTGCCCTCATCCCTGTTTTATTTCTCATTGTGAAGCTGAACATGGTATTGAGGACTAAGAGGAAAAAATGCCTCCCCACACACACACTCAGTGTTATCACTACCAGCTCCTTGTCTTCAAAGACCCTTGACTGAAGCTCTGTGTGACTAAGTCCACTTAATTCCCCACCTAAGAGAAAAAAAAGCAGAGTTCAGAAGTTCAAGGAACTCTCTTGCTAACCACATGCTTGTGGTTGTCTGGGCTGCAGGAGGAAGACTGGGGCTGAATTGCTCAGTGTTTCAGACCTGGTCACAGTCATGGAACATCTTCTTCCAAGGCAATGAATGGCCAAAAAGGTGGAAGGCTGGTGTGACTTGAGCACTCTTGGAAATGTTGCCTTAGATGTCACCCTGGGAGCTGTTTGAGATGAAGTATCTGGAAGTCTCATCCCAAGTTCTGGGAACATTTAGCATAAGATTTTACATTGACAGGCTGGTATATAACCCTGAATAGCATCTCCCTTTCCTCCCAGCTTGTGGAACTGTTAATAGTAGTAGGCTCCTATAAAGCTTCAAGTACATAGAGCATTTAAAGCTTGTAACATTTATAGATTGCTATAGCAGCAGGAGAATCAAGCTAATGAAAGGATTGGGTGGGTGCCCTGAATTAATATGACCATAATCTAATTCATTTTAACTTCTCTTTGCTGCATATAAAACCTTCCTCTCTCCTTCAGCAGCACAATTAAGACCCAATTCACAGGTTTGTGGCAGATAATGGAAAGGTTCCCGCACAGTGGGGCTGAGAGGTTTGGAGCAGCAGGCCCTTGGCAAGGGGATGGTAGAGGTGGTAGAGGCCTTCTGTGGAGGATAGAAGAATGTCTAGCAAAGGGGTACTCAGGGTTGGAGGAGTGAATAGGAGAATTAGAGCCAGGAGGTGCAGATAAAGTGCTGAGTTTTGAAAGGGGTGGACTGCTCTTACTTGAAATAGAGACACTTTTTTTTTCCTCAAAAGCTGTCCATAGAATAGAACCTACCTGCACTCTAAGACTGTCTTATAGGCTGCTCCTTTCCATAGGGAAAAATAGAGCATTTTACCCTCCCTTCTCTGCCCTTGCCATTCCCTCAAGAAATTGTGTTTGGAGAATACTTACTGAAGTTAGAAGTCTGCATGCAGTGGAACGTATTTGACTGCGCTGTCTTCCTTTGTTCTTTGTTTCATCTCCATTTCCCATCTATTTTGTTTGTTTCAGCCAAAAAAAAAAGGATTATTGCTTGCTCTGTAGATCATCCCTTGGAAGCTCAGAGGGTGTGGAGGGAGCTGAGGACCTGCAAGGAGTCAGGTTGAGGAGCTGGAGGGGAAAGCAGGATTTGGAGAGTGAGCAAGGCATTGTGGATTGTTCTGACAGATTTTGTTGAACTGTGTTACTGGATCACTGAGTTGCAAGAAAATATTACAACACATATCCATGTAACAGCCAGTTCATGCTTCTGACCTTTTCATTTTCTTTTCAGAAGCAATATGTGACACTGGTTTCTATGTATGTTGTGTGACAACCCTTCCCATCCACTAGAGAGTTAAGGGATATAATATAATAACATAAGAGAGGACTGTAAAATTCTTTTTCTTAAACCTGAATCCATGCATTCCATGTTTCAGTAGCTTCTGGGTGCTCCTAAGGTAAGGGATGGGTCTGTTCTAGGATGTGGAAAATTCAGTGAAAAACAAGGCATTAAAGAAAGCAATAGCTGGACACGATTGAATGGGGAGCACTGTTCTTCATGGACCTGTCCTGAACTCATGCCCCAGCACAGTTTGAGGACTGGTGTTGTGCTTGGAGTAAACCTAAAACCAAAGCTGAAGCCACTTGTACTCATTAAAGACCATATGGCAGCTCTCACTGTGCTGGATGAGCAACACCTTGCCCTGGTCAGACACAGATTGGAGTGAGTCTCTTCTATGTGTTGATTGCAGCTATTTATAATAACTTGTTTAGGAGACACTCTCCATCACTTTCTTTCACCGTTGAGTCAATGAAGGGAGAGTGTATCTAAATTAAGCTTCTTTTCTTACTTCCTCTCTGGAAGTACATTTTTTCTTTTCACTAAATACATAAGATGTCTAAAGAGGTTAGTCTCACAAAACAGGCTAAGACAGGTATCTAAAAGTAAGTGGTGTTTACACCCTCACTCTTGAGATGTGTTCTGCATCCTCATTAAGATATGCCTTGTCCCTTCCTCCTAAATTGCTGTCATGTTAAAGTGTATCCAAGTCCACTGCTCATCCATCGTGATTCCACGTCCTTCTGTGAATACCTAGATGTGTATGAAGGTGATAAAATCCACTTTATCTGAACGGACTTGAAAAATCCTGCCTTAAATAGAGAACTGCTTGCAAGGATTTGTGTGTGTAAGGGGTGAAGAAATCCCTGCAGTTGAGGGAAAATGTGGTTCCCCTGGATAATACAATGAGCAGCCACTACCTGCAGACTTAGGGTTGGATTAAAGGTTGGGTGGATTAATGCAGTTCTGTTCCCCAGAGCTCCTGCTCCTGGCAAGGTGAGACCTGGACAACGGGTCCTGCAGGGGCAGAGGTGTTTGCCTGCAGACAAGGGCACTGCAGACACACACTGCACAGAATCACAGTAGCATTTACGTTGGGCCACACATCCAAGGTAAAGCCCAGCCTTTCTCTGCAGCTTCTCCATTGCCGGGCTCTGTCCTAGATCCCTCTGTGAGGTGCCTGTGACCAACAATGTCTCTTGGAGGGTTCTGGGTGCTGCCTCAGCTGCTGACTCTGCTCTCAGCCAAGATGCAGCCCTGGGGGGCTCACACACACATTGAAAGGGATGTGGTCTAGGATGCAAGCAGTGCATCCCATAATTAGCATTTGCTTTGTCAACCCCTTGTGTCATCCTCCAGCTAATGCACACACACCACTCAGTGTCTGCAAGAGAGAGGAAACAGTGCCAGGATTCATGGGGCAGTCCCCATAAAAACTCAACATGGTGTGGTGAAATACACTCATAGTGGGCTAAAACCTGCTTGTGTTCCTTGTGCAAGGGCCACATTGCAGAGTGTTCCCTTAAACAAAATACCTGCAGGCCAAGCTGCTGAGATCCCACCCCTAAGGAACACCTGCAGGGCCAGGCATGTTTTCTCCAAGCCATTTCAGGAGGCACGGCAGAGCAAAGCTGGGCAGCCTGTAAATACAATTATCTGTTTATTTACACAGAAGTTCCCTCCTGTTCCTTGCAGAGCCCTGAAGCCAGAGCTCCATCAGGGACTGTGCGTGCTGGTTTGGGTAGGAAACATGGCACAAGGGGCACCTGACCTGGTTGAGAGACAGCTCCTCTGACTCATCAGCTGAAAGCAAAATGAGCTGTATATATTTAAAGCAAAGCTCTATTTTAAAAATTAATGATCTGCAAGGGAGAGAGGAGAAACTGCCTCTCTGTAATGCAGAAAAAAGGCCCTGATGACCACAGCCTGGGTCCCTTTCCAGATGATGTCATCATCAGTCTAAATAATAAATTTTTAACGATGTGGGAAAAAAAAAGAAGGAGGAAATAAAAAAAAGAGGGAGACTCTGTTTCAATGAGGAGTAAAAGTAGCTGGTGGCAACAGGGTCTAAGGAAAATATATAGTTATGTGAGGTTTCTGCCCTGTGTAATTAGATTATCCCAAGTGTAGGAGTGTGCTGCAAAAGGCACATTGAAATGCCACTAATTGACTGCTCTGTGTCTTCCCCTGCTCATACCCATGCAGGGTGGAAAACTGGGGTGCTTGGGATATATAAGGCAGAGGGGCATTCTGTAAATGGGGTTGCTAATAATAAGCAGGCAAGATTAGAAGGGAAAGTGCAGGTTCTCATCAGCCCAGACACTGGGGGATATTTTCCCCTCATAAATAAAAGGCCACAAGAAATCTATTCAAATGGATTTGTGTTGGGTTGACAAATGTGTGTAATGTGTTACCAATGGAGTGCTCACATGGGCTCTTTAATGCAGTTTACATTATTAGCCGCACAGTCATTTTAAATGTGCTGTTTTGTTCCCTGGGACCCCCTTGAGAAGGTGTTGCTCGTTGCTGTGGGTGTGTTGTCCAGGTGAGAGGGCTTGGGGACAGCTGGTGGGACCAACAAGGTGGCTTTGGGGGGTTGTGGCACCAGTGTGGGCTGAAGGCTGGTGTTTTTTTCAATTCATGCTGATTCCCTATTGTGGGGAGCCCTCAGGCATTTTCCATGAGATTCCAGCCAGAATTTTCACCCCAAACCAAACCTTGACTAACACTGGAATTCTTCAGGATATCAGAATGTATCTGATGGCATTTTAAGCTGTATTTTCAGTGAACTGATTTCCAGATCCTCCTGTTCAGACCTCAAGCTCCAGTGTCTGTGTAATCCTGTAGAGATGACCCTCTCCATGAAGAACTTAGGAGCTAAGGAGACAAGACAGCAGCTATTCCAACCTGGCAGACAACGGGGCTTGCTTGGCCAAAAGCAACACAGGATTCATGTCAAAGCTGTGGACCAAAACTGCTTTTCTTGAATCTCATGCTTGTATTTTCCAAATGCATTAACCCAAATCAAGCTTTTCATGGACCTCAGCGATCTGAAAGTCAGGCCCTGAAAGGAACAGATGTGTTTTCATGAGATTTGGGAGTTTGTAATGGGAGATTTCAATGGTTTTAATACCCAAATCCACACCTTCTCCTCAGACTGTAAAGGACAGATTTATGTCATGTTTTGTAGTGGGCTGATCCTAATACCCTTGTCGTGAGACAGATTTACTGTAGTTGTCAGGACTGATTTGCTGTAGAAGTCAATACCTCAGTCCGCCAGTGCCTGAAGGAAAAAAGGCCTGGGCGTTTAACACCATAAATATTTTATTCTTGCTCTGCCATACAAACCTTGCATGGCCTTTAAAAAACAACTTACTTCTATTATGCCCCAGTTTCTCATGAGTTAAGTGGGGATAACAACATTTATGAGAGTGGAGTGAGTAAGGCCGATGAAAAAAGGAGACTTCTGCCCAGGAAGATGGAAAAAAAATGTATTTTCTCTCCCAGGCCCTGTTATTTTGTTTAAATGAATTTGTTCCTTTTTGCTGTTTTCATTGCTCCTTAAATAGTGACTTGAATTTCCTTTCAGTTGTGTTCTGGTACACAAGGGCACTCACCTATTAGACACCCTCCAGCATCGTGGGTCGTTCAGTGTCTGTGTTGCTGCTACTGATCCCTTAGCAAGGAGTAGAGGCATCTTGGCCTGTATTTGTTGGGGTTCAGGGTGACATTCACAGGACCCAGAAGAGATGCTGAACCTAACCAATGTGACACGGGTCTTTCTGCAGTTTCCTGAGGGTAATGAAGAGGGAGACAACAAATATTCAGTCTTCCCTCTCCAGGGCTTTATACTCTGGGTTCCTGGTGAGAAGAGCAGGCACTGCTGCACTCACTGCTGGGTTTTTCTTTTCTGCTGGTCAGGTAGGAGGAGGCCAAGCAGAACTTAAATCCTCAGTTCCCTGATACATCCTTTGTATTCCTAAATTTCTTCCACCTCTGTGAAGGATACACTGAGCACCGGCTTTTGTCTGGGCTAAAGACCCTGTGGCCCATTTGAGCCTGAAACACAACTCACATTTCGCTGGTTTAATACAGGCATTTATGTGCTTTATTTTATTGTTAGTTTGTCCCGAGTTTGCAATGGATGTACAGTATATTAAAGCCTGGCTTAGCTCATGTGTGCTGTGTCTTTATTCTGTTTTGCCAGGGCTGGGTGCTCCCCCAGTGAGGAGCACACAGGGTACATGTCTCTCTTTGCACAGGGCCACAGAGTTGATGAAAAAGATGAGCAATTTTGATGGAAAAAGGCCACCAAGTTGGAACTGAAAACTGACAAGCTGGCCCTGTTTGATGGGAGGACTGGAGTCACCTTGTGTGTGTGGCACTGGCTGCAGTGGAGTTTTTTGGCAGCACATTGGATGCTGAGCTGGGAGAAAAAGTGGAGGAGCTGCCAAGGACTGTGTGGATGGACTGCATGCCCAGAGGATGTGTGAGCCATCCCACCCATCTGCAGGAACCAGGCCTTCTCCGAAATGTGAGTTACACCATTTCTCAAAACTGTGTGTAGCAAGGAATGACTGGGAGGCCAGTGATTCATTCTGGGTTAATGTAAAGGTACCAGAGGGGCTAATACAAGGGAGAAAACTGATACTGGCTTTGCAGTGTTTGTGCTGCAGAAACGTGTACAAATGTTTCCCAGAGAAAGAGTGGAACAATCTGATGCAATATTAAAACCAAAATATACCCACCCAACAACAAACAAACAGCCATGGGGACACAGGGGCTGGTAAAAGTGTTTGGATATCTGTAAATCACTGCAGACTGCACAGGTATTTGCTTACTGCTGTACATTTCATTGCAGCTGAGAGGAAAGGGCCCTTGTGAGATGGTTAGAAAATGTATGAGAAAACTTTGCTTGAATTGTAGCACCATGATTATTGTGTCAAATACACTTTAGTGTGCATTCATTGAATCACAGGAGGGACAGATTTGACCCTTTGGGATGAATACTCTGGGGAAATTAAAACTAGCTGTAAAAGCTATATATAGCTGAAAAGGCAATGGTAACATTTTATACAGTATGAGCATGTTCTATTCTTTACAGAAACCCATATCTGTAAAAAAGCAATTAGAAGTGCTTCCCTGAAAAAAAAAGGCAATTCAACGCAGTGAATGAACTGCAGGAATTGTACAGCTTCCAGAAAATGGTGGTAGTGAAGCATTTGTGGGATCCATAAAGTCACCATAAATTCCTAACTGAATATGGATTCACTCTCCAACTCTAAAACCACAAGATTTATTTCCTGCTGGCAGGGGAGGTGAAGTTCTCAGAGCTGGATCTGCCTTGAGCAGGCCAGCAGGTGGGAGAAGCACCGGTGTGCTCCCAAGTGGGTCATGTTCCCAACAGCACCTTGACTGGCCACGTCCTTTCAAGATGAGAAGACAGGCCTGGGGTTTGGGTTTGGTTGAAGACCTGTCTGTGCTTTCAACACAAGTGGTTGTATATGGGTGGGAAGGTTTGCTAGCACGTGGTGTCCTAATGGAAAAGAAGGATGAGGGATTTTGGGACACTGCTGTTTTCACTCAGGAAGATCAAGTTTTGGCACAAGTGCTGACTTTGAAATCACACAAGCTCTTGGATGCTCGATGATACGTCACGTGTTTTGTGGTATAAACCTAAACAATGTCCTATTCACAAGGCCTGGGGTGATAGGACAAGGAGGAGTGGCCCCAAGGTGAAGGAGGGCAAGGTTAGACAAGATATCAGGAAGAAATTCCTCCCTGTGAGGCTGGTGAGGCCCTGGCATGCGTTTCCTAGAGAGGTTGTGAATCCCCCGTCCCTGCGAGAGTTCAAGAACAGGTTGGAAGGAGCTCTGAGTAGCCTGGGCTAGTGCAAGGTGTGCCTGCCCATGGCAGGGAGTGGAATGAGATGGTTTTTAAGGTCCCTTCCAGCCCAAACCATTCCGGGATTTGATGACTGTGGCAACGGTTGTTTTGTTTGCTTTCCATGAAATTCACTTTGTCCCCCGGTCTGGATGTTTCATGGACATGTGCTTTCAGAAGACATTGCTGTGGGTAGTGGAGGGTTTTCTCAGGGTTTATTCCCCCTCTCTGCACATTCCCACTGGTCTGTTCCCCTGGGTCCTTGTTCCAGCACAGTTCACTTCAAACTCCTCTCTCTTAACTGTGCTTTACTTCTACTGTGGAATATAAGAAGAACATCAGCTCTGACAGACAAAAACTTTAGTCACCAATGCAGCAGTGATGGATAGATATATATTAGTGTGGATTTGAGGTGGGAAAACTGGAGGATAAGTCACCACTTCATGTAGGATGAAGAGAGATATGGATAAAGAGTGGCTGGACTGAAATGGAGAAGTCTGTGGCTGCAGAAATGTGTAATTATTTGCACCCTGTCAGAGATGAATGGTTGTATCTCTCACATAGCCATCTGCATAGCTGGGTGAATGTGATTGCATTGATTTAGTGTGTCTTCATGAGTCTTTTTACAACCACAGGAGCTAGAAATGTCTTTTGTTGTTGTTGCTTTTTTTAATGAAAGCTGACGTTTTGGAGCACAAGTCAGCAGGAAGTGGGGGTAAGTTTATTGGCTGTTTTGGTGGGGCCTGGAGAATAATTTTGCCTTTCTCCTGCCTTTTGTCTATTCAGACTTGTAAATTCATTGAAGAAAGGGCTGCTTACTACTGTATGTCTTTATAGCACTGGCTGCAATGGATCTGTGCTCTCAGCTAAATCCCCTAAGGCTTAACAAAATATAAATTAGGATAATGGTATAATAAGTTAAATGTTAAATGGTCATGAGGGGTGGTTTATTTACATGAATTATCACCTTAAAAAAAAAAAAAAAGGCAAAACAAAAAAACGTCCTTCTGAAATCCTGGTGGGAGCTTTAGCTTTGTGGCAAAATTGATCATTATTCTGCAGAGTTGAGAAGACAGGGCAGTCTCACAGTGTTTGTGCCCTTTTTCAGGAGTGAGGGCATGGACTGGTTTCTTATACCTCTGGGCACCTTCCTGTGTCTAAAGGGGCTCAGCTCTGGGGTGCCCAGCTATGGGAGAAGTGGCAAGAGCAGAAACTGTTGCACAAGAAGTTCCAGCTGAACATGAGGAAGAACTTCCTCACTGTGCAGTGACCAATCACTGAACGGAGACCAGAGAGGGTGTGAAGACTCCTCACTGGTGATATTCCAGAACCATCTGGACGCAATCCCTTGCTAAGTGCTCTGGGGTGACCCTGCTTGAGCAGGGAGGTAGGAACAGATGCTCCTCTATGGTCCCTTCCATGCTGACCTGTCCTGTGATTCTGTTATCAGCAGCAAACCTTTCTGTTGCCTAGATATTGTAAGACCTCAAGAAACCCAGTGGCCAGTCTGTCTGTCTGCCAGTGTTGCACTGGCTGCTTCAAGGTGACCTGCCAGCTGTGTAGTCAGGGCAGCTGGAGACATCATGTTCCATGTTCTAGGCTTTGCAGTGTGAAGAAGCCCTAAAGTTGGCAAATTTTCCTACCACAAAACAACCCTATTTGCAGGTTGCTCAGTGCAATGACATGGCACATCCTGCACCCCTCCCCAATCCTTGATGGTTCCTGGAGGTCAGAATAGCCTGGCTGCAATCTAGGACTGTTTGAGTCAAACATTTGTATACCTGTCTCTATGAAGCATCCACTTCTGTGATAGATCACCCTTGTTTTTCCACTTCCAGAGCAGACAGCGCAGCTCAGATGTGCCAGAGAGCCTCACTCCAAATATAGACCAGTGTTAAGAGAGCCAGTGGTCTGTCAACAGATAGTCCAACTTGGGAGGAGGCAGAAACAGGATTTGCTGTCAGCTTCATGCCAGTGACAGCATCACGATGTTACTTGCTGTAGATTAATGTGGGAGAAGGTCCTTGCCGACAACTCCTGCAAAACAGCTCAGCTTCAAGTGGAAATACAGTGGTCCTTTTAGATCAGTGTATTTTTGCCAGCTGATCCCCAACAGCACTCCCAGCGGTGGGGAAAGCTGAGACTATTACTGTAAATACAAAAGGAAGACATACTTGGCATCCCTTTACATTAGAGCTGGCTCAGAAGAACGTCTGCGTAGCTGCTCCACTGCCAAGATGGATTGTAGTCAGATAGTACACATTGCAAAGGAACCAGAGCACACACTGAGATCTGTTGGGGTTTTTTAACAATAGTTTATTTGTGTTTCAAAGGGATAGTTACAGGAATCCAGATCAATATGCTTGTCCAGAACTGTGCCTTCCTATTTTAGGGCCTGGCTGAATAGAGGGTTACTTGAGTTCACATGCATATTGAGGGATCGGTGCCTGTGGTAATGCAGCCTCACAGGCTTGTTACTTTTCCTTTTTGAAAGTGAACGTGAAAGAGCTGCAAGACTGAAGTTGCCATTGTTCTGGTTCCTGAAGTTTTATTTTTTTTCCAGCAAAGTCCATGTGGCATTGCATGTTGTGAGGCTCTTTATGAACGGTGAGGTCGTGTCTCACCAGGAGCTGGTTGGAGCTGAGCCTTCCCATTTAGACCAGATCAAACACCTCTGCAAGGGAAGGAAGATGAGGTGTTTCAGTTAAATGTTCTGATTTCCTTTTTGTTAATGAAAAATAATGAAAGTTCAACTGCTTTGATGAAAATACGTTTGGCATTTCCCAACCTGGGTTTTGAAACCATCTGTATATTTTCATGGTTTCATCTCTATCGTATTTGTTGGGATGAGAAAAATGGTTGACTAATGGAGTTGGTTGCATGGGACCAAAAAAAGGATGTCTGGTTGGTTCTGTTTCTGAGATATTTTGAAATGCAAACAATGAGTTGCAAGGTCTTGAAATTAGACCTATAATTGCTTCAAAAGTTTTGGTTTATGCCCTATTTTTTCTCTTCTGATCTTGATATATTTTTAAGAGCCACAGGCAAAACAGGAGTTTAATAGACAGAGGTACTTAGATGCTTAGTGTAAGAGTAAGGTATTTTTCTGTATAGAATTTCAAGCCCTGATTTATGGCAGGCAATCAGTTTGTGACAGTTTGAAGTGAGTGTGTACCACTGCTGCACCTGGTTTGTGAGGGCAAACCCACAGCCTCTCCTTGGGCTTGTTTGGTATCTCAGTGATGATGGATTATGCTGCTCATGCTTTGAATGGTGCCACTGCATTTTTTGTGAAGTGTAGACTCAACAAAGTATATCAGCAGACAAGGGCCGGTTTCTTTTGAATTTCAACCTATGACAACTTTCTCAACACACATTGGTCCAGGTTGATCCAAGGGACTATCTTGAGGGGCACGTTCCAGTGCAGCACAGCTTCAGAGTTCGAATTCTGGTGTCCTCTGGCACATTTCTGATGTCTATGGCTTTACTGATGACATCCTGCTACATGAAGAATTTTGGCTGGTGCAGGGTGTTCTCCTTTCAGCTGTTTTGCATAGCTGAGGAGGACACCATCCTGACTAAGGGCAGTTTGCAGCAGCGTGTCTGGTCTTTGCTGTGAGAAAGTCTTCTTGTCTCTTGGCTTACTTTTCTGCATTTTTTTCCCTTCTTGCTCTGTGTGTTTGTGGAAGTTGGGGCAGTCACTTGTGGTGGCTGTTGGAGGAGCAATAAGTGGAAAGTAAGAGAAAGGAGTTGTGGTTTCAGAACCCTCTCTCTTGCATTAGAAGATGAATGATTGAGAAGGTTATGAAAAGGACATGGATTATCTTCTTCTGTTTGTCACTGCTTTTATTGGTTGGCTTTTACCTGAGCTGATGGTACAGAAGAAAGATGGAAGACCTCTTAGACACCCCAGCACTGTGAGGGGAAGAAATGGTTTTACAGGCTTTAATGAAGCAAGGCAGTATTGCCAGAAATGCAGGAATTAGGAACCAGGCTTAATTGTAGGGGATATTTTCATAGCAAAAGTCCTTTTAAAAGAAACACTTAGCATGTTTCTGACCCCACAGAATTAGAGGACTGGTCCACTATTGCCAGCACAGTCCAGAGAACTCTTGCACAATTCTCCTGGTCCTGGCTGGGACTTGAAGTCCCTTTCTGTCCTGAGCATAGTAGAAAACTCCATGCACTGATGTTTTCCTCCAGATAACTGGCTGGGAAAGGATTTTTTCAGGGTTTGTACTCCACCTCCACCCACACTTGCAATCCCAGAGTCACCAAAGAAAGTTTAAAAATATTCTGCCAAATGTTTTCTCAGTTAATTTCTTTAGGTCTTTTTGTATTTCACCCCTGTTTTGATTCTTGATTTGTTTTTCCCCTTAAGAAAGTTTGCCATCTGGGGAGAGGATTCTCAGGTGCTGGATGTGTAAGACTGAGAAGGAGACTGCCCTGGTAAAACCCACCTTGCAAGTACTCCCAGGCATTGCTTTTCTCTGTACACATTTGTGATCTGGGAGTTCTGTTTGGCACTTTTTGATGGGAATCAAATCAGAGTTGGATTTCAACATCTCTTGAAGAGAGGGAACACACAGCACAGACTGCATTGCAGGGGAAAATACCCAGAATATCATGTGCCTGCTCGCTCCTTGTTCTTCACTTTGTTCTTATTGTTCCTGGAGTTGAGGGACCCACCTCCATCTGCCCCTGCTCAGGAGTAACGTCATTGAACCAGAGCAGGGACTGAAAGGCAGAGGTGTTCTTGCTTTGGTGTAACAAGAGCCTTTCACTTCTGCTTTCCTGTGCTTTGCACAATTTTTGGAAGGAACGGTGGACTTGTATTTGCAGCACAATGCCATGAGATCTGCGTGTCAAGTCGACCTGCACTTCCACGTGAAGAGTGGAAGAGAGGACAGGGTGGAGCTTCAGGCTCAGCCCAATCAACCTCTCACCCTCAGAGACTGAGAAATGTGCTTGGGATATGCTTCCACCCCCTCCTGGCTCTTGGATGTAGAGGATCATGGTCTGCCTCAGCGATGATTCCTACCACCACCTGGGTGATGGAGGCGCAGTAACTTTGATGTACAGTCAGCAGTTCTTGTAGGAGGTTTACAACCTGTTCATTTATCAAGGTTTTCAATGTGTGTATGGCTGGAGAGGAATAAAACCAAGAGATGGATTCCTTTGGGAGGTGGGTTAATCCTGTTTCAGCAGTTCCTGGAAGGGGTGGGTTGCAGGAGAGCTGTTTGTGTACATCCAGGGCAGGATGCTGTGAGGTGCATTCAGATGAGGTTCACCTCGGCATATACATTGCATCTCCTTGGCTTCCTCAGCAGGTCTGCACTTCAGCATCCCAAGAGAACCACCAAATAAATTACCAATTAAATTTTGTGCCTTAATTAAACAGAAAAGTGGGCAGCTTCACTGTGAGTCACAGTGTTAAATAATCTCCAGCATAATGACAGAGTCAGCAAATTGAGGCACTGCTCACTGCTTTGCTTCATGTGTCAGGGATTTATCTCACAGATTCCCCTGTGAGTGTGGAGTTCCGTATCCTCCCAACCTGCCCAGGAGAGGTTTTGAGGCTTGGGGATGGCACGGAGAGCCTTGAGCCCTTGTTAAAGCCAGAGGGAGCCCCAGGTCCTGCAAGGCTGTCTTCAAGATGCTCAGAATCCTATGGCATCTGGGCCCCGTGTGTAAGTATTAAAGCAAGGAGTGTATCCAAAATTTGTGCCACAGAGGGAAGCATTGGCAACATGACAGGAGTCCAAAGGTTGTGTTTCATTTGCATGAGTATTTGCATAATCGCAAATGCATGAGATGCACACTAATAATCACTCTTGCATCTTTATCATTCTCAATAAGTACAGAGAAAATTTCTTGATCTTGGAGTGCATCAGCAATAAAAACCTGCAGTGTCCTCATTCTGCAATCGTAGGGAATTAGAGACACCTTGGGAGGGACATGTTTTATCATTCTGTTGGATGTGTTTGCCCTTAAACCTGTAGTCCATAAAATTTAACTCTGGACTTGTTCTGGGTAAGAGAAATTAACTGTGAAGGGAAAAATATTTTGATTTTTTTATACTAGTGGAGGTATTTTGAGGAGCCTAGAAAAGCTGGCACCTGGACCCTACTGAATTGCAGTGGAAGTTCCACTGCCTCTTGCTCTGTTCAAAGACTCAGCAAAATCTGATGCAGCATGACCAAGGATGAGTGATTTTTTGAGGGCATTGTGTGTTAGGACTGGCTTAGAGTATCATGTTGGATGGAGCCCAGTACAGTCTGGTACTGTCCCTGCCTCAAAGACTTTATTTCTCAGCTAGACAGGTCATAAAAAGTATTGGAAGAGGCAATGCAGAGTCTGGTTTTGCATATCAGAAAAAACTCTTCCTTACCAGCTTCTCTTTTTTTTAACCTTATCAACTAAATTTCTCTCATTCTCAACTCTGAAATTGTTCCTTCTGACATCTCTCCTCTGGATTATACTGCAATGGCATTACTTAGTTGCTGGAAATCCCAGTGATGATTGGATGGAGAGTGATGGATGCAAGGAATGAAATGAAGCAGTTGTCTCTTGCAGGAGGGACCTGATCGTGGTGGCCTTCATTTGATGGACCAGTGCTGTGTTCCAGCCTGGCAAGTCTGGACTTTGCTCATGTACTTCTACAATGTTTTTTGTTACAGTTGGCCCAAAAATGAGAACTCAGTTAAACAGAAAACATTTTTCGAATTTCTAATGTTTGCTTTCATTTTTTCTCAGATTTAAATCTTTTAACATTATTCAGGTTGGGGGGAGATGGAAGGATACAATTACATCCATCCAAAACCATCACTGTCCAGTGGCTTGGACTGAGATGACTCAAATTCAGAGTCCTCCTCTGCTTTATCTGGGCCTTGAGTCAAATCTAGGTGGGTACCTTAATCATGTTAGAGGGCGTTCTGGAATAGATTTATGAATCCCATCTTGATCTTCTTTTAAAACAACAGTCTAGCTGAAACTTATCCCTGCAATGTTTGTTGGAAGAAATCAGCATCTTCTCTAAAAACAAATAAATATCAATAGGTATCAGCAATATTCTTCCTTTATCTCCTGTGCTGTAAATAATATAATTAGGGAATATCAGCTTAATTGGTAGAGACAGGCTAGCTTATGAATTTACTGCTGCAGCATCTCAGTCTAATTTCTCTCTTGGGATGCTGGCTCCAGAGTTTTCTCAGTGAAAAAAGGAAATCTTCATTAATTTGTCCAAGGAAGCAGCAGCCTGTGAAGAAGGAGACAAACTACTCACAAGCCTTGTTCTGCATGAGAGGAGTCCCAGGATTTTGCAACAAGCAATGCCATGTTTTAGGTACCTGCTTTTCCTCAGGAGGATGAATTCATTGCTCTTCATCTACTGTTCATCTGCACAGTTTCTCAGGGGTGTGGGAAACTGCTGAGCTTTTGCATAATTGTCTTTACACTTCCATTTCAGATGTCTTCAAATGTTTCTAAACTTAACACATAGGAGACTGAGAAGGCATTGATTGGTTTGTCAGAGATCTCACGTTTTCCTTCAACAGGATTTCACTTTACCCTTCAAGTAATGTTTGTGCCCTCAGAGTCATTGTGGCTTCAGTGCTTACTTTGAAACCCTATTGATCATGTAATTAAAGTGTCTTCTGACCTCCTCAGGAATCCACAAAGATTGAGACCCAGACTTTCTCATCTGATTTCAGAAACCTCAACCTGTCCTTCATTTTAATCTTAAACCCCAACGTGGTTCTTGCAGTTACTTGCAGGTCTTGCAGCCTGTGCTCCTCAGCACCTTCAGCTGTGCAGAATTTAGTCAACTGGAAGATTTGGATGGCTCTCAGTCCTGTATTGTATTAATTCCACTCTGCAACTGCCTCATTTTACTAGTAGTAAACTGCTGTTCACAGGCCTGGAGGAAGATTTTGGGAACTACTGTGCCAGAAGCATGGAGATACATTCCCTTGGCTTTTGCTCACCTCCAGCAAAGCAATGAGAATGATTCTAGTACTTTTGATTTTCATTTAACCATCTGGGTGAGAGATGAATGTAACAATCATCACACAGTGTTCAAAACCACCATTGGGTCCCTTTATGTTGGCTGTGGATGATGTAAAAAGTGCTTGCACAAAAAAAACCCTATAGAAGGATGTTTGGTTGATTGACTAAATTAAGTACAAAGTGAGCCAATAATAAAGGAAGCAAGACAGTCAGCCATTCAATCTCTGTTCATCTCTGCAATACCTTTCCCAGCTGCTGCTTCAAAGCCCTTCACAAAATCATCAATACTTCTAAAAGCTGTTAGGGATAGATAGTCCAAATAGAGTGCAACTAAATTATTTGGGGAAAGAAATTATTTAAAGGTTTGAAAAAGATGTTTTAAGGAATAAAATGCACACTAGTAACAAGAGGAGGCAAGTCAAGAGTGAATGTGAGTACACTCTGGCAGAGAGCTTCCCAGCTGAGGAATATAAAGCAAAAAGCCTATTGGCCAAAAGTTTTTTGTCCAAGACTTCCAAAGTCCAGCATTACCTATAATCATGTCCAATCTCTTGCTGATCCAAAAGTCAATTTTTTCAACTCAATTCTAACTGAAATTAGAAACCCATGTAGAGATCTCAGATTGGGGGGGGAAAAAAAGGCTGTTACTGTGCATGCCAGAGATCATTCCTGCTGCCACATTCTGGACTAAGTGCAATTTCTTCTAATAAAAACATTTCTGGCAGAGCTGTACATTAGGAGTGTAATTGAATCTGGATGTGAGGAAAGCATGCAAACTTGCTTCCAAGTCAGCAAGAGTTAGGCAGGATTTAATACTCCATGTATTTTTATTATAATATAAAAAGCTGTTATATTGGTATTTTTAATACATTTATCAAAAGGAAACTGCAAATCCAAAGTCACTTCCAAATTTCCCACTGATACAGGAATGAGTAGCTGAGACAATTCCGAAGTGAACTGAGGCAATGGGATTTTGTAATCGAGGTTCAGCTGCCAGGAGACCAGCATTTGGCTTTGACTTTTAACCACTTCACGCCAGAGCTGCGCAAACACTGCCCTGTACATTTTGCTGTAGAGTGAAGCTGATTTTCCCTCCCCTTCTCCTCTTGGTTTGTGCACATTTTTCTGCTGTTTTTTCATGAGCGTTGTAGCAACCCAGGGGATCTCCTGGGATGACAAAGGCAGTCACCAGTCATGCACCAGCAGCTCCCACCACAGCCAGCACCACTTACTTAGGGGCCTAAGAATAGGAGGCGGCAGACATTTCTATTAAACCCTCTCTTTTAAAAAGAGCTTGGCTCTCATTTACTTGCCTAAATAAGGTCCAGATTTCCAGAAGAGCTCAATAGATTGCGTGCTGAACACTTGTGAAAATAGAGACTACATTTCACATCTACTCTGGGGCTCAAGGCTTGCAGAAATTTGGCCTCAAATTTCTTGTTCTTGGACAAACAATGAAAGTTTGGGGATACCTTGGGGTTGGTTCTGCCTTTCCTGGTCCTGAGGTTTCCAGGGGTGTGACACCATCCAGTGTGAGTGGCCAGGCTGGTGTGACATCCTGGGGATGCTCTGGGAGGAGGTGGGAAGAGGCCTCTGATACGGGAGATGGGCATTTCCTTCCCTGCTCCAACATAGACGGACTTCAAGGCCTTTGGCTGAGAGTTTCAGGCTGTTTAATGGACATTTGGAGGTCAAAAGGATGTTAAATAAGACACTTTGAAAGGATTTGGGTTTGAGACTTCCCTCTGCCCTTTCATACACACCCCAAACAAGACAGTGAGAGTGAGGAGCTCTCAGTTGGTGTACCCTGACTTCTTGGTTTGTTTGTTTGCTTTCTAAAGTTCTTGCCTCTGAGGGATTTGTGAGGACAAATGCATTAATGCTATAAATAGTGTTCGGGAGCTTAGCTAATAGACAGTGTAAATCCCATGCATGGATTCAGAAGCCCACTTTAGAGCAGCCTGGGGGCATCTCACCAGCTTTTGATTCCTCCTCAGCACCAATTACTCTTGGATGCCAAACAACCTGTCCTGAAGCCTGACTGTACTACAGTACCTTTCATCCTCAAAACCCTAAAACTCTACAGCAAATATATTACATAAACCATACAGGGATCATTTTACCCATCTTTAGAAAGCAGCCTTTGTGGGTTTGGAAACTGTGAGCTGAGAACAGCAGTGTTATGCAGGAAGCATCATTTTTAATCAGGATGTTTCATCTACAAAGTGAAAGTCCCTTGCCAACAGTGCTCTCATCTCTGACCCCTTATGCAGTGATATAATGTAGTTCCTCCTGGGGCATGAGAGATGCTGAGGTCAGCCTTGCCATGTACTCTGAATTACTGATATTAAAGAGGATTAAATGGTATTTCTACCACTTGGTACAGTTAATAAGACAGCATCCAGATCAACTGTCTTGAGCCCTGTAAAATAATCATAAGGAGTATCCAGTTCTATAATGGCAATAAAAGTATAATAAGGTCTTCTAAATAAAGTAAGAAAAGTTGAACAAACACAATATTAAAACACTATATATTAGTAGCATTTTTTTTAGAAGTCCGTAACAAGGAGATCCTTTGGCACACGAGTACAAAATCAAATTTAACAAGCAAGTTAAATAAGCAATTAGGAGTGGGGATTTTGAACTTCATTGCAGTCTCAGCTGCTCTACTTCAGCACAAGTGGGGATCTGCCTTGTGTACTGCAAACCCTGCCTGCTGATGGCTGCACCTGAGCAGTTACCACAGACTGGCACTTTTAGATAAAAACTGAAGAACTGGTTCTCGTGGTGAGTCAGATTCCCCAAAGTGACCCTTCCTTACACACCAGCCTTGTGTCTGAGTGCTCACCTAAGGTGCAGGAGACCCACCTTCAGTTTTCTCTTCTGCCTGGGAGAATTCAGACCAAAACATCCTCCTTTCTAGAAAGATTTCTGCCCAGGGAGCTGGTTGCTCTGCACTGGGTGAGTTTTCCAGCATGGCAGCTGGTTTTACTGCTCTCTGAATCAGAATGCAGGAGTCACTGGAGAAGGAGGAGGCAGGAAAAAAAACCCTGAGACCTTGTAAAAAGTATCTCTGCCAGTGACAGGAGACCTGAATTCCAGCTGGTAACTCCAAGGTTGTTCAAGTGTTTTCCATGGCACAGCTGAGCAAGAGAAGAAGCAAAACCAGAGGAGTCTGGGGAGTTTAAAGGAACTGAGTGAGGTGCCTTTAAGGCTGGCAGAAATTTTCAGGTTGCTGTTTTGAGCAAAGGAATCCAAATTCAGAATCAAATCTGAAGATCCAAGCCCTATTTTGGCCTCATCTTGATGCACTCTCAAAAAAATTACCTTGGTCTTAAAAAATTGTGTATACACCAAGCAAGAAGCATACTTTCTGCTGGATGAACTCTCCCAGGAAACCATAGTATCTTTCTAGCTCAGCCAAAAGGATTTTACTGGCAAATTGCATGTCAACGTGTGAGGTCCTCAGATGCTGCACACTGGAGGAGCTCCATGACTGATAGTCCTGGTATTCACACTTGCACCACTGCCATGTGAAGATTCTGGGTGTCTTGTAGACATAAAGAAGACAATCCACCCTCTTGGCTTTTCTAACTGAAGAATCTCTCATGGACATCCTTAAAATAAGGTGGGATTTTTAAACAATTCTCTTCAAATGTTGTTACAAAAGGGATTTCAGAGGGATTTTACAAAGCTGGACTGATGTGCTGCCATCCCTGGCAATTCTTTGTTGATAATGGACTCCACTACCTCAAAAGTCTCTGTTTCTGCAATTATTGGACATGTCATGGATGGCAAGTGACAGACAAAGTAAAGACAACCAACTGTTTCGGAGGAGTGTGGTGCTTCAGCCCCATTTTGCTTTGCTGTTTTCAGAGAGCATCTGTCTTGCTCAGGAGAGACTTGTCCTGGTTTAACTCTCTGCTCAACAGCAGCAGAGCAGCAGTGCTGGCCCTGCAGTCCCTTTTCCTTCTCCTTTGTATGATAGAGTAATTCCCTTCAGCTATTTTATTTTTCCCCAAGAAACTTTTATCTGTAGGCACATGTGCAAAACTCTCAAATGGACTGTTTCAAATCTAGTCAAGGTCATTGAAAAAAGATATTTTTAAAGTGGCTAGGGCTCTTAAAACTCCTTTTGGATTCCCCAGAAGCAAAAAAAGCAGCATTTACCCTGTAAGCCTTATAGATCAAGGACTTGAGTATCTTTCAACATCCTAAAGCCCATGCAGACTTTAAACTGGTATTCCCAGCTCATTTGCCAAAAGAAGAGGAAGAAAATGAAATGAACTGAAAGCTTTTGCCTTGAGGTCTGCTGCAACAGGGCCTTCTGAAGTCTGGAGTCGGAATTGTTTCAATCTATGTAAATATCGGGAAATTAAATTCCATATGTCCCATGCCAGATGCTCCCAGCTGCTGCTGCCGTGTGGGGAACGGTAAGTAGACAGTTTAGCCTCGTCAAGCAGGGGGAGAGTGAAAAAATAAAAGGGGGAGAGGAGTGTTATTTTGGGGTCGGGAGGGTAATGTGCACAAGTGGCTATGCCAGTGAGCTGCCAAGCCTGATCAGTGGAGAGTTGTAAGTGCTGTGTGAGGCTTCAAACTGGAAGATCCCAGAGAGAACATTGCAGTGCTTGGTGTAGGAGCTTGGCTTTAATGTATTTGATTTATTTCAAAGGGTATAGAAATAGTGTGCCTGTGGGAACCAGTCAGGTTTGGACGGTGAGTGACTTGAGTGGGTAAATTTGACTTTGTTGTAGCCTGGGAAAAACAGCCCAGAGCAGGGAAAGGTCCATCACTGACCCCACCAGCCACTGCCAGACCATGCCCCACCATCACCCATGTTCATCACCTCAGCTCTGGCATTTTGGCCAGGCCCTATTTGTGCCTTAGGTCGGGCTCCCACATGTTTATTTAATGGGCTTGTTATTTATATCGCGAGCCTCGCGCCGTGGAAGGGAGCGAAGGGGAACGACGCACCCGCAATTTTAAATGACCTATTCTTAAAACAGCTCCACACGCCCTAATGAAACTGGAGATTTAGGAATCCTCGTGGAAACTCCAGCTGCCTAAAAATAGGCAGTGCCCCTCTCGTGTCCACAGGGATCCTCCTTCACCGCGCTCTTGGCCATCAGCACAGCCGTGCCCCATCCCGGCTGGAGGCGTGTGGTAGCGCTGGGCTCCGGCTGGCTGCTCCTGCCTCCCTCCCCCTTTTCATGTTGGTTTTTTTTTTTCAAGCCTGGTGACAAGTGGAACGGTGTCCAAAAGAGAACAGCCTTGTGGCTTGTCCCGCCATGGCTGCAGACGTTCAGTAAACACGAGGGAAGCCGGAGCCCCGCAGCCGGGGCGCGGGAGGGAGCGGGCGAGGAGGGCTGAGCGGTTACTCAGCATTTGCTGTCTGAGGTGAGAGTTGCTGTGGAAAAACCCTGCAGTTTTATTGTTCTAACCTTTATTTAAACATAGGACCTATAAGCTGTTTTTCCAGAGAATTTAAAATAGCGGTTTTTCTGCTCGCAACCGCCCCGTCCAA
Source organism: Sakesphorus luctuosus (assembly GCA_013396695.1). NCBI lineage: Eukaryota > Metazoa > Chordata > Aves > Passeriformes > Thamnophilidae > Sakesphorus > Sakesphorus luctuosus. Next base: position 1,999,199 of record VWZD01003876.1, on the reverse strand, counting down.
CTTCTGAGGTATCACATATTCGTGTCTTATTTTGTGGAGTTGACAGAGGGGGAGCCTAAGGGGAAAAAATAGCTGCAACAGCCAAGAGCAGTGTGTGGAATAAACCCGTGTGTGTGTGTGTGTGTCAGGAGGGAGGGTGGCTGCCACGAGCCTGCCAAAGCCTGTGCTTGCTTTGACCTCATCGCCCTCCTGCTCTCCCTGGCATGAGGGGTTCAGACTTGGGGGCTGACAACAAAAAACACCATTTGCCCACACAGTGCCCATGAGAAGGGCTTGGGGTGGCTGCTCTCATGCCCACTGTCCCACCTGAAAGAATTACTTGTGTTCTTCTCCACTGGGCACATATCATTAGGATTGATGTTTTGTAGTGGTGTGCCCTGAAAAAGGAGTGTGTGTGTGGTGGGGATTCCTCAGTGCTGCAGGAGCTGCTTGACCTCGTGTGGTTGTGCTGCCCTGTGGTGGGGTTTGCTGGGTTCTGGGATGCAGGGCCTCCCCACCACTGCCCTATCTAAGACAGGCAGCAGTGCTTTGGCATCTTGTATGTCCAAGGAATCCCTGATGACCTCCATCCCTGCTCCCTCTTGGTTTCCTTTAGCACGTTTTAATGCTTGGCTGGAGATTCTTACTGTAGAGACAGAGGCAGAGCAGCCATGAGGAAACACAAGGGGGAATGGCCTTAAGCTGAAGGAGGGGAGGTTTAAATTAGATATTAGGAAGAAATTCTTATAATGGTAGTGAGGCTCTGGCACAGGGTGCCCAGAGAAGCTGTGGCTGCCCCATCCCTGGAAGTGTCCAAGGCCAGGTTGGACAGGGCTTGGGGCAAGCTGGGCTAGTGGAAGGTGTCTCTGCCCACTGTAGGGTTTGCAAGGAGATAGGCTTTAAGGTCCCTTCCATTCCAAAATTTATGATTATGTAATTCTGTTCTCAGAGGTTAAACCCACACACAACTGGAGGGCAGTGTTAGTCCAAAGCCAAGCCCTTTTAATCCGTGAATGCTCCTATGGTGGCAGTGTCTCCAAACCCCTTTGGAAAGCTGCCCCTTGGGCAGGTAGTGTAGTAATGATGTTCAGGTATGTGTGGGCCAGCCAGACAGTGTGGAGGGTTGGTGTAGATCACTGAGGGTCATGACAGAGCTTTGTGGCAAAGCCAGGTCTGTTCTGTGGCCAGCACAGTGCCCAGAGCCCACTTGGACATTTTGCACATTCACCACTTCTTGTGCAGCTGTTTCTGCCCCATTCTCACACTGATGAATGCTTTACTCTGCAAAAGAAAAGACATGGTTATTTCCTTTTGGAAGAGTGAACTTTAGGGCCTTAGACCATATCCAACCAGGCAACATGTGGAAATGGATATGCCAGCAGAATCTCAGTGGATGCACTCACCCCTCATGGATCTGTTCCCCTGGTGCTTCCCTCCCCTCTCTTTGTCAGGTGCTTCCCTGATGTCATAGGAATTAGTTCTTCATTCCATTGGGTTTCTAAAAGGTTGGAATTTTATCTCCTGGCTGACCACCTGCCTGCCAGTCTTTAAAAACGAGGCTGCAGAAGTCCAAAAGTGTTTGAAAATCACAGCTGAAGGGTGGAGAAAGCATAAAATTAATGTCAGTTGTTAACAAAGACAGAATGAATTCTGAAGATGGTGGGTGGGTGTATGTCCATCATGTCAGACTGGGATTGAGAAAGGGGAGATATGTTTATGGGGAAACATTAGATTGGTTTTGTTTTACCAAAAGGAAAAAAACATTTTGTCCTGAGTTGGTTGTCTGGAGGTGAATCTGTACCATATCCAGGGCGTAAAGAGAAGTTCTTTTTCCAGAGTTTGATGTGTCTGTTCGTTCTTCTCAAGCAGGTTTTTCATAACCAGCTATGTGGATACGACAGGGACAATCCTCCCTGTCCACTCTTTACATGGGAATGGTTGTCTTGGTGTAAAATTGCAAAGGAAGGTAAAATTAAGGTAAAATTAAGGTAAAATTGTGAATCCTTGGGCAGTCTGTTTGATGGATCAAGTTGAGGCAGAGGCTTGTTTAAGTTTATTATTCATTGACCACTTGTATTTTGTAGGAAGACACTAAAATCTCTTCGATGCCCCTAGAATAAACTTCCAAAGTCTTTGAAATAGAGACCAAGACAGCAGGTTAATCAGTGACTCAACCAATATATTCTGGTACAAGTTCTTAGATCAATCATGATTTATGGTGGGAATATACAGAAGGGCTAAGAGAGTATTGTGTGGTTTCTTAGGGACAATATTCAGGCAGGAAATCAAAGGGGACTGCTAAGGGTCAAAACTGAGCAGAAAGTGTAGAGATGGGAAAGAGTTTGAAAGATTTTTGAAGATCTCTACCTCTATGCTTCCTCTTTTGCTGTCCAATATAGGTATTCATCTAAGGCATTCAGAGGAAAAAGTGACATTTTTTTTTAGGTGTCCCTGTGTGAACATAAGTTGCTCATAATGTTTCTTTCTGACTAATGTCTCTGAACGTGTGGAATGCTAACTGAGCTTTTTTCAATCTCTGTAACCACATGGTATTTAGGTTTCCTTTGAAGTTCCTAGTGAAAGTTCAGGTTGGTTTTTATTTACCATAATTTATTTACCTACTTTTAACTGTGAAAAAGGGCACTTCTACCATGATGTCAGGGGCCCAGCCTTCCTCTCTGCTCCCCTCCCACAATGTGACCATTATATCAACATATGGCAAACATTTCTCCTATTCTGTGTTTACTCCCAGCAGTAAAAATTCAGTAAAAAGCCAAGGGCCTTCCATAGCGAGAGGAAAACTCAGCTACAACCTTCAGGACAGGAAAAGCAAATAGACTTTTAACAAGAAAGTTATTGGGACATTGCTAAATATTTCCAAGAAATAAAATAACAAAGGAGCTTGTATCCAAGAGGAGTCACATATCTTCAGAAACTATAAGTATCATGGAAAAAAATCCTGAAGGATTATTATTGAAAGGTTAGCTGAAATTAAAAGCACGTTTATGCAGCCAAAGGAGTTTTTGGGCTTTAATTCATTAGCTCAGGTTTCATTAACCAGGATTCCGCCCCCGGCACGTGTAATAAGATTAGTTCATTAATCGTTGAGTCCTTGGGAATTAACATACTGGAGGTGCTTTTCTCCCCCTCTGAAAAGTCCCCCTGGATATATAAACACAGCAGAGATTTTGTTGAATGTGGGATCAGAGTTAGTCGTGCCAGGTTTGGCTTGATGAGAATGACTGAATCCTATAAACAAGCGAACAGTGGGGGAAATGTACGAAGTAAAAAAAGCCTTGTTTTGTCTTTTGGAGTTGTACTGCAATGTTTGGCTGATTATAGATGGACATCCAGTGAAATAAGTCTTTTAAAGAGGAAAAAAAAATAAAAAAGGCAGGAAAAGAAAGGAAATATAGAGTGGCTTGTTTACAGAGTAATTACCCTGGGAAATCGGCTCCCTACCTGCCATCCCAGGAGAAAAGTGAGGATAAAAGGTGGGAAGGGACTCAAGGAGCAAGGCAAGGTGTGTGGTGTGGATGTGTGTACATCCCCAGGGCCAGGACTGGGAAGAAGCATTTCTGCCTCCCAGAGAGATATGTCATGTACACCGGTGGAAGGAACAGCACCAGTGCCAGGTCCTGGGGCAGCCCTGGCCTTGCTCAGGGAGCAGGACAGAGCCTGGCATCCTACAGCACATGCCTGAGGGTGGGTGGAGGGAGCACAAGGGAACAAAGGCTTTGGGACTTGTCTTTCCTTCCCTCTCTGAGATCCTAAACAATTGTGGCTCCATCCATTCCACTGACCCAGAGGGAAAGGGCCACCTTTGTAATAAGAGGTCTGTAAAACCCCCCGTGGGCTCTGCACCCATTCACACCATGCCATGTTGTCGTGCAATTTAAGCAGATTAAAAACACATTTAACAAAGTGCAAGGAAGGAAATGCCCTGATCTCAAGTGGCAAAGGGTCAGAAGCGACATGAATGATTAGGTGCCTTATTGGGTTTTTTGAGACGCTGTTGCTCAGTTCTGAGGTACTTTAAGGATTTTGAAGCACAGAACATAAGGCAGGAGGCTCTGCACTCAAGGGAATTTTACCTGCCAGAGGATATTCAGCTTTCCTTTCCTTGTAATTTCTGAACTGATGTTTTTTCTTCTCACTGCCATCAGATATAAGCTCTTTTGCAACAGGGGGATATTTCTCTTTTGGAACCATAGGAAAACATTCCTGACATTGGCGAAGGAGACCAGGAAGGGATGATTTACTAGTAGAAGATTAAAAAGAGTTAAATATTGCTAAATTTGGTTTAAAATTACTAAGTAGGTATATGATAACTATCTTCAAACACATAAATACTAGAGAGAAACAGAAATGTCTCCTTTGAGCCAACAGAAGCAAATCTGTAGGCAGGAGAAGGAAAGTAAGTAAAACTCAGGCCAAATATCAAGAGAAAATTCCTTGTAGTGAGACCTCTTTAAAAAATCTCAAGGTACAACAATGCTCCAGTTGTAATAATGTCGTAAAAGTATCCCAGTGCTACAAATATTGTAAAGAGAGCTGGGGATTTCCCATTTATTATGCCCAGGTGGAATTAAATAACCCAGGCAAAGGAAGGCTTGATTCAGTCATTAGCCCCTGTGAGGACCTGGAGGGAGAGCAGGAGCAAACTGGGTGAACCTCTCAGTACCAATAAGGGGAAGGAGATGATGACCAAAGGAAAGGTGAATGTGAAATTATTCTATTTGGGCTCAAAGTGCCATGTGAATGGTGAATGCTCTCAATGAAAGCACGGCTGCTTTAGTAACCTGATACCTCCATTACTATTTTAGGCTGTAATTGTAGCTAATAGGAGGAAATGGATTTATATTTTGCTGGAATGCATTATTTATCAGTAAGAGTTTTAGGATTCGTACAGCCTTGTGGGGAGAACTGTTTGACAAAGGGCTTAAATAGACTGAGGCAGCTACTCTGTGTGCACTGGTATTTTGGGTGTGAACCCTAAATCCAGAGCAAAACAGAGAGAGAGAAGAATAGTTGTGTCAAAGGAGGCTTTGCAAAATAAAGGCAACAAGAAATACAAGATGAGGGTGCCATGTCCCTGTGGGATATTGGTATATAAGGAAGAGGGAGCAGAGAGAGGGCAAAATCTCCCAACCCTTCCTAAATTAAATGGGGCAAGATGTAAAGTAGGACTGAAAAAAGCAATTGCAGGAACCCTTTCCAGAGCTGTAGAGCTGATGACCAAGCCCTCCTAAGACCATAAAGGTTCAGGGGGCATGTAGTTTCCTGGAGAAAAATCCAGTATATATTTCCTTAAAAGAGAAACTTTATCACCACAGGATAAAATGCTGCCATCCCAACAAGGTGAATCCTGAAGAATTTTCCTTCTATGCTATGCCCTTGCCAGAGAGGCAGCAGTCTGGGGCTACAAATCATGGAGAGGAACATGGCTGTGGTTATTGGGAAATGTTTACAAGCCCAGGGTGCTGGGCTATGAAGTGACAGAACCTGAGGGAATGGCCTGAAGTTGTGTGAGGGCAGGGTTAGGTTGGGTATGAGAAAAAGGTCCTTCCCCCAGAGGGTGGTGGGCACTGAACAGGCTCCCCAGGGCAGTGGGCACGGCCCCAAGGCTGCCAGAGCTCCAGGAGTGTTCCTGGTGCACAGAGTGTGACTCTTGGGGATGGTCCTGTGCAGGGATGTGGGTTGGACTCGATGATCCTAGTGGGTGCCTTCCAACTCAGCACATTCTGTGATTCTGTGAACCAGTCACTGCAGCACGATGGTGGGTGGAATCCCATTGTTTAGGACTTCTTTAAGGCAGCTGGACACAATCCTAGAAAACGTCTTTAAAGACAAACCTGCACTGGCAGGGAAACGAGCTGGATGCTCCAACTGGACTCCTCCAGCTGCAACTCTGGAGACATGAGCCCAGTTCCCCAGGAGAGGAGCTGAGGCCCCACTGCCTGAGTCACTCAGAGCAGCCCTACGTTCCCTTCACTCCCGACGGGCGTCTCCCGACTCTGCCGGCACCAGAGAGGCTGTGCTGGGAATTCTGGCCTGGCTCAGGAGTCATTGCACAACCTGTCCCTTCCGTTAGGAAGTGAGACACCCCAATGACCAACCAATGACCAACCCGCCACGCGCACCCAACGTGTGATTTCACACCAGCACTGCTGTTTGATCATCCCTACCTACGTGTTTGTGGCAGCTGCTTTGTTCACGAACCAAAGAAAACAAAGCCAGAGATTTTGTATTTTGTTTTTCTTAGTGATTGATGATTAATGGGGTAAATTTTGGAATCCCTACTCAGGGGTTTTCACTTTGGATTACCCAGGCCTTCTGTTTATACTTGTTTTGTAACAGAAATAAAAAGTATTTCCTTTTAGCCCAAGGCACCTAATCAGGATTAGGCCTGCAGGGGAATATTTTGCATTCTTGCATTCCAGGAGTACCTTGATGTGGAGTTATCTTTTGTCAACTGTAGATTGAATATTCAATTACACTACTCTTTTCTTTTTTTTTTTTAAGGTATTTTAGGGCCTATCTGATCAGCTCATACTGAATACAGTTATTCTTTGCACCACATTTCATGGATATGGGTCTTCTTATGAGTTTGTGAGCTGAAAGCTGATAGTTGTAGAAGAATTTGGTTTGTAAAGGTGCCTCTGTAAAGGACAGAGGGATTTGGGGTGTATATAGTCACTGCTGTACAAGCTGTGCAGTGTTTTGTTCTTGTCTGGCACTCCAGTTCTGGATCTCAGTCCTACACTGAGCTCAGGCTAACAACTCATGCTTTTAGTCCCTGGTTTACACAATTATCTGCAGCACGGGAGTGACTGTATCTCCTTCCACCGCTTGGCACTGCCTCCTCTGCAAACCGGTGGGTGCTATACTGTTCACAAGAGGCTGATTTAGGTACAAAGTCAGAGCTCTTTTGAAACAGTCTCTCATTTGCAGTTGCTTGAAATAACATCTTGTTCTTACTCTGACGGGGGCCTACAAGGAAGCCAGAGAGGGGCTCTTCCACCAGGAACTGGAGTGATAAGAAGGCTGATGGATTCACACTGAAAGGGGGGAAATTCAGGTTGGATATATGGATATATGTGAGGGTGATGAGGCTCCTGGCACAGGTTGCCCAGAGAAGCTGTGGCTGCCCCATCCCTGGAAGTGTACAGCGCCAGGTTGGACAGGGCTTGGAGCAACCTGGGCTGGTGGGAGGTGTCCCTGCCCATGGCAGAGGGTGGAATGAGATGGGCTTTAAGGTCCCTTCCAACCCCAACCATCCTGTGATTCTATTCTCCCGTGGGTGAAGATTATTGATTGGGAGCAAGACAGATGTCAAATCAAGGCAGAGCATGTCCTGGATGCCTCTCAGTCAGTGCTTTTTTATCAAAGCCAGACTGAATTGTAGAGCTTTTCTTCAATTACAATAATAAGCAGCTTTATTTAAATGTAATTGTTTTAACTGAAAATATCCTAATGTAGGGCTTTTTGTTCTGTCTGGTGTTTGGAAAAGTCTCCATAGCTTTGAGTCACCTATTTTGAATTTTTAAAAGGTTTATGTCTAGTAAAAGTACAGACATATTATTACACATCAGAGTCTTAGTCATTCTGTTCTGCTCTTGCATCCTGGTGTGCTTATTCACTTTGGTTTATCTGAATAAGGAGGGAGGGAGGGAACCTGGAGGGAGTGGGAAGGGTACACAGATTGAAGAAAGGACCTACTTACATTTAGAAACACTTGGGCTTTACTCTTTTTGTAGATTTTTATTTCATTGACTTATTTTAAATAGTGATTCAAGTGTCAAATCATGAAAAGTGCAGAAAACCCTGTTTTTTTCCAAGAAGCTCTTGAGTTGTGCACTGGACTGAAGAATCCCATTGAGTTCTAACATCAGATGTCACCTCTCCAAATAGCTCCTATATTTACATTATTTACTATTATTTTTATATGAAGGGATTACTTGTTTCTGTTTTATTAATATTGGTTTTCCTTTTGCGTTACTGTGACTGCAACGTCCTCAGAAGGCAGCGTTGTTACAGCAGTGCTTGGCAGACCTCGCTGGGAACCAAGAAAAACTCCCAATCCCTTGACCTTTGGTTTTCCAAAATTAAAATTTGAAGCAGGAATGTGTACATTTGGCTTATCACCTAAACATCCAGGCTGGTGCTGCTGCGTTTGGGTTGCAGTGACGCTCCTTCTTCTCTGCTCCGTTGCTTTTGCTCCCCACCCTTCCTGTTTGAGTTGAGGCCTGTTCAGCCACGCAAGAGCTTTTGAATCAGGGCTCCTGAACCTCCCCTCAACCCCGAGCAGGACTCTCTGAGCAATATGAGTCACTTCTAAGTCTGGCCTCGTTTTTCCTGAACATTGGGCAAATGACATCACTGGGCTCTTGGTGGGACAGCTGTGGCATCCAGGTCTTCTTGGCCTGGTGAGAGGACATGGAGGTGATGCTGCTCAGCAGAAGTTGCCATGGTGTCCCTGAGGCAGCCTCTGTACCTGTGCGCTCCCTGTCGTTGTCTTCAGGCAGCGACAAAATTACTAAGTGCAAAGAAAGTGATTATTAAACAAAGCTTATGTGTCAGGAGAACAATTTAAGTAGAAGAAAACCATTGGCCAGGTACAAGGACAGGGCACAGGAAAATGGGGAAGGACACATTTGTAAATTCATATGAAGAGAGGAAGCTGAAATTCCCTTCAGCTTGTCCTGAACACAGCTCTCTGTTTGCTTGTTGTTGCTTTTACCAACAGGGAAGTCAGCCTTTTAAATCTCTCTCTGCTGTGCAGGTGGCAGTGTAAGTAGCATAAAACAGAACTTGTCAAGACCAGGAATCTGGCTTGTGGAGAGCAAATCCCAGAAAGAGAAAAAAAAAAGCAAAAACCCTCACCCCCAAACAAAACAAAACCACGATACCTAAACCAGACTTCCACTTCTGGGATCAGATCAAAACAACAAAAAGCCCAGCAAGATTAAAGTAAGCTCAACTCAAATTAGTTTATTGTGTTGCATGTTTCTCGAGGCAAAAGAGTTTACTTTGGAATTAAAGCACACCCAGGGAACACAGCCCTCGACTGGACATTCGGCGCTAATGGCTTGCAGAGGAGTTCAGGGAAGTTGACTCTAAAAAACAGATGGGTGTCGAGAGGCACCGTCGAGGTCTCCGCATTCCTCCCCGTGTAGCCACATGGGGTTGTTGTGCTGAGATGGTCAGAAACTATGCAGCTGTTGGATTCTTCTGCTTGAGCAGCTCTGCACACCCTGTAGGGCCCTACAGACTGTGTAAGGCAGCCCCTGCCAGGGACCATCCTGCTGCAAACACGGGGAGGGCTGGAGGAGAGGGAGGGCACTTTAGAAGTGGAGATGAACTCTCCATGAAGTGCTCTGGGTGGTTCTTTGGGAGTGTATCTGCCTCCACTGTCTCCTGTGGCTCTGGGGCTGCTATGTGAGAATTCCCCCAAAAGATTTCTCTCGTAGCATCGCTTGGTAGTGTTTTGTAACATCTTGGCAGGCAGGATCCTGGCCACAAGTAATTAGTGGAGAGGTGGCATGAAATTGAAAAATGAATTCTGAAAATATTTGCTTTTTAACTTTCAGTGGGAGCTTTGGTGTCATGTTTGGGAATAGTTCCTGTTTTATCCCAGCTGGGTTGCAGTTTTTGTGCTTTTCTGGTTATTCCTCTTTCGAGGCGAGAGAAGGGCATTTCTTCATGCTGGGGGTGCCCCAGGGAGGCCGATCTGCTCTGGCACAATGGGGGGCTCACAAACTGAACCTGTGACAAGTTCCCTTAAAATGATGCTTTCAGGTGCGAGTGAAGCCAATGGCAAAACATTTGGGAACTGCTGCCCCAGTGACCCTCTTCTACAGTAGTAGAGAGTGCAACCTTCTCTGTTACTCCAGGACTGGCAAAGGAATGGAGATATTGCCAGTCTCAGGTTTCTGTTTTATTTACTTATTTGTAAGGCTGCAGTCTTGGCAATAGGAAAATGCCAATGGCTATTTGTGCAAGAGGTTCTACGTTCCCTTCCATAGCACCTCTGGGCTGTCTGCCCTGAGAAGGACGTTTCTTTCAAGGTCATCTCCTGAGGACCAAGGATTGCTGTTTTAGACGAGGACAGAGTCTCTCCTCTCCTCCAAGGCTGCTCAGCTGCAGGCAGTGCACTGAGACCTTTCCAATCTGCCTGATTGGGAGCGCTGGGATGTGAAGAAAAGGACACTATGGAGAACTGAAAGAGTGGCTGAGATGAAGAAACAGCTGCACTTTCATACTACTTCTACTCCAAGCTCCTCCTTTACCCCATAGTATCACCCAAGACAGAGCTGTGGTCCCTTTGGAGAAGGCACAAGTAGGATTACAGGGCTCTCTGGGAGTAATTAAGAAGCAGCCACGAGGTCTCTGACACCCTTCCCAGTTGCCTGCAGCAGCAAACCTCCTCACTGCTTCAGCTTCTCCAGGTCTGGGGAGGGCCTGGGCAGATGCCTGTGCTGGCTGGAAGGTGGAAGGTCAGAAGCAAGGGGTGAGTGATGGGTTGCTCAGAGGTGAGTTGTTGAGAAAAACAGAAGTTCAGAGTCTAAGGCCAAGGTGTCAGAGCAGTGAGATGCTTGAGGAAAGGACACCCTGGTTTTCCTCAGTTTATTTTCACATTTGACCTTTTGGTTAGGTAGTCCATTCAGTCCAATTTGTTCCAGCATAAAGAAAATACACTGAATTTAATTGATGACTGGCATTGGAAGGTTGTATTTTTGGATTGGGGTTGTACACTGAGGGAACTTATTCATTTGCTTTCCTAATATTCTGAATATTAGTTGCTGCTGCTGCTTTATGATTCTGGTTTCGTGTGAGCAGTGTTTATGTGAGTGCTCTGCTTTGATGGCATTGGATGTATTCCCCAGGAGCAACCCCCGAGGAATGGTGAAACAAGGTAGAACAAGCACATGATAAACAGAACCACCTGACTCTGCTTTGGCCTCACATGCCCTCTCCTCTCTTTGCAGTCAGATGAGGTGTGATGTGGGGTTTCCCTTGCTCTAAAACTTTGTGTCTTTATACAGAGTTTGAGGTAAGAGGGGGAAGCTACTTGGCTGGGTTTGTTTGTGTGGGCTTTTTTTCTAAAGGTCTCTCTTGAAATAACACATATGAGTCAATAGAGCTGGTAGTAGCTACAGTAGGGATTATTAATCCCACCTTTGCAGAGGAGTGCTGACTGTTAAGGATGGATCATGGCTAGATCCTCTCTAAAATACAGTTGGCATGATCAGAAATTCAAATTCTAACCAGGGGTTCACAGGTTTGATGTTTTCTCCATGGTTGTGCTCCTTGCTGGGGACTTGGCCACAGGAAGGACTGTGTTTGTCAACTGTTGTGTCCCATCCCAATGAAAACAGGAAATCCCTGGGAATCAGAAGAAATCCATTCAAATCTCATTTATTAAATGAGAATCAAGATAGTGAGGAATCAAAGTGCTGATTCTTCCTAATATCACATTATTGCTGGAGAGGTGATCCCTGAAATCAGTCAGAAGTTGATCGAAACTGGTGGACTGGAAGCTGAAAATGAGCTTTAGAAGGTCTCCAGGGAGCAATGAATGAAATGTTTCTTTCTCTCTTATGTATTTGTTTGCTGTACATTCAAACTATTTCCATGTGCCCTAGTGTGGCATCAGTGTTTTTTTAATTCCTCATTGATTTGGGGGTGGATTCCTGTTTGGAAATCTACGGTTCAGGGTGGCTTGTGAGCAACAGAGAAGGAAAGCCCATTTTGTGTTTGTGTAACATTTGCTAGAATTGGTTAAACAGACACACATCAAAATAAATGCTGTAACCTTTCAATAATGTTTAGTCTCCCTGAGAATGAACATACTGTGAGTGTGTGTGTTAAGTATACACCATTAATAGTCTCTGTGACATTTGGGCTGGCTCCACATGGGAGATGAAGGGCATACACTGAAAATGGTATCAAAAGGGAAAAATAATCACCTCGAGTCACAGAAATAAAATTTACCAGAAGTTGCAGGAATAAAAATAGGTTATTTGGGCTCTCTTGATTGAATTTGATCTTAGTGATGTTGCCATTAGAGGACACAACTTAGGTCCTTCCACAGCCCAGGTTTCTTCTCCGAAGTTGTGACAGGAATGGGTCCAAAAATTCCTGGAGGAGCGTCACAGATGATGGATAATTTTGGTGTAAGTTACTGCTATTACTTAAAGCCAGTATATATATTTTTTTATTTATTTCTGGCTCTCTCTGTTCATCTTCTCTGTTTCTGTTTGGAATTATATAACCGTAATCACAAATACCTAAAGGAAAATTCCCACTGTGGTGGACTTCATGCCCAACTGGTTCCTGATGCCAAAGCAACCCAATGGTCTGACAGTGGAAGGAATCTTCTGCTTCTGGAAGTATGTGAATGATCATAGTCTGCCCTAAAATGGAACAGCAGCAGGGAGGAGAGGCTGGCCTGGAACCCAGTTAGGTAATTCCATAAAAGAAGGGCAATTTTGATGGAATATATCATAAAGCCAGTGAAGGTTCTGTTAACATGGATGGCCCTGAAAACAGTCTTGAAGGAGCATAAACAGGATTTTTTTTGTGGTTGTTTTTCTTTTAAGAACCACATTTTGCCAGCTCATCGTTCTCTGCAAAACATCCCCTACCCCAATGGTTTTGGGGTTTTATGAACTCAGTGGCCCTATTTTCCAATAAGACTGAAGCTGAAGAAGGCTGTGTCTTAACTGAAACTCTGAGCTGTATCAAGTTCTGCTTAGGCTCCAAACCACTTGTTTATCCCCTTATTATCTTTTCTTGTCTCCCTTTATCTCTCAGTGATAAGAATGGTTATTATTCCTGGAGCACTGAGCTAGGAATATTTAAGTTGTTTATTGGTTTATGAAGGCTGATATGATTTTTGTGGTGGATCACATCATCTTAAAATAAACAGATGAAGTGAGACGGGATGCTTCAACCTGGTGGATTACTGATGAGTTTTAACAGAACAAGAGTTCCATGGGATGTTCTGAAGGCCACTGAGTTCCCCCAGACCTGGCCACAACTGCCCTTTAGGCTTTTGGACAGTTTCAAGAGTCACTATGGGTGGCTGCAGAGCATGAAGATTTCTCCTTAGAGTGGACATACACTCAGCATAGAGAAAAACTGCTCTTCTTGTGGTGCATTGCCCAGCCCTGGGGTGTAGTTTGGGTGAATGTAATTGTCATCAGCTTATATAACTCCACCACATCTACTATGTACATCTTGCATCAGCCACAAGGTTTGACTTGACGTTTTTCTGTGGCTTTTCACATAAACTGAACTGACAGAGAGGTGCTGCAGGTGAAATCTTAGGACCTTTCTGGAATACCCCTGGTGACAGGAGGGCTGGGGAGTCCAATGCAGATCTATTAATTTTGTATCACCTCTGCATCAGCCATGGCCTTGGGGAACGTTGCAGGGTGGACTGGAACAGGCTGAGATGGGAGCAAACCGGGGCATGGCTCAGACAGACCTCATTTGGCTGTGGCTCTGCCGACAGACAAAACTGGTCTTCTAAAAGATTTTATCATTGGTGTGACTCAGCATCATTAAAGTTGAAAGCAATAGCCAAATTTGTGATCAGAAAGAACTTGAGGACCATCACTCAAAGTTTGATGGTCTATAATAAGTCAGAGTGGCATCCAGATGACTCATGTTCTTGCAAGTTTTCAAGCTGATGTTTTTCAAACACAGAAGGGGTTTGGACAAGCTTCTGAACTGGACCCAACCTTCCAATGGTTTGAGGTTCACCTATTACTATTTTCTGTCTAACTTAGGTAAAAGGCTTAAATTTAGTAAAAAAGACCTTGGTGTGTAAACATTCAGCACTTTGTTTAAATATTAAGCATTAAATGTTACATGTTGTTTTTTTCACTTGAGCATGGAAATACGTAACTTAATTTGCAGAGGTGTGGAAGCCAAATCAATTTTGGGACTGGAGTGAGCTTAGCTCATTGCTCTTACGATGTGTGTGCTCTTTAGAGCTATAACCAAAATGTTTGCAGTTTCACTCTGTGCCTTGGAATAGTCAATATTTGGGATAAAAGAGAAATTATTTGCAATTGTAATGTCCCAATGGTAGGAAATGAAACTGATGATGTCTGATTGCATTTGAATAAACATATAAGAGGACAAAACCCCAATTCTGTACAGGCTTTTGTGTGTAAACAAAGCTTTGCATCCTGGGAGTAGCTGCATGAAACAGCAATCACAAGGTATATATTAATAATGTACATATACCTTTACAAGACTGGGGATGTACATATTCTCCCTCTGAAAGCTAAAACAACATGAAATTAAAATAAAAAATTTGCCACTGTGATGTTTGTTTGGGGGAAATTCTGGAAAACAAGGAACTATTGCGTAAAACCTTTCTCCTTGTTGAGACTTGTGGTTTATCCTCCTCCCTCCTCCAACAATTACAGTTTCTCAAGAGCAACCTAAGAATTGTTGAGTAAAAGGTCAATTATCTAGGATGCTTCTCCCTAGGATTGCTTTCCACTCTGACTGTCACAAGGATTTGATGCCGGAAACTGCTCTAATTCATTACAGAAATGAGCTTGCTAACCCTGAGCTTGGATGTGGATGCTTGGAGGCAGTTGGCTGGAGAAAGGAAGGACCTTATCCTCTGTGAAGGAGCAATAGGCTGTTTTGTTTGTTACCTCCTTGCTTGCCATGTTGATATTCCAAGAACAAAAACATTTCCACAAATGAGAACAGGAATGACAGCCAAACAAAAAATCCTCCTCATTTAGTTAAAATAGCATCCAGATCTGCCCACTTTATTTAGATGTCCTGCTTTCTTCACCTGTCTGCTGCACACTCTGAAAGGATTCAACCTAAACCATTGATTGAGTAGGATTTACCAAAGCAGACCTTCCAGTGCTGCCAGCAGGAGAAAATCTGACAGTGCCACAGGCAAAGAACTCAAGAGCACTTTTATACCTCAATGCATTTTTCAGAGGTGCTTTTTCCACCTTCCATCTTCCACAGAGTCCTTTCCCACAAGCTGTCGTGTCTCCTGCAGGATGATACTGTTCTTGCAAAAGCATCTCTCTTTCAGTACATGGGAATGCCCAGGAATGAGAGCTGAATGGAGAGTGAAGGTGTGAGTCAGGGACTTGGACAGCTTTAGCAGTACATATTGTTAGGTTCCTTGTAACCAGTTTGTGATTCAAACCCATCTTCAGTTGTTGGTGTCTGAACACTGTTGCCAGCAGATAATTGTCCAGGCATCCAGGTGGTTTTGGCTCTGGATGTGTCAGTAACAAACAAACAATTCCTCTGTCATTTGCCTGACTGCGGTTGTGGCATTTTTAGGCAGTTTTAACCAAAGATTGTTTTCTGGGTTTGCCCATTTTCAGCTGCAGATGTTTCCCAAGGTCTGGACTTCAAGACTGGTTTGAGGCCATTGTGTATTTGCTTGCATGTAGTGAAAGGCGCAAAGCTGTCACCTCCCATATCATCAGTGACCCACTCAGACTCTCTGTGAGTCTGTGAGTGAGCCATGTAGACTGAGCTTTGTAAGCCTGAAACCCCAAGGTTCCCTCAGTGATCAAAAGGAGATGGATAAGTTGGGCTCTTGCTGTTTTTTTCTGGAGGGTGAATCATTGTAACCTCCCCTCTGGCTATAAAGGAAACCCAAGGCGGTTAAGCTGACAAAACCAGCGATGGCCTGTGTGAGTGGCCACCACCCTCAGCCACCCAGCAAAGCCTTGCCGCCACTCTGGTGTTCAAAATGTCACTGCAAGGTGCAGGACCCAGAGCCGTGGCTGGCAGGGAGTGGTGTGTGCACTGCAGCTGTCTGGACTGTACCTATTATGTGGATAAGCAATCAACTCCTGTCTCCAGGGCTGTCAATCTGGAACCTTTCACCAGCACTAAATTCGCTTTAGAAAAATAAAATAGAGAGACAGAGAGATTAGTCAGACTTCTAAAATGCTTCAAGAAACTTTAATGTTATTATCTAAGCAGAAAGATATCCAGCAATTCCTCAGCTATTTAACATAATAGGCAGTTGCTGACAAACGACGTTATCGAGCGTACACTCCTGAGTGAGGAGGAACGATACGATCTTGCTTAAATTGTATTTTAACAAACATGCCTATCTAACAATTAAGCTGGAGCAATTTTACTCTAATAGATGCTTTTGCTGCTTAATATAGAAATTTACATGTTCATTTGTAGCCCCCAGAGATCACACAGCTGCCAGACTCCCAGCTGCCACCACCCATTCCTCCCCCTCCAACTTGCTCTCAGCTTTGGCTACGAGCACTTGATCTAACGAAGCACTTTAAAATACAAATCCCACTGTTTTCCTGGCCGTGGAGCTGAGCTCACTGGGCTCTATTTGCAACAGGCTGTCTGCCAGCCAGACATCCTTACTCACCTAAGCTAATTTTACTCCATCTGATGGCAAAAGAGCCGCTGCCCCTCCCTCCTTATCAGAATCCTGTTGCGTTGTACGCAGCAACACAAAAGCCTGGAAAGGGCAATCCTCCTCCACACACTTGGCCCTTCAGCCCATCCCTCCTCCTGCTGGGCTGGGGTGTAAGGGCTGTCCTGCCTGGGGTCAGCTCTGATGCCATGCTGGGCAATCTTGGGCAGGATGGGCACCAGAAGAGGCAGTGGCTCACCAGTTGAAACTCTGCCATCCAATTCATGAGGCATTTCCCAGATAAGGAGCTTACAGTGGGAGGTGGCAACAGGCAACTTGGGCGCTGGCAGCATTTTTCCATTCTCCAGTTACTCTGTAGTTCAGCTTGGGACAGACGCGAGCCTGATGTAATACGCTGTGTGCTATTTCAAGGCATCGGAGCCCATGTCCTTCAGGCCAGCCCTCGGAATGCTTAGGAGATAAGAAATCCCGCTCTGAATGTTTCTTCCAGTCTCAGATGAGAGAAATAGGTAGTGCTTGCTTTTAACTCTGCCAGTGAAATACAGTTGGTTCATCTAAAAGTCCCGGAGCGAGGTGCCTGTAGCATTCCATGAGCGCATGAGCTTTGGACACTGATCTGGGAGAGGGTGGCAGGTAGAAATAAATCCATGGCTAGTGATGGAGAGTTGGTAGGGAAACATGGAATCCGTTACCTGTGGGCTGCAATACCAAAAGCCACACAGTGATAAAGGTTCTTGGCTCGTTTTTCCTCCAGGCTTTGGTTTACCTTCAGGTCTCTTGTTCTGTCCCATGGAATGGAAGAAGGATCTTCTGGTCCTTTTTTTTTTTCACCACAGCTGGAGGCACATCCTGAGCTGGATCATGAGGTTCCTTTTATGCAGGAACCATCAAAACTGCATCCCAAGTAATTCTCCAGCAATAAGAAAAAAGCCTAAACATCTCTATGAAATGTTTTGGTGTGAATAATCTGTAAGCTATAGACAAAGGGGCATGCTCTCCAGTATAAATCCATTTATGTTTTCTAGGGATTTGGCCTGGAGCTTTTTTCTGACTTGCATACCATTGTGGCACTTTTGTAAAATATTGTCAGAAATAATTCATGGTGGATTATCTCATATTATGATCAGCTGTCCATACCATAACAAGGGACGTTCAAAAAAGTTATTTCCTCCCCCTCACCCCTGCTGAGTGATAAACCTCATCCCAGAGGTGCCTGTGAGGGTTGGAAGGCCAGGGAACCTATTCTATTTGTTTTTCCATTTAAAACAAAAACACTTTTACTTAACTATAATCAAGGAGGGAGGCAACATCACTGCACTTGGCAATCAAACTTAAAATAAGTGCACTTGCTGGAAAAAATTTGTAGGAAAATAGACTGGGTGTATTGATAGTAGAGCACAATCTTGCTGGTGCTTCCTGTATAGAAAAGGAAAGGAAGATCCCCCCTAGGTCTAGAGCTGACCTCTCTTCTGCAAGGTGACAGATGCCTTCATTTATAAAATGAAGAATTAGAATCAGGATGATGGAGCTATACAATGAATTTGGGAAATTTTGCCCCTCCTGGAGGGAAGAAATGAAGTAACTTCTGATAGAACTTGTGGAGGACAAGGAATTATCTGGGCTGCTCCAAGGACAGGCAAGATACCACAGTGGCATATTTTCAATGAACATCTTTTCCCAAGCCTCCTGCAAACTTTCTAGAGATGAACCAAAATGCCCTGGCATAGAATGGTCCCAACTAATCCAGTGCTGCAAATCACAGACTGGCCTGAGTTGGAAGGGACATTAAAGATCACCTTGTACCAACCCTCTGCCATGGGTAGGGACATCTTTCACCATGGAGATCAGGAGCAGAAAACCCAATTCTCAGAAAGTACCCTGAACTAAGAATTTAGCCAAATTTGGAGGTATTACTGCAGACAGCAATGACTGCACAACTGAGGATGTCTCTGGAAAGCATCTTCCAAACCACACCCAGAGAGGGAAAGCAGAGCCTCAGATAACAGGAGGCTTGGAAATACTTTCCTCTTGGTACTGTGTGTCCAAAACTCCTGGAAAGAGGCTCCTGCAGATCTTGAAAATATTTCAGCCCACAGAGGAGTTCTACTGATATTTGTTGCAATGGCCTCTTGTCACTGGCACCTCCTGAAATGCCTTCCCCTCAAGACGTGGAGGGCATCACTTGAGACAATAATTTCTGTGTAGCTCAAATATAGCATCAAATGTAGGTGTCCAGTGCTATGAACATAAATGGGGATAAACTCAGTCTCAAAATTTCATATGGATTATAAAAATGAATCCCATCACTGTGAAAAGCTGGAACCGAAATACTGGGACTCTTTCAAAAGCTTTTGTTTTCCCTTTGTTTTCATCTCCTTTGGCCAAAACTGCTAGTTTAATATTATATAGCTTCAAGAGGAATTGTGAATGGTCCAGAATTTAACTTATAGCTTAAAAACGTCAACAAAACCCAAAATAGAACTCCAAACCTGCCTTAAAACAAATGCCCTCAGGTGTAGCTTCCTCTCAGCACAGGCCAGGTGCAGGATGACAGTCAAGGTTGTGATTTCCTAGTACTTTCAATATAAAACTATGACTTTTTTTCATTTACTCATGCAGACTGAAATTTTTCCTGCTGGTTCATCTCTTTTAAACATCTGAGCCAAAATAGTCTTCTCTTTCCAGGAACAAATTGAGAGGAAATTATTTTGTATTACCCATTAAAAAAAACCCCAAACAAACTCACAGCTGTTCAAATGCTAAACTCTCAAACATCCACACAAAAATACTTGACATTTGTTAATAGGATGTGGGGCCTCACTCTTCTGATGTGCATTTTTCCCATCCTAAATTTGCAGCTAATTCTCCAACTGTGTGCGTGGTTTTGGAGGTCCTGCTCTTGGATCATCAGTTCATGGCAGAGGAAGTGCCTGCTGTCCATATTCACATGCCAAAACCAGCTTCCCTTGCTCTCCACCCCAGTTCATTCCTGGGATCTGTGAATGGAATGGGGCAGCCTTAGGGAGCGTGTGATAACGGAGCACGTGATTGGAGCATTGGGGATGCTGCCATAGCGTGTGTGCACACGGGGAACAGATTTTGATTGCACAGGCAAGCATAATTCAGGGATTTCCTAATCACTGGAATCTTGACTTTGCAACCTTCTGAATTTTCTCCCATCTGTGATGGTGTAATTCACTGCTGGAGTTTCAACAGATGGCTGGGGGTTTAAATTATGATGCGGCAAAAAGCTGAAATAGTGAAAAAATGGAGAGTCTTGGGGACGATGACGTTACAGACTGTGTGAAGTGTCAGGTTCTGAGTTGAACATCCATATGGCATTTCCTGGCTATAAAATGAAATCTTCCTGATCAATTTTATAAAAATCTCTGCTAATATGTTTTGATAGCTCGCGGTGCACTACTTTCTCTTGTGGTAGCCACTCATCGCTGCAAGAGCTCTTACAGCTCTACTGTGTGGATCATCATCATCTTAACCTTCACTGAGTTGAGACAGAGCACAGGAGGCCGGTCTTTCTTGTCTTTCTTGTGGGCTACCAGCGAAGGACAGATTATAGAAGTTTGGAGAAAGGAAATTTAACTTTTCCCTCAAAATCTTTGGCTTGATTTACACTGTGAGCCCAGTGTTTTAGAGGAGATTTCACTCTATCTTTGCAGAAACCTTTAGTTTCTGAAGACCCCTGCGATTCCTGGGCTTCACAGCTCCAGGAATGCTAAAATACCATGACAGAGGCTCTTCTGATGATGCCATAGTTCAACCAGGTGCAAAATGCAAATCCTAGGAAAGCTTTCCTGCCTTGATTTTTCAAGAGTTTTGGAAAGCCTAGAGCAGAAGCAGCAAAACATCTGAATTTTGAGGACATTCCTTCAAACAAACTTCTGAACTTTTGGGCGGTTGTGAGTGGTCTAAGGACAGTGCCAGAATGCTATAGCATGATCCCTGGGACTATCAGTATTGTTGGGTTTGGGGCACTTGATGGTTTAGTGGCAGATTTTCTGATTGCTTTGGTTCCAAAGGAACAGAAGCCATAATAAGCTGAGGAAAGTGTCAAGTCTGTACTGCCATAGATTTTGCTGGTCATCTTGTGTTTCTCTTCTATGGAAGTTTTGAGAATCCTCACATAGAGGTGGAAGGTGAAGAGTCTGGAACATAAGTCCTGCAAGGAATGGCTGAGGGTACTGGGGTTGTTCAGTCTGGAGAACCGGAGGCTCAGGGGAGACCTTGTTGCCTTCTACAACTACCTGAAAGAAGGTTGGGGTGAGGTGGGTCAGCCTCTTTTCCCAGGCAACGAATGACAGCACAAGAGGAAATGGCCTCAGGTTTCACCAGGGTAGGGTCAGGGAAAATTTCCTCACTGCAAGAATGGTTAGTCATTGGAACAGAGTTCTCAGGGAAGTTCTTGAGTCCAGCCCTGGAAGTGTTCAGAAAATGAGTGGAATCAATATGGTTTAAAGGACATGGTGGTGTTCGGTCAAAGGTTGGACTTGATGGCCCTGGAGGTCTTTTACAACCCTAATGACTCCATGGTCCTATGACTCTAAGAGAAAATTTGGGCTGACATTACCCACCTTCTGACACAGGGTGTGTCACCCTACTGCTCACAGAACATGTCACAACTGCAGAAAATAATGCTATAAAGCTAACATCATTATTTTCAGGAGTTTTTTTCAGTTAATACAATCACTTGAATTTATAATCAAAGCTGCCTGTGACATCCTTTTAATCTAGTAATGGTATAACTCTGCAACAGTCCATTTGGAACGTCAGCATTAGTGAAGAATGAGCTGGACAGCCGGAAAAAGTGCTCATCCCTAATGCAATTATTAGGACTCCTAAAGTACTTGTTCAAAAGGAGGCAGAGTGAGTTGCTGACTACACATTCACAGTTTCCCCCCACCCTGGGATCCATTTTCATCCCTAGTGGAGGTGTAGAAGAAGGGAAGTCAAAGCACTGGCAGAGCTTCTGCCTTTGGCCCTTTCTGGAAAAACATCCTGTTACACCAAATATCTTTCACAGCAATTGCTTCATTGGCCACAACCCAGGAAACCTCCTGTTGATGCCACAGTCTTCTGCACAGCATTCTCAGAGGCTGGTGACAGCCACTTGCAACGTGTGGCTCTAAGTCATTCTTCATGATTGTGCCACTTCCTCCTGCTCATCCACCCCAAAACACATCCATGGAGTGGTGCCCCACAGTGCCTTTGGCCACCTGGCCCTGCAGCCAAGCCTGGGACCATCCTAGTGTTGTTGTCTGTGCCTGAAGCAGCTTTGCTGCTTTTTTCGTTTTCAGTTTCTTGCATTCCTTCTGGAGGCCTTGGGATCCCCTCCAAGATCTCTGGCCAAAAACCTGCATTGGTGACACTCAGAGGTGTCCTCACCAGCAGGAGATACCCTGAGATGAGCTCCATTGGTTGGAGCCTGGTGCTGATAATGCCAACGTTGTGGATTCAGTCCCTCTGGATGGGTGATTCACTTGAGAGTTGGACTTGAAGATCCCTGTGGGTCCCTCCCAGCTCAGAATCTTCTGTGATCTGGATGTGTTACTGGGCAATTCCATGGTGCAGGAGAAGGTGAAAGGTTGGGAGTGTTGCATCCACTCCCTGTTTTGTGCAAGCTCTGGAAACCAGCATGCTGGATTCAGCCCTGCAGGATCGGTTGTCTCTTCCCCTGTCTCCTTTGGGCACTGCTCTGAAATATGAGGACAGACAGACAGACATCTAATATGTTGATTCTTTTTACCAGTTAATAAGCTCAGGAGGAAATCAGTAATGGTAGACATTTGGGATTATTTTCAAACTATGTTTTATTCCTTAGCCAACTATAATGGGACTGCAGGAGGTTTTACGATAAGCTGTAAAAACTCACTGCTGAGTGTGGTAGTTTAATGGTCACAGGGACTTACAAGAAAGATGATAGTTTATTTTTATGTAGCATCCTTTAAAAATATATATTAAAAAAAAAAGAAGAAAAAAAGTCAGGAAAAAAATTACTGAGAAAATGTAAAATAGGCAGTGGATGCTTCCAGAACTTGGATGCTGATTTAGAGGGAGAAAGGGCAAAGTGGTATATAAAGGAGGACAGGTACCATTTACAAGTGGGAAGCATGAGGGGAGAGAATGGAAATTGAGAGTAATGGGAGAAGGAAAAGGGATGTGGAGGAGTTGGACAATACAAGAGGTAAAGGATGCAATTATAGAATGGGAAAGAAGAGGGGAGGTGAATGTTACATTTGGGGCTAGATATGGAAGAACAGGTTTTGGCAGGAGTGGAGAGGATGGGTTTAGTGGGAGGAGGCTGCTGAGAGGGGAGCGAGAGGGCCAACGGTTGTGAGAGAAGGGATGGTGGCTGGGAGAGACATTTAACTGAATTGCTGGGTTTCTGTGCTTCCTCTGGAGGTGATGGTTATGCCCTGGGACATGATTTGTGAGAATTTAGGGATATACTCTTTGAATATTATGTTTACTGGTCATGCCAGTAGTTTCTGCACCAGGAATGTTCTTTACAAAGATGGTCTCTGCATGGGATTTGAATAGAAAGAAAGATTGCTAAGCAGAAACACCCTCAGGAAGACTAAGTATCCAGACTCTTCTCTCAGTAATAAGAAAACCCAAAGTAGGCTCATACAAAGATAGTCCTTTGTGGTTTTAATCCTAAGTGATTATATGGCTTCTGCAACATGCCCTGTGATGACAAACCTCAAAGAAAGGCAAGAAGCCATTTGAGCAAACAGCTTTACTTGTATTCAGAATAAGCTGAGAAAGTGGCTCTTGTAATCCCATTGAGCACTCGGGCCAGGAATATCCAGACACAAAGACTTGGCATGTAGCAGAATTAGAAGGACATAGAGATGTGCTACGGCCATGGTGGCACCTCCTGCTCTTCTCATTGAAGAAGGAATTTTTTCTTTACTGTATGGCAGGTGAAACCCTGGCACAAGTTGCCCAGAGAAGCTGTGGCTTCCCCATCCCTGGAAGTGTTCCTGGCCAGGCTGGACAGGACTTGGAGCAACCTGGGCTAGTGGAAGGTGTCCCTGCACATGGCAGGGAGGTGGAATGAGATGAGCTTTAAATTCCCTTCCAACTCAGACCTTGTGAGGATTCAAGGAATCTCCCAATATAAAGTTGGAATCAAACAACCAATCTGAAGTCCAGCATTACAGTATTTCAGTTGCAACCTCCTGTTAGAAGTTGGTGTTAAGCCTTGATAATGTTATCCCTTTCCTCAGAGCCCCCACAGGCCTTTAAGCAATGTATAGATAGGGAGGTCTGGAGTCACTGGCAAATTGAGACAAGAAATAATTTCCCTTCCCCTGAAAATGGAAGTGAATGAATTTTATGCAGATTTTTTGTACTTGGCTTAAAAAAACAACACAACCCCCTCAACCAACCAACCAAATCCCTAAACAAACCCCAGGATGTCTCATGAGGGGAGAAGGAAATAGTGAGAGAAAATACCAAAGAGCCTGAAGGCCAAAGAGCTTTTCTTCCTCACTCTGAAGAAGAGTAGTGTAGGTTTAATGGTCTCAGGAGGAGGGATAAGGAAGCTACAAGCAACAGAAGTAATTATAGTAAACTGTTGTGGTTTAACCCCAGCCCCACTCAGCTACTCACTCACAGACCTGTGCTGGGATGGGGGGGAGAAATGGAAGAGTAAAAGAGAGAACTCTTGGTTGGGATGCAGACAGTTAATAGGTAAAATCCATGCAGACAAGCAAAGCAAACTAAGCAATTCACACTCCACTTCCCATAACTGGCAGGGGCTCAGCCATCCCTAGGATAGAAGGGCTCCATCATGGATAAGAGTGAAGACAAATGAAGAAGACAAATGTCTTCATTCTAAATTGCCCTCTCTTCCTCCTTCTTCCCCAACTTTGTATGCTGAGCATGAAGTCTTGTGCTGGGACGTATCCCTGAGGTCATTTGGGATCTTCTGTCCCAGCTGTGTCCCCCCAGTTTCTTGTGCACCTCCAGCCTGTTCACTGGTGAGGTGAGAGGCAGAAAAGACCATGACTTTGTGTTAACTGTTGCTCAGAGATAGCAAAAAATACAATCCCTGAGTTCTTGACAGTGTTTCTAGCAATAATACAGCCCCATGCCAGCTACTATGAAGGAAATTACCCCAGCCCAAAGCAGCACAACTGTGCAGAAAATCAGCTGTTCTGAGTGGGGGTTTGCCTTGACCATTTGTTAATGAATATGGTTAGCTATTTCTTTGGATCCTCCCAAGCAGAGCTCCCTACAGATTGAAAGCCTTGACAACCCAAAGGTGTCACAGGGTGCCACAGGTTCCCTTCTGTCCCTCTGTCTCCAGGGAGCCTCATGCAGGGACACCCAGCAGGAGCCAGAGGGGCAAGGGGTGCTCTTCGTGTGAGCCTCAGCATCGAGCTGTGCCCAAACCATGGAAATACCACTGGGGATTTTTACCTGAAATGAACCACTGGAAAAAAAATAAAAAGGGGAGAAAACATCCAGGAGAGCAGCACTGTATTCCTGTGACCTGCTTCCCACCCGGAATGTGCGTGCTGCCTCCTGAAGACATCAGGGCTGTAAAAGCTTATTGTCAAATCAATTCTGCTCTTACCGAGACCAGAGAGACCAGGAGCACACCTTGAAAGACTTCAAATCTTGCCCCTCCCTGGTGGTTTGCAAAGTTTAATTTCTGTAATGGGCTCTGGTGACAGAGGCATTCACTGTTTTTCTAAGAGGAATTGCTGAATGTATGAATGAGTCATTCTGGAGACGGGAGATATAATGGCAGCCTTCGATATCCTGATCTGAGGGTGGAGAGGTTGTGTGGGAGGGCAGGGATGAGGTACACTTGAAGCTGATTTATCCACCTTGCTTCCCCTCATTGGGCAGCCCCTCCTTCTCTCAAAGTCCCTTCCTAGCCTAGGATCAGGATAATGCTGCAAGAAGGAAAGGGAAGGCTGAGGGACCTCCTGTGGGAGATGAAGTTTATAATATATGCATTTGCCTGGAAATGGCATAAGAAATTAATATTACAGAAACAGTGGGACTGCATTAATATTTTAATATTAAATGAATATTTAATTTGAAAGCTTTGATTTGAAAGTGAATGAGACAGCCATGACATGAACAGTTGTGCTGTTCCTGTTAAGAAATGTTAATGATTTATTGACAATGTCGGTAGCAATAATTTTACACTGTTTCAGTTACATAATGCCTTTGAAATATTGGTAAAGTGATTACTGAGAACAAAAAGCAGGCTGGCTTCAGCAACCCTTTTGGGAAGGGTTTGTGTTAGAGCACAGTTGTATTTCCTCTGGAAAGAGGATCCCACCCTCCCTCTCTCCAGCATCAGCATCCTACACCAGTTTTGGATATCCCTCTTGCCTGAGGTGTCCCAAGCCAACATGTTGCTCTGGCAGTGGTTGCTGAAGAGGAAGGCTGATCCTGGAGGGGCCAAGATCTTCCCAGCCAGCTTCCCACAGTCCCTCCTGACATGGACCCTGGTGCCTTTTATAGCCAAAAACTGCTTGCTCTGGGGTTACTTAGGGCTTTCCTGACTGAAGATGACTCAGAGGTATCTGTTAACTTTCATGCATTCACTCATCTCAAACATCAAAACCAGCTTAATCACTTGAGCATGTTTATTTTGTACGTTTGAAAGGGCTGCTGAAGCTGTACCTGTAGTTTCTGAGAGCTCTCTTAGAGTTTTACTCTGGGAACAGAGTGGTGAGGGAACAGGAAAGCAAACCAGTCTGTTGCCCCACAAGCATCCTGAGTTTAATCTTAAATTGCAGCTGAAATAAGAAGTCCTGAGCTAAATGGGGCTCCTGTGAACCTGAAGTAGATGCCTACAGCCTGTTGGCATTGGTTCCAAGGACTCTCTGCCTACAGTTTTTAAACTCCTTAAAAACTCCTAGAAAAAGCTCCCCTCTGCTGAATAAATAGGATATGGAATATTTTTGTGACATGGTCTGTTACCCATTAGCTCAGAACAAGGAAAATTCATCTAAAAAATAATTAAAGAGACACTTTGGCATCGTGTCTTGAAAGCTGTACCATGCTGTAGGTTCCCAATTCCAGAAATGTGTTTCTTTTTAAGGCCAATCTTTGCACAAAATTAAGAGAAAAATGAAACCAAAATTCACAATGTGACCCAATCTAAACAGACAGAGTGCTTTTTCTTCCCTTTTTTTTTTCCCTCTCCCTCTCCTAATTTCATGCTGTTGTTACAATCAGCCTCAGTGAAAGTAAGTTGGTGGAATGAGGAAACAAAACCCCAATATAGGATGGGGTTTAAAGGGCTGGTTCTTGAGCCTGCTGATCTTTCTCATTTTTCAACTGCATTTCTCTGATGCAGCCTTGGTGAATGCAGTGTTGGCAAAAGATGATGAACATAGAAGTATGGAGGCTTGAACTTGTATCATAAATGTCAGCACACATTTTTATCTGCTGGGTCCTGTGCCCTGATGCCTGTGAATCATGGAATGGTTTGGGTTGGAAGGAATTTTGAAGATCATCTCATTCCACCCCCTGCCATGGGCAGGGACACCTCCCACTAGCACAGGTTGCTCCAAGCCCTGTCCAACCTGACCTTGGACATTTCCAGGAATGGGACATCTACAACTTCTCTCAGTAACCTGTGCCAGGGCCTGCCCACCCTCACAGAGAAGAATTTTTTTCCGTGATATCCAATCTAAACCTGCCTTCTGTGAGTTTGAAGCCATTTCCCCTTGTCCTGTCACTCCAAGCCCTTGTAAATGGCCTCTCGCCACCTTTCTTGCACCTTCTTTAGGTACTGGAAGGCCTCAGTTAGGTCACCCCAAAGCCTTCCCTTCTCCAGGCTGAACCATCCCAGTTTTCTCGTAGGAGAGTCTCCATTCCTTTAATCATCTTGGTGCCTCCTCTGGACTCACTACTATAAGTCAATTCCCTTGCTGTGTTCAGGTGGATTCTAGATGAGGTTTTGAGGAGTGAAGACTCTTGATGTTCTCCAACAAATCAAGTCACATGAGACAATCAAAAAGGATCAGATCAACTCTATAACCTTGTCAAGTAGGCCAAGGTTAGGAGGAGACCAGCTCTCACTGCAACCTGGTAGAAACTCAGCATGGAAAGTGTAAATGTCAACTCCTATTTGAATTCTTCTCTTCCACTGACAGTTGGAAAAGTAGGCACCAACATACCCACATAGCTCTTGGTTTTGGTTGATTGTCCCAACATGTCCAATGGGACTCATCACTTCACTCACCTTTGGAGAGAAAATTTCCCAGATTCCCCAAGAACTCTGTTGTAAATTCCACATGCAGCTTTTCCTACTAAAAGTTGGCAATACACTGTCTGCCACAAAGCATGCACTGAATTAAAGCACATGACATTTTAAGGGCTGAAATACTGTGAACACTCCTAACAAAATTGATTTCATTTGTCAATAAAAAGCCTCCCTATTTTTCATAGGAACCACTCAGTAAACTATTCCGGCAACAACTCAAGGCTGATCAAATTAAAATCAGTCCCAGTTTTTTTTAGAGATGAACTGATTTGAAAAGGTTTTGGTATCCTCGGAAGTGTCACTAACCTTTCTGGGCAGGTCCTATAGCATTTAATAACAAAGGGTAGAGTCTTGTATAAATATTGTGAACTATGGAATTTAATGAGATTTGTATTGCACTATAGAAATGTACTTTAGGGAATTAATTTTGAAGTCTGGAGGTTTAAATGTTTTCTAAAAATAGTATTGAATATATACAGGGCTTTGTGCTTCTATGTCTATTTAGTTTGGGAGAATGTTTTCATGTATTATTTGGTGCACTTTTCATTTCCCTCGTTCTTTTTTAAAGCATTGGTGGCAAAGGAATGAAAGGAGGCTATTTTTTGCTCCGGGATAAATTTTGATATTTCAATTCCAATTTTTTGCCTCCTGAGGAATTTTCTATTTTTTTGAGATTCTTAACCAGGTCATTCACGTACTGATGGGTTTAATTACCTGCTTGAGCAGCCTATCTGAGCTGCCTTTTCACCAGCCCAGCCCGTGCAGTGTGTCCAACTCTGTGCACAGATGTGCTCATGCAATAACAGGCAGTTTTAAAAGTAGGATACATGAGCTCTCCTCCAATACAAACAAGGTTAGAGTTCTCTCAGATCCGGTTCTCTGCAGCTTTTATAGCTGTCCATATGATGTTTTCTGTTTTTCCTGTGCTCGTGGGCAAACAGGGTTTGACACTCAGTAGGGAGCTGTGCTGCATCAGAGGGATCTGCGACGTATCACTGGAGACCTGGGTATCACCTCAAAGAGCAAAGGGAGGTTTTGAAAATCCTGTTAAATGCATTAACAATGAGCTGGGGATAAAGTCAAAACCCTGCTTAGACATTTCAGCTGAGAGCTGCCATACAACTACAGCCAGTGGTGGGTCTTGGCTGAAAGTGTATTTATACATTTAGACAGATAGAGATGGATTTCACTAGTTTAAACTCAGCTTTAGTGCAGACGAAAGCAATAGGGGGTGGCGGGGAAAGCACAGGCTGCCACCACCCTCACATATGGCAGTTGTTTCCTATAACATTTGCTGTATTGTATTTATTTCATGCAATGACATATCACAGAAGGCCACTGATGCCAAATTCTTAGCCAAAAAACCCCCCAACCTGCAGCTTTTAGTGAGGGCTGTCCTCCAATTTATTTGTGTTTTGTTGTTGGTTTTCTTTTTCCTTCTGCTTTTCATCTGTCTGGTTTCTATTTCCGCTGTTTCTGTTCTTTTCTCCTCCGTTTTGTTTTGTCTTGTGTTGTTTTTTTACCATGTTTGAGGAATCTCACTTGCACTGGGAAGACAGGGAGGTATGAGTGGAATGTTTGGATTTAATACATCCCTGCCTGAACTTTTTTGACAAATCAATTAATATCTGTGGATTCTGGGGGCAGAGCATTAGTGGACACAGGAAGATGAAGCAGTTGGGGTGCAAGGCTGGAATAGGGATGGGAAAGTTTGATAGCATGGCTGAGATCAGGAAGGGAGGACTCGGGAGGGGTTGCTTCAGGTGCAAGGGCATGACAGATGAAGTTATGAGATTTTTCAGATTCTGGAGCAAAGCACATGACTGCAAAGACTGACTATACCTTCCAGGCAATCACCTCACTCTGCAATGCCAGATCCTGCCCTGCTCTGAACTTCAGGCCCAGGGTATGATCTGCAGCTTGGCAGAGCCTGGTTCCAGTGCCAGGAGTGTTGTTTGAACTGATGGAGGCTCCTGTGCTGTCCTGGGGCAGAGGTTGACATCTGACTGCTGAGTTATGGGGGATCTCAAGGACCCAAGTGCAGCTGAGGTTCAGATGCCTATTGAGGCCTGGGAGTGTTTGAGGCAAGGACATGACTTGAGCCCTGGGTGCTGTGAAGACAAGACAGGCTGCTCCATTCAGACGTGCTGCTGAGGGCGGGGATGGTGTGGCTGGGAGGGTTCCCCACTTGGCTCCACACCTTGTGTGCAGGGGACTCTCCAGCTGTGTTTTTCAAATGCCATTCAAATGAAAGCAGAAAGGGGGAAATCCCATTTCACTGGGAATAGCTCTCAAAGGCAGTGCAGCTTTTCCTCTGAATCCTGTCTTTTGGCTCCCTTGCTGCAGAATGACACACAGTGTCTTTCTCTTGATCAATTTGTTTATCGTTTGCTTGATTATCATCTCAAATAGCAAGACACGACAGGTCTCTTTTGTTAATCCTGTTAGTACTGGCTTTGGAGCAGAAATTTAGTTTAGGAAAAACATTTGGGTACGTTAAACTTCCTTGAAGATGATGCCTGTGAATACCAAAACATGGCCCGATGTATTTGAATTTTCTACATTATTCCTGAGTCTTGTATTTCCATTTGTCTGTCTGAGTCCTGCTCCTTGTCTTCCCCTGTGTGTGTCCCAGCACCAAATTTTCGTTCTGGCTTTCAAAGCAGCTTGTGTGGCTCTTCTGATACAGCACCACAGTGTGCTGACTGTGCTTTGGGGGAGCTGAGAGAGCAGCAAGCAGAGCCCCCATTCCCACCTCCTGGACCCACCTTTCCTCCAGTGGCTGATGCCACCCTGCCCCAGGGAGCCCACCCTGGCATGGGGGGCTGGAGAGCCCACCCTGCCACTTCTGTGTTTCTCCTTCAGGACAGCTAACACTGACCTCGCTCTCTTTAATGTTTTTGAAGTGATGTATGGTTAGAGAAGATGTCAGAGCAGAGCACTGGAAGAGTGATGACCTCTCATGCATCTTCTGAACAGGTACCCAGCCAGCAGAGGCCCCACATGCCTTCCCAAGGCAGCCCCCCTCGTCTCTCCACACCCATGCAGGCTATTTATCTTATGGGGAGAACATTAGTGGGTCTATAGAGGACAGTTTAGGCTCCAGAGCTCACCCAGTCCTTGACCTCTGGGCTAATACTTGCTGTGGGGTGGTGACTAATTAACAGCAACTGCAGTGGTGTGGCTGTGTTATGAATACATGGGTGGAACATCTGCTAATGTACCACATGTTTACAAAGGCAGGGGACCCCTGTGGAATAAGCAAGACCACGTTTTTTCAGTTGTGGAGTTATTTGACTCTCTAGTGCTGTCTGGTAAGTCTTTGATTCAGTAAAATAGTAATTTTTTCTCCCTTATCGGCCTCATGATTAGACCTTGACTGTTGTGGGAGCCTGAGATGCTCCTGTGCATTCCTGAGATGGATCCGAGGTGGCCTCAGCAGATGTCAGGGTGGGCTTGTGGGTCCTGGCATGGGTGCAGCTCTTTCAAGTTACAGAGAGTACCAAGACAGCCCAAACACACTGACAGTGCTCAGGGATGAATAAAGTGTGGCCTTGTACAGTCTCCCTCCTGCCAGCCATAAACCATCCACTAGGGTTTGAAAATCAGCAGGACATGGAAATCACAAGGAGTTTTTCCCTTCCTAGTCAGTGGACTGCTTATCTTGTTCCCTCTTCCTTCCCCACCAGGTCCTGTTCTCTTCCCTCAGCATTTGACCCAACCCCAGAAATACTGGAGGGTGCAAAACCTTTGAGTGAGATGGTCTGGGAATCACATAACAGATTTGCATTATGAAAAACTAGGGGGTCTTCTTATGCACTCCCTGGGGTCTTAACTGTTTTTTCAAGAGCAACATTATATCCTTCTCCTGGCCCCTTTGGAATTCCTCAGGGGGCAAAGGGTGCAGAAGGAATAAAAACAGTGTTCTGCAGTTCTGGGTTCCACCATCCTGGTTTCATCTGAGAATCTTACATCTCTGAGTGAACAGACTTTTATAACAGACATTATTTTAGGCTGCTTAAAGGAGAGAGGAAAGCAAGGCAAAGAGTTTCTCTGTTCTTGTTGGAGTTTTAAACGTCTGTGAGAGGGGATGGTGGCTCCAAGCAGGGCTTTTGATAGACAGGCAATGCCAGGAGGGCCTGGGGAGGGTGCTGGGAATTCATTCCTGCCAAAGGCACACTGGGATGCTTTGTGGCCACCTCAGTGGTATGGGGCTGGCTGGGCATGGTGCTGTGGGCACTGGCTGAGACCCAGGAGGTCCTTCCTCCTCTCAGTGTCTTCTGCTTTAGGCTGTGATTTTGCTGCCCCCATCAGTCTGCTGATTTTGAACCTGCCTCCTTTGCCTGCCTGGTGCTCTCCCTCATTGGGATGTGGCCCTGGAGAAGTGGGAGGAGAAGGGCCTGACCCCAGAGTTTTCCCATGGGACCCACTGGGGCTGCCCACATAAGGCTGGTGCATCCTTGTATGTCTCTGGGGTCACAGGGACGTGGCCTTGGAATGGCATCACAGAGGTGAAGTCTGTGGTTGTTCTCCTCTTCATGCCTGAGCAAGGATTTCAGTCAAGGCAGGATTTCACTGCCAGGATTTCACCTGGACAGTCCATCTCAAACACCCAGAATGCAATCCAAATCAAAATGGATCAGCAATTCCATGGTTTAATTGAAGAATGTGCCCCATTTCTTACATCATCTACTGTACCTTATTGCTCTCCCCACAATGTTGTGGTACAGATGCTTTTGCCCCACCCCCAAGAATGTATTTCAAGAATGTGGTGAAGAAAATACAAAGAATATGTAACTTTCCTGGAAACGTGATATTTCATGAGGGAAATTTGAAGGATAAAGTAACCGAATTCCAGGCGAACAGGCATCAGTATTGTTAGGAAATACAGCTCTCTGCAGGGCAAAAAAGAGTGGTATGCCAGGTTTAAATAGGAATTTACAGCCACTGACTGCAAATTACCTTATAAAATTACTGAAACCTTCATAAAGTCATCAGTTATACGTTTAGACTTGATTGTCATTTATTGCGTTTCTTAATTGTTCCGTAAACTTTTCTGGGTTAAAGGGTGTATTTCAAATTGACACGAAGCTGTTTTATTGGTGTAAATTAACATAGTGTATGTTTTAGTTATGAGACAACTCAGGGACCAGAAGCAGAAGAGTCTCTTATCCACTAAGAAAAGTAACACAATGCTGGTGGTGTGATTTCTGCTCAAGGTAGTGCAGTTGTATGGAATGATGAGTGTGCAGGCAATAGTTGTAAATCCTTAAAATCAGGATGGTTAGCAGCAGGGAGTGCAACAGAGAAGGCAAGACACAGACTTCTAATAATTCTTTTTAAAACAGGAGGAGGAAACTGCTAGAGAAAACATTTAAAAATCTGGTGAATTCACACTGTTGGTCTTCTGTTAAATCTTTTCCAAGACAGAACATGTTTGACATATTTTACTGTTGGTTTTTCAGTGTTTGGGGTTGCTGCATTTCCTTGGGCTCACGAGGAGCTGTATCCACATTCCAGCCCATGTAACCCCTGTATCCCCATCAAGACACCAAGCAAGTGGCTCTGCCTCCTAAGAGGTCCTGGACTTCCTTGGATTCACAACCCAGAATCCCCAAACCCTTTTTTCTTTGAAGCTATTCTTGGCTCTTTTGGGTCTCATTCCTCACTCTTCTGCGGAGGCAGAGTGATTCCAATCATACCATTGCTGATTGCATAAAATATGCCCTGAATCCAACACGTTGCATTAAAATCTGGTGTCTGGGCCCTGTCTGATTCTGAGCAGAGTCACTGTTGGATTGTGTTCCAGCCATCCTCAACTCCAGCCAAGTCGGGAGAGACTTGGTTGGGACATCGGTGAGGGGTAAAGACCATGCAAACCTCTGGGTGATTGATGGAGTTGTGCACAGTAAGGACAAATATGTACAAATACTTGCCCAAAATAGTACGGCCTCAATTCAGCTGTAGCTGGCAGACTTTATAACTCAACTCTAAAGAAATATTGGTTTTAATTGACCTTCGTGTGAATAATTTGAAGAGCCAACAGTGCTTTCCACAAGGAGAGTTTCAAGTGTGAAAACTCCCATCATATGGAAAATAAGTAATTTTACTGTATCACAAGTGATTAAACCTGACCCCCAAGGGAGCCAAAAATAATGCTGTGTGACTTCCTTGCCCAATTAACACAGAACAAATGTGAAAATGTGTACATTACAGCAAATTGTGTGCTAATTGGCCTCAGAGAAATACCAAAGACAAGGAAGAAATGGGCATGTAATTTCAAACATATTTGAGAGGTTTCACAGTCTACTTGCAAATTGGAGGGGAAAAAAAAGTAGAAATTTGACAAAACCATTATTTGTTATGATTTATTCACTCAGCTCTAGTCTTGAACCTAGGAGTTATTGGCAGCTTCAGCTAAGATTCCTGCTGAGTATTTTTCCTTATAATGACTGCATACAGCATTTAGCTCAATGCTATTTTTTTGGCATAGTGTCATAAATATCTATTTTCATTCTTGTCTCTATATGTGTATCTGGGGTTAGGTGCTTTTTTTCCTTGTGAAAATACCTCTAGATGCAGGACAATGTCCTGCTCCCCTTCCTTAGGAGAATATTCCACTCGAGTTCAGCAGTAGGATTATTCTCCTTGGGCAGGAACCCCTCTGCCAGAAGGCCTGTGCATCGCTGAAGTCCTGGCTTAAAGCAGAGAATAAATGTCCAACTGTGCAGAGTAGAATTTCATCTGGTGTCAGGGAAGTTAGATCTTGACCCACAGACTTCAGGAATCAGAGATTTACTCAATATTCCTAAAATCACATCTCTTCCACTTCTTGTTTTTTATCACATTGATGGTTGATGTATCACATTTTCTTTATGCTTTCACTGTGTCTTAGGAATAAAACTGAATATGTAATTTGTGTGCTAGAGGTAGGTCACATCTTTTCATACTTGCTCTTGTCTTCCTCTGTTGCAAGAATGTCCCACAGTTTGATACTGGAGCTTCAGGTGTTGTGTTTTGGTCACAGTGAAACCCTTTTGTGGGAGATAGGAGGTCAAATGTGTTCAAAATTAAATGGAGCAGTGCCACCACATTGAAGTGTCTCAGGAATTTTCTTTGATGATTTCAGCCAAATCACAATGTCCCAATAAACATCGTGATTTTACAGAATTTGGTTTTGCATCTGGAAAAACTGGAACTGGAACTGTTTAAGTTACAGAGCGTGCTTTTACAGTCTTTACATGGGCAAAGTTCTAGGGGACTTCAGAGTTGTGAAGTGCAGAAAGCAGTGTCCCAGCAGCAGAACGCCTCCTGGTTTTTGCTCTTGCTGAAGCTGAACAGGTTCACTTTAAATTTTTGAAATTTTTGGTTGATTTGCACTGTCTTTTATGTGTTAGATTAGTAAAGTGCAGCGCTTCAATGCTGATCTTCAATCATTTCTGCTGAGCAGGCACGGACACAGAAGTGTCTTTTTTGTGTCCCTTCAAGTTCTTCAGGACATTTATAGGCATTTGTACCATGGCATCATTTATTTCCTAGTTAAAGGTTTCCTCTTGGCTGTTTGGAGGCTTAACTGCTTTGAGGTCTTCTGTTAAAAACTTTGCAGATGTTGCCAGTATTTTGTCTGTCCTGTGAGCAGAGCTGTGGTGGACGAAAGGGCTGTAGGATAGAGAGGGGCTGCTGTGCTTCTTGTTGACTTCTGATGGGACTTTATGGATTTACCCAACATCTCTGAACATGCCAAAGGTGTTTTGTTGAGTATTCATAAATTACTACCACACTTAAAATAGCATCACCCAGAAGCCTCATGAGCATTTAGCAACAATTTCTCACTGGGAAAACTGGAGTTTCAGTAATGTTACAATGTATATTTTATGTGTAAATACTGAGAAAAAACCTGGTGCTAATAAGGGAATCTGCAGAAGCAGAAAGATTTCAGTCCCAGGAAAACTCCCCTGCATGATTGTTGTTAAAAGTTTATAGGAAAGCAAGATGTGACAGTCATTAATTTCCAGGTGGAAGAGGAGGATGATGTGGGTTATTTGGTTTGTGACCGACAATGGTGTGATTTAATTTGGTCCTACCGGATTTCTGAGGAGGGGAACAGTGACCCGCAGACTCAGCGTGCGCTCCTGCTAAGTCATTTCCACTGATTAAGTACTTCGAAAAATCCTTTTTGCTGCCATCAGGGGGAGCTTTTGAGACCTTTCAAGAGTAAAAAAAATATTAAAAAGAAAAAAAAAAAAAAAAGAGAGAGAGAGAAAAAAATAAACGTCCCAGCTCAGAAACAGAGATCTCCAAGCCAGCAAGCAGCCAGAAGCTTACCTGTGGCTACAACTAAGCCAAGGAAACCAGGGGAGCTGAATTCCTTAGGCTGAAAAATTAGCAATATTGAGAGAGGATTTTCTGACTCAATCCACCAATAAAATTAATCATTGATTTTATTTTATTTTTTTTTACTATTATTTAAAAAAAAACAACTAAAAAACCCAGGAGTCTTTGGAGCACTCAAAAGCCAAATCCTACTCTGTTGCTACAGCTTCTGGAAAGCAAATGCTCTTCAAAAAGCTTCTCTCCTTTTAGCTCCTGATGATTCGATGGGGACCTTTGATGCAACATTTGGATTAGCTGCACACAACTGCACTGAGGGGGACCACAAAAGGGGGAGCCTGGCTGATTGCATAACTTTGGGAAAATAATAAGAGGAAAAGAAAGAATTAGAAAAAGAGAGAGAGAGTGGAAAAGGGAGAAAGAAAGAAAGCAAGAAAGAAAGCAATTAAAAAAAATATCTGAGACTCAAGTTTCAAGACTCTTTATGTGCTGCAGAGGAGCATAAGGTTTACCAGCAAAGTGCAACGGGGAGTCTGAGAGGAGAAATAGCTTTCTCTTTTGCCAAGAAAAAAAAATAGGAATGTGTGTTTTGGACTGGACTGAGAAAGAAAGNGGTTGGGGGGAAGGAGGGGGTTGTGGCTTATGTTATAAAGGAGGCCAAAAAAATAAATAGATTAGAGCATCTTTTGGGGGGAGGGAAATCAGTGGGTCTGAGTCTTGGAGAAAGCTGGGGGGGTTGTTTTGGTTTTTTGTTTTGTTTTGTGTGTGTGTGAGTGTGTGTGTGGTTTTTTTAAGAAGAAAAAAATAAAGAGAAGAAAATNTTTTATTTTATTTTTTTTTACTATTATTTAAAAAAAAACAACTAAAAAACCCAGGAGTCTTTGGAGCACTCAAAAGCCAAATCCTACTCTGTTGCTACAGCTTCTGGAAAGCAAATGCTCTTCAAAAAGCTTCTCTCCTTTTAGCTCCTGATGATTCGATGGGGACCTTTGATGCAACATTTGGATTAGCTGCACACAACTGCACTGAGGGGGACCACAAAAGGGGGAGCCTGGCTGATTGCATAACTTTGGGAAAATAATAAGAGGAAAAGAAAGAATTAGAAAAAGAGAGAGAGAGTGGAAAAGGGAGAAAGAAAGAAAGCAAGAAAGAAAGCAATTAAAAAAAATATCTGAGACTCAAGTTTCAAGACTCTTTATGTGCTGCAGAGGAGCATAAGGTTTACCAGCAAAGTGCAACGGGGAGTCTGAGAGGAGAAATAGCTTTCTCTTTTGCCAAGAAAAAAAAATAGGAATGTGTGTTTTGGACTGGACTGAGAAAGAAAGCTGGGGAGATTGCAAAAAGGGGGGTGCAGGATTTTTGTCACATTGATCCATTCATCCTGGTTGTCTTCTTTATAAAATAAAGAAGAGGGGGGAAAGTGATAGAGGGGAAAGAGGAAGAGAGGAAAAGAAGAGGGGAAAAACAAACCAGCAAAAGTGTTTGAACCTCTGGAGCTATCTGCTCCTTCAAGCTGATTGATTAGTCATGATCCCTGCAGTTTTAATGGGAATCATTCAATTGGGAAGGTGGAGCACCCTAGAGTAGATTAGCATATTCTTGTTTACTCATCTTCTGAGGGGCTTTTTCTCTTTTCTTTCATTTTGTGGAGAAGAAGGGAGGGGGGGAGGTTGGGGGGAAGGAGGGGGGTGTGGCTTATGTTATAANGGGGGTTGTGGCTTATGTTATAAAGGAGGCCAAAAAAATAAATAGATTAGAGCATCTTTTGGGGGGAGGGAAATCAGTGGGTCTGAGTCTTGGAGAAAGCTGGGGGGGTTGTTTTGGTTTTTTGTTTTGTTTTGTGTGTGTGTGAGTGTGTGTGTGGTTTTTTTAAGAAGAAAAAAATAAAGAGAAGAAAATCCAGCAGAGAAAAGAAGAGAGAGAGGAATTCCAGCTGTGGAGGAATAGAGGAGAAGAAGACAGATAGAGGAGGAAGAACAGAGAAACACATTTCAACCAAGAAGGAGTTTTGATTTATTTGATTTTTATTTGTTTTAAGGAGCAAAAAAATCTATAAGCAGGAAAAAGAAAGAAAGAAAAAGAAAAAAAGAAAAGAAAAAGCAACTGAGAAGGGTTATAAAAAGAGCAAATACCAAGAAGGGTGAACAAGAGAAGAAAGTCAAGGCAAGGAGGAGCCCAAAGCTGGCAGATCGGGAGGATTTGCAGGGGAGAAGGGGGGGGAAGATTGGAAATGCAGCTCTGGAGTTTGCTGCTGCCTCTTGCGCTTCTCTGTACAGCCCTAGCCAGTGGACCCGAATGTGGGATGGACGAGCGCTCCCGCAGGGCACGAAGGGACACCAGGCACAGCCGCCAGCTCCTCCACACTGCCCCGGGCACCTGTGCCACCAGGTTAGCCCGAGGAAGGCGCTCCACTGCTGGGCTGGAGCCTGGGCATGTCCCCCGCAGGAGGCAACAGCGGGAGGTAAAGGACGAAGAGGAGTCCCTTACCCCGAGCAGGGCGCTCTATTTCAGTGGCCAAGGTGATCAGCTGCGGCTGAAGGCAGATATTGAGCTGCCCCGAGATGCCTTCACTTTGCAAGTGTGGCTGAAAGCTGAAGGAGGACAGAGATCTCCGGCTGTCATTGCAGGTAGGTAGCTGGTCGTGCCTGTGGCTGCAGCAGCATCCCCGCTCCGCGCCGGGAGCCGGCGGAGCCGCCAGCTGAAGGCGTGCGTGTGTGCAGCGTTTGTGTGTGCACATCGCGTGTGCCCCGCAGCCGGCACACGGAGGGCAGTGCATGTGCAAACACGCTCGGCTGCCTTTACTATCCATACATTTGGGGAGATCCCGGAGCTCTGCGAACCGCCTGAAAGTGTATGCTCGCGGGAAAAGAAAAAAAAAAAAAGTTATGTAAACTTTTGCATAGGGAAATGGCAGTGCCCTGGGTGGTTTCTGTCTTTCTGTGTGCACGGATTGAGATGCAGACAGAAGAGCCAGCTCTCCCGGTGGGTTTTTATCTAATTTTCAGGTTGGAAAACTGTAAGTAGAGCGTTTGAAAGTAGCGTGTTTGTATGTATGAGAAGAAGTGTGTGTGCCCAGTGTGTGGCTGCAAAGAAATGCATATCTAAGGTCCCCCTACGATTTCCTTAGTTTTATTGGCTTTTTAGTGTGCCTCACTCTTAGCCCTTTAGATGCAACGTTAGTGTGTGGTTTCCAAAAAGCTGTAAAGGAACTTTTGGCTATTGTGAAACCTCAAATGAATCAAATGAGTTTATAAAGTTCCCAACCCCTCGACACTCAGCTAGGGCTGGGACTCACACTGCAGCTAGAGGATGTGTTGAGTATTTTTGTCTGCCCTTAGAAATGGCAAGTGTAACATCAATGATTCTAAGGTCAAATAGCCCTATAAAATCATTTAGTACTCAAAGCAGCTACCAGTCAAAGCTGTCTGAGCTGGACAATAACGAGGAATANCCCTCCCGCCCGCCACCTCCCGCCCTTTCCCCGCTTTAGTGATAAAGTGCAGCAAAGTTGTCGTGAAATCGGATACTTTTCGGAGGGTTACAAACCCTTATAAATGTCGCCACATCCATCTTTTGCTCTGAAGGAAGTCATAGAAAATGGAAATGCCCCTTAAAAAAAAAAAAAGAAAAAAGAAAACAAGGCAGAAAAAGAAACGGGGAACGGGGGGAACGGGGTGGGGGAAGGCATGT